>CAVLJG010000004.1:53506411-54106411 GCA_963669975.1 Acanthoscelides obtectus
TACTGCGGCTGAAATATTCATTTTTAGGGCGTTAGTGAATTAAAAAAAAGCAGTATAAAAACCGGAATGTCCAACTGATAAGGCTGAAAATTTTTTCACTTGTTATTTACAGTAAGATAAATACATTCACCAACTTTTATTAAAATAAAACCATTTAAACTGGGTGTTCGGATTTATATGTCACTTAGTATAGTATGTTGTTGCAACTCGCTTTGAACATCTACACCTGTTCTGTTTACGAGACGAGGCCGGAACAAAATTTCATGATCAAACGAACTTACCTGTAAGTGATGTTCGATCATAATTATGTGAAGGCCTCGTCGAAGTAACATGGAATGAAAGTTTGTAAATTTTCTGAAAATAGGAGCATCGTACTAGCGTTAGAAACGTTATAGAACTTCCACTTCAACACATCTGGTTTTATGTGGCGGAACATGAGATTGTGCAGCTTTTTATTACTTAAATGTGTATTCTTTTGGAGCTTGCTATCACACGGTATGTGCTAAAGTTTACAACACTTAATGCCCAACAAATCTGTGCGTAACAAAACAAAATTTGCTTGTTCTTAAGAATGATCATACTTTTGCATAGTAGTACCATTTTCTAACTCTTAAAAGTAGCAAAAGCTGCATTTCGTCAGGCAGAGTTTACAGAATGAAATTCAGATTAGGTCATTCCAAGTAGTCCTTTTCATTTGTGAGCAGTAAGAGAAGGAATAGAAACGGTCCAGAATAAAATAAACACGGTTTGGATACCCTGCTTATTTTATTATTATATCTAAATTTAATATACAGAAAGGGCTATAAATCTATCAAAGAATCAGTGAACTCGTTATTTTCTATATTTTTAGAATACATATATATCGCACAGTGCGGGGTTATCAACATTATTTTTTATAGCTGATAAATGTATTCAGTATCTAGTAGGCTTTATAAAATGATAATCGAATCTTGCAGAACAAAAATTCTCAAATACCTAAAAAACTGTCACTCCAAAACTTCACATTTCGACATTTAACCACCATGATCTATTTGGAAAAGTTACAGTAAAACATAAACATAAACATCATGGTTTCTAACGCTATTTTCAAGCCTAAAACACATTAAGAACAAACTTATTGTCTATACTAAGTGACAGAAAAAGGTTACAAATATTTTCTAGGTAATTCAGCGTGGCTACAATTATCATTTGGTAATCGTACAATATGCTATGAAGAGCTGCTTTAATCTGTTCATTATGCCTATAATGAGAAGACGAGAAAATATCCAACAGATTAGATTGATAGGGGGCGAATAGTGAGCTGGTGTGAGACTGGTTAGTCCTTTGGGGAAATAGCCGCCTTAGGCTTTTGACTCTACAGAACCGCCTCTCGTCTAGAAGGTTAATGATGGAGCGTGTTTGGAGAACGCTGGTTGATCCTTTAGATAAATAGCCACCAGGGTGCGCAGAAGCCTGAATATGGTGGTGATTTGTTGTCAGTCATGGAATCAGGAAGACCATACACGAAGTGCTAGAGGTATCAGAAGAATGCTTCACACCAAGATCGGCACCTTAGGCTTTTGGTTCTACGGGACCGCTTCTCGTCCACAATGTCAATTAGAGACCAATGGTTTGGAGAGCATGGAAAGCCTATTACGTTGCGAATTATTTATCGCCATTACAACAGTTTTGAACTTACTTCATACTGTCCTCAGGTTGTCCTATCTTCCACTCCTAGGCACCGAAGTGATCAGCAGGCTTGGTGCAAAGAACGGCTGCGTAGGACCTCGATTGGAATATCATTGTCTTTAGTAACTAATCCGAATTTTGTTTCGAGGTGTACGAGTATCATGGCCGTGTAAGGGTGAGAAGGTGACAACGGGTGATTTTTTAAGAGGTATAGGATTTGATTTTATAAAAAAACACAAAAAATTTGAAAAAACGATTAAATCTTTATTTGAGTCGATAGAACGGTCGATATAATTTAATGTTTAAAGATTGTTTCATGTAAATGTTGGCCGCGGCTCCGCTTTAGATGGCCCATGCGCAAGGTCCAACTTTGGCACACTCTCTCCAACATATCGGCCGGTATCTCACGAATAAATGCTTCAATATTGGCTTCCAGTGCGTCAATCGTTGCTGGAAACGTGAGATAAACTGTTCACCAAACTCGCCTCTCAATAGGGCCATTGTTTCGTGTGCGGTGTGGCATGTGGCACCGTCTTGTTGAAACCACATGCCAGCCAAGTCCAGCTCTTCCATTTTGGGCAAAAAAAAGTTTGTTATCATCGCACGGTAGCGCTCGCCATTCACAGTTACGTTCCGGCCATTGTCGTCTTTGAAGAAGTACGGCCCGATGATGCCACCGGTTCATAATCCACACCAAACATTGATTTTTTCGGGATGCATTGGTAGCTCTTGCAATGCTTCTGGCTGGTGTTCACTCCAGATGCGGCAATTTTGCTTGTTAACGTACCCATTCAACCAGAAAAGAGCTTCGTCGCTGAACACAGTTTTTCGATAAAAATGTGGATCTTCCTCCAACTTTGCCAGCGCCCATTCACCAAATTGGAAACTTTGTGGGAGGTCGTGTGGCTTCAATTCTTGCACCAGCTGTATCTTATAAGGTTTTACACCCAAATCCTGTCGCGTTTCCACGTAGTAGAGTAACAGAGGCCCAATTGCTGCGAACGGCGGCGAATCGACATTTCACGGTCATCACTAACACTATTTTCTTCAGTCCTCACTCTACGTCTGCGTGTTGGTGGTTTAATTTCCAATAATGTAAACTGGGTTCGAAATTTAGTCACAAGCTTCCGAATAGCTCCCTCAGTAGGCCGACCAAATTGCCCATAAATTGGAAGCAGTGCTCGATGCACTCTCTTAACCGAGCATGAATTTTGTTAGTGAAATTCAATAATTTGCAAGCGTTGCTCGTTCGTAAGTCGATTCATGGTTAAATTATAGACCAAACTGAACAATTTTGACAATGACACAAGACACGATTCACGCGTCATCTGTCAGAAACAGTGTTGCCAAAAAGATACTAGCAAAAAAATCACCCATTAGAAGCAGGTGACCTTTGGTGTTCATCAGAGGCAACCTGACGGCCGTGCGTTACATCCAGGAGGTGAGGCAACCACATGTTTTGCCTTACATACAGACGCTCAGCAACCCGCTTTACCAACAAGATAATGCACGCCACATACAGAATTACGTTGGTCCATTTTGAAGACAATCAACTCGATTTGTTTCCTAGATTTCCAGCTCTTCTACCCATTGAACACTTCTGGGACATAATGGGAAGAATAGTACTCGGTTTACCCCATCCTCCACATACTTCAGCGGCACTTCGACACGAGGTAGCCTGGGATAAGATACCACAAGAGGAAATCGATCATCTGATTAGGAGTATGCCCTGACGAGTTTCTGAGTGCTTCGGATATCGTGGAGGCCCAACAAATTTTTATTTCTTTACATTTTTTCGAGGGTTAGAAATTTTTACTTGCCTAACTCTAAGAGATGTCTTTACAAAAAATTAAGGTAATAAATTCATTACTACTGGATGCTATTTCTTCTATGTCAGTATATTTGATATTTAAGTTTACATAAGGTTAATTGAGCAACAGTTTTGAAATCCTAAGAAATGCTAATTTGTGGTTATGAAAAATATGATTTGCTTTAAGATGTTCAACTAGTCAAGTATAAACAGGCACACAGAGACTCGATGAAATTCATTCTTGGAAAGGACAGATTGCAAAACAGATACAAAACGACGTCGCCTATCGCCTACCCGACACCCCTTACCTGTCACCTTGAAGTGTACAGCGACCAATGGTTTCGTCGATAAATTATCTCGTGCATATCTCCGGTTCGACCAAAAGATTTGCATAACATTTGGATACAATTTTGGATTTTTTCAGAATTTTGCCCCTTCTGATAAAATTTGATACCTCATGATCTTCAAAAATAGTTTTGTGATTAAGTACGGTTTCATAAATGGTATTTCTTGTCGGTGAATGATCGCCGCCCCCCCTGTGCCAAAAGTAAAAAAAGGGTTTGGAACTTTTGAAAAACAAAAAATGTAAGAATGTCCATGAACAAAATTTTTATAAGGAGTTAAAAAACGTCTAGATGAGTCAGAGTAGCTATGACATTTTGATCTCTTAAATACGAGGTTTTTGAAATTTCTTATCTAATCTATATTCCGCATTACTTGGCCTCCACTGATATGAGGGCTAAGTAAATAGTATTTTCCGTAAAATAAAATATGTCTGAAGCAAAAAGGACTATAACTAATGAGCTTTTTATTCTTCACCGAAGTTGTCGGACCAATAAAATTATACATTATGATGAAAATGCTTTTATTCCAAACACATATGAAGATTTGCAATAAAAGATGCAAAATAGCAGCTGCAACCGCCATATTTGCAATGTAAAAGGGGAAAATAATTTTTTTAATTGACATATATATATAGTCTGTCAGGATTTTGTGTTCAACCTATTACTGACAAATTTTTTAACACAATTGCAACTAAAAAAATATTTCCATCCAAATGTCAGATCGGTGAAGATCTAAGCTCAATATCGGTCCACAAAAATATTCAGAACCTTTGTCGTGTAGCAACAGCTTTATGTCAATTCGGAAGGCAAGGACTCGTATTTCCTTCTGACCGGATAAAGCTGATTTTTTAAAGCCAATACTTTGTGTATCTTTAAAATGCTTCTTTCTAAGCAAAACAAACTGATGTAAATGCCCTTAGAAACCACGCCCTTAGGCAAAAGTACGTCGGAGCTGAAAAATATTTACTTTTCAACTTTAGCGGGTGTAGTGCTTTGAACTTCACTCAGGAATTTGCCTGCTTCTTGAATTCTATGGAGAAGGCAGCTGGATTATTATCCTAACACTTTTTCGAATGTTTAATCCACGCTGTAAAAAAGTTTAATTTTTGAAGGCACAAGAAAAATAAGTTTTTGCATTAAGTGGGGTTAACCGGTTTCAAGCACCTGTGCTTTCACTTATCTTAATAAGTTATGAGTACATATACAGGCTATCAATACATTTAGTTAGATCAAAATGAAATATTATGAATACAAGAAAGAATATGGGCATCAGTTATAGTTTATAAGATCCTGTTTTGTAATACGAGTACTTATATATATATGCGTCTTGACTAAAAAATACTAAGCTGCACGAGCGTATCTAACAGCAAATTAGGTAATTATTTTGTAAAATGGAATTTTGTTGAACAAGCGTAATTCTGACGTTGTATACCATCACAAAAAATAGATCTGTCTAAACGTAATTTTGAATTTGGTTTTTAATTGTATTTCATTGGTAATGAAAAGGCAGAATTGTTCCATGATACTCGTACTAAGGTCGTATTAATAGAGTCTTTAACAGGTCACCGCTTATTCCGTACTTTCTGCGCCTTGTTTTACTATCGGTCATGGACTAGGACGTATTAATTGACAAAAATTGTTTTATTATTCCTTTATCAAAATTGAGGTTAGGCTTACTTATATTACCTGCCTAAAATCTTGTAAAATGACAATTGTTCACTGGGGAGCTCATTATATTTTCCCGCTGCAAACAAATCTGACGTCAGAAATAAGAGTCGCTGGACGAATATGAAAGTGGCTTAGACATTAAGATCCCAAATTTGCACATCCACCAAAAATAACTAAAGTTGTCATCTTAATCTCAATGCCTATATTACTTCCATAATTGTCCAGCGACCCCCAATTTTGACATCAGATAGTGTACAGTGGAAAAAACATAGTCGGACCCCCAGCACACACTACTTTTTTAGTTTGTGGGCGTGTGTAATCAACAATTACGAAAAGTTTACCTCAAGTAGCGGTTATTTAGATGCGAAGGCTTATCTACAGTTGTATGTTACTGCACAAACACGTTTTCCAGAAGCCAAATTTCAGCTTTTAGATGTATTTTGACACTAATGGGCATCAAAGAGGCTGATTAGATGGTGCTATAAATATTCCCGACTTTCCCCTACCAATAGATCAAGTTATGAACCCCTGGTGATGCTCTCTATCAGCCTAATTGCCTATAACTTCGTACTATGCTCCGATCGAACGCAAAATTGAAAGAAAAATCACAGGATGATCTGGTGGATAACAATTCTTCAGGTGACATTTTCGGCGAAATTAGAGGGAACGATATCGCTAATGAGACGATAATCCTGAGGAAATATCGAATATACTTTCTCGTGAATCATGGTAATCTCAATAGTTTTCCACTCCTGAAGAAAAGGGTTCACTAGTGATGTATGTATAAGTTGAGGATCGACGATTATAAGCATCAACATGTGCAACAGGCTTGTATTCTGTCAAAGCGATCCGCAGGACCTTTACTTTTGTTAAAGTTTTGCCGGTCACTGTACGTATGTCTAGAGCGGTTAGCCTGATACTATAAAACTCCGGATATACATAAGAAGAAGGAAGAAGAAAAAGCAAAGCGGGGGAAATGCATTATTAATTAGGACTCAGGATTTTTAAATTGATCTAAATAATGAATTTTGAAATTTATAATTGAATAAATCTGTTCCAGGTTACTCGTTGGCCGCCCTTTTGGCCATTCTGTTCGCCCTTCCGTTTGCTTGGCGTGTCCTGGTGCACCGAGAGCACGGCCATTGGCGCCATCCCCTCCCCGCGGTGTACTTCGCCCACCTGGAATTATTTCTGGGCAACGCCTGCCTGGGAATCGGCGCCGCCCTTTTGGCTGCCCTCACCCTGGAAAGGTACTGCAGCGTATGCAGGCCGGGCAGGGCAGCTACTCCGGTACTGGGCGCCCCTGGACGGGCAGTCGCTGTCATCTCTTCTGTCACCGCTGTGCTGTATCTGCCCACGGCGTTCAGGAGTCGAGTAGGAACGTGCAGGTTTCTGCCAGAAGGTACGCGATTTCCAATGTTTTATACTGAATAGAAAATATATTGTACAATTGTATTCGGTATGTGGCAGTTTTTCCTAAATCTAAGAGGCTCTCTCGTAGTCAAACAATTTGTACTTTTGTTGTGGCTACCAAAATATGTTTGTTGTATAATAAAGCTTCAGTTTTATCAATTTTCTTATTATATTTTAGGTATACCAGGGTTGACTCCCATGCTCCGCACCTGACCCCTTTGCAGATACTTATTTAGTCAACATTGTTGACAGTCAAACAAGTGATCTTAGTAGGCTATATTAGCAGAATCACAGGCAAAATGATGTGCTTTTTGGTTCACGTGTGACTAGGGTTTTAATAGAATGGATTGCGTTGAGCAAAGAGCCATTATAACATGTCTGTTGAAGAAGATTCATAAAAATATTATAATAATAATATAATAAAAGAAAACAGGAAAAAACATTATGCCGAATGTCAGAGGGGGTGCAACATATCAATAGGCCGCCTATATCAGAATCGACTGACCAAAACATCAAGAAAAGCGATTGATATGGTGATACAAGGATTTCAAGAACCAATTATTTATACCAACTTAATCTAAAAATTAATAGATGTAAAGAGAAACAAACGCCCAGGGAATTTAACACGTGTATATTGCTTCAGTAACATTGTCTCAACCGTGCCTTCAGCCATAAAGCATAAGACTGAAGCAGTGCGAGCTGCACGTTAAACGATGGCAACACCGTTGACGTTTGTCAGATGCTTGCGCCGCCTTCAGCCTTGCTCATTACTATCCTGCACCAAGCAAACTTCGTTTTCTGCCGTTTTAGAGGCTGATCAGGAAATTTTTGTAGGGTTTGAAAACGGCAGTAAATCACTGTCCTTGACTGCAAAAATACAGGCTGGCGTTCGACATATATTCACCACGAATTGGAGAAAATTCCAGTAGTGACGCTAGGAATATTCGACACATAGGTCTATCATCAGTTGATTCAACGTAGCCTCTTTGAATAAACATTATGTAGATCGACTCTATAGTTCATATACTTAGATCTAGAAATAAACTGAACACAATCTAATTGATGAATTTAATAGTTAGTTTTTCTTCTTCAGGTGTAATAATTTATCAAAGACTGGAAGATACCGACTACATAACCCACCCCGTATTCAGCGTATACAAAATCTTGCTGGAGTTCATCTTCAAAGTAGTACCGGTGGTATTGTTGGCAGTACTGAACCTTCGCATATTGATCGTGTATAGGCGGAGCTGCGAAAAAAGGCGGAAGATGACCCTCAGCAGGAAAACTTCCGGGGACGAGGATCCAAGGTAATTACATTTATTACTTCATATGGGTATATATATATATATATATATATATATATATATATATATATATATATATATACCCAGTGACATTAGAAGTGTTACAACCCAGAAAAAATAATTCCTTCAACTTGTTTTTTGGCAACATAATGACTATATTTAAAGCATGCTGTGGCAACAATGTCAACGTTTTATCTTTGTTTTTATTTACCTTTGTTAAACTGTTATCCCTTAATTTTTGTGAAGAGATCAGTTTCTGAGAGATGAGTAGTACAGATATGCTGAGTTATTGCTCTCCCATTCACTAGTATTAAGCATACCAAAATGCCTCGAGTTCGATGACATCCAAATTGTCACCTTGTTAGCGACTTTGACAAGGATAGAATTATTGCTTATCGAGATGTTGGTTTGTCCTATCACGATATTGGCTGTCGTGTTAATTTTACTGCAATGACCGTAATGCGTGTGTGTCGTGTGTGGATAGAAGAAGGTAGAGGAACACGAAAAAGGCCAACTGGTCCACCGAGGCGTGCCACAGAGCGTCAAGATAGGCGCTTCAGACAACTAGCCTTACGAGACACTTTTGCTGCTACTACTACCCGTCAGATCGCTGACCAATGGTTTGGAGAAGAAGGTAGACCTGTTACTATGCGTAGACTCTATCGCCGCATTCGAGCTTTTGGACTTTTTTCATACCGTCCACAGTAAGTGCTTTCTCGGACTGCGGACCACTGTCGTCAAAGTTTGAACTGGAGCAGAGAACGGCAACATTGGGAGGCAGAATGGCATAATGTCATCTTCAGCGACGAATCGCGATTCTGTGTAGGTATGCACGATGAGTGTAAAAGGGTAAGACGCCGCCGTGGGGAACGACGTGATATTGGATTACTGTTGAGAGGCATGTACCCAGGGCTGTTGGAGTAATGGTTGGGAGGGCTATTGCCTATGGAAGCCGATCACCCCTTCTCTTTGTTCAAGGCAATATGACTGCTGCGCATTATGTTGATGATGTCCTACAAACCACTTTACTGCTGTATTTAGAGGGCCGTCCACACGTCCTTTTTCAGCAAGACAACGCACATCTCCAAGTTGCTCGTCATACTACGCACTTTCTTCAAGAATCAGGCGTTAATGTTTTGTCGTGGCCACCCAGTTCACAGGATTTAAATCTCATCGAACATGTGTGGGATATGATGGGGAGAAGACTATTCACTTTGCACCATCCGTCACAGACGCTGCCACAGCAGTCCGGGTTGCATTAAATCAGGTGCCACAACTAGACATCCATCGATCATCTCATTTTTTCGATCCCTAGACGTATACAGGAGTGTATTCAGCTGTGGAGTTCGCCCAACACATTATTTTTTCCCATTACTTGTCGATAGAATTTCGTGAGAATGTTACCGTTTCATTCTTAATGTAAGACTACCTCACTGCGAAAAAATCAAGTTGAAAACACTTTCTGGGTGTAAGACTTCTAATGTCACTGAGTATATATTATATGTACCTGTATATGTAATAGTTTGATCGACCAAGCAGTTTTATAGCTTATAAGTGATTCACTAGTGGTGCTTGTATCACTCAGGCCAGGACAAACGAGCATAGAATGATTAAAAATTTCTTCAGTCTCTTGGTACTTCTTGCTTGAAACACTCATCCACATTTTGCAGCAGTGTTCAACTATTATCTGTAGCTCTGTCCTACATGATGCTTTTGCTGTGCACCTTAAAGGTCTCCGCAACACTCTTTTCTATTTAGTGTTTCCAACTCATTTATTAAAGAATTCCTAAATACAGTTTACTTTCGTTTGGTTTTGTCAAATTTCAACTAGTCCGGACCTGTATTTCGTTTCCTGTTCGTATTGTAATCGATACGATAGCATGAGGTGAGTATGCGTACCGAGTTTCAGAAAAATATAACAGGGTGTTAAAAAGTTGTGACGCCATAAGGAAACAGCCAAAATCTCCGTTATAAGAGGATAAAGACCTATCAAGTGTATCAACTAAATGTTTTTTTGTAATGACCTCAGGCCTCTATCCACATGATGTTTTTTCAGGAACCTGTATAATTATGTTTTGTGTTTCATGTGCGTACGAGAGACTGCCACGTTATTCTCAGATACCCTGTACATCGATTTTCCGATTGACATTCTGACAAGAAGGCTTCCCGAAGCCCTGACGTGATGACAATAGGCTCTCTTCAGAGGCTAGCTCAAAAGCATTATTATTCGGAATATATCAAGGCCCTGTTCAAAAAACATGTTGTAGAAGAGATAACATGTACCATTCTAAAAAAATACCCAGTCACTATACGTGTGATTTACATCAATAAATATATCGACGAATAACTCGTTTTTTGAGGTTTCTCATTCTAATCAAAGCTTTTATATAAAAGCACGTAAATGTATATTGAATTAAAAGTATTGCCATATGTGATGCTTTCAGAAAATTTGCAGAGGAGAGAAGACTGGTGTTACTACTGGGAAGTACCAGTATCTTATTTTTGGTGTGCGTTACACCAATGGTCATACTCAATGTCACCCTTGCGGAAGCCAATCTTGTGAAGTACGACTATCAGGTGAGTTTTTTATTTAGCTATACCAAAGACTGACACTTGTATTTTCGCCTGCTTATATGATGTGATGTAATTACAATTCATAGCGTTCTGCAAATATTTTGTAAGCTTAGCTGACATTAATGCTGATCTTGGATACTTCTTTGTGTGTTTTTGCTTCAATTTTTGTGTGAAGTGTTGGAGAAGCTTGGATGTTTTTCCTGTTGGTTATTATAGAGCCTTTTACTAGAATTTCTGCTTTCTTTACAACCAATCTTGTGCTCACATTGTAACTGGCAGTGTTGTATATAAATGAACCATAAGTCAAGACTTTAGTATTCCGATTAATTGTCTTATTGCTGCAACTTCGCTTTTCCTATTTTAAATATGTATTGTGCTTTTTTGTGTTTCTTTTGTTTGTTGGTGACCTATTTATATGTAATTCTGCCTACTTTTTTGTTGGCGTTATATAAATGACAACTCATTCCGTATCAACTTTCTTCATTTTTTCTTTTGCAGGTGTTCCGTGCAATAGCCAACCTACTAGAGATCACAAACTACTCGATCACCTTTTATATCTACTGTCTGTTCTCCGAGGACTTCCGAAACACGCTTTTTCGTACTTTAGGCTTAAAAGGAGCTTTACCGCTTAGAGGCACACCCAAAATGCCACAACCTACTGCTACCACGACAGTTACTCAATTGAAGGGCGTATGATATAAAACGAAAAAGGGGTTTCGGTTTGGTACCCCTGTCTAGTCATTCTTTGATTTGACATCCAAAAGACTTATACCTACATACATATACATACTCCATTTGTATTTACCGTTGAACGTCTAAAAGGATACACTGTCATATGCCACATGAGCTCACAATCTATTATGCAAGCTCACGTTACGCGAGAAATACGTGAAGAAAGCCTTCTAACTCGTAGAAATTATGTATTCAGATACACATTATTGTTACCTCACGCACTCGTGATTGTTCCCGTGTGATATCATTTGACAAGACTTCATTGACATTCTCACAATTTATAATCAAATCCAAGCGAATAACCAAAATGTCTGTGTTATGTGCCGCGGTTATAATATGGTTCAAGATGACACACGGGTTGATGACGTCAGTTACACGAATCGCTTGAACGCGTTGGTTTTAACCGCGGTTTTGTTGCAAGTTGTTTATTTTAGAAAAGCGCGTATATAATCTCTGATTATTTTTATTATCACTTAATAATCGGTGCTTTTTCGTCTACGACTGCATATGGAAAGTTTAAATAAGAAACCTTTCATAATATTCATGGGAGAAACGTTTTTTCAGATTTTTTTTTTAATGATGGAACCATGGCTTTGTAGCTATGATAACTTTCAATTCTCTAAATTTTTCCGCATGTCAAAGAAAACATTTATTGATTCAGCAGAAATGATGAAAAAAGAAATTAGCAAAACCATATACAGGTGGATATCATCTAGTGAGTTTATATGGCCATATTTTAATATTCTTGTGGTATATGGCTACACATGATACTTTGTTAAGCATAGGAACTACATTTAAAGTTTCCCCAACAACCGTAATGAGTATAACTAATAAGGTGCTCCACTTTATGGTAAAACTGAAGTCAGCCTGTATCATTTTTCTCAAAAATGAAGTTGAAGTACAATAACAAAATCCAATAACCGGCAAAATTCTAACTTGTCACATTTCAAATAATAACCAGAAATATAAAACTACTCTTGAGTTTGGTAAATACCACAATTTTGCGGTGATAACTATGACATATAACAGCTGATTCGTGACTTCACGGATCTTATAACCATATGATAGCTGATAGCTACACTCGCTTGACGGATTGGTAAATACCAACCCAAAATGGTAAATACCATTTCCATTTGGTTATCCGCTTGAATTTGATTTATATTTTAAGGTTTGACGTGCCATTATGTCTAGTGTATGGGTCTAGTGTTTTCTGTGGCAAGGTAGAATAACACTTAAGAATAAAAATTAAATTCAAAGTGTGCGTATGAAAGAGTCTCCAAGCAAAATATCACGTGACAGGAATCTATTCCCACCTTAATATAGGCACACGATTGAGATTTATGTAAAAGTAGGCGTATTTTTTAATTCACCGGTTGAGCCACCGGTGCAACCAAAATTTCCGTCTGAGCGACCGGTTGTACACCAAACTTGTCTATAAACTATATAGACAAGTTTATAGACAAGTTTGGTGTACAACCGGTCGCTCAGACGGAAATTAAAAGAAGAAAAATTGGTTAATTGCTTGCACCGGTGGCTCAACCGGTGAATTAAAGAATACGCCTAGTTGCATGACCAAGCATGGCTGGTTCCTATGTTTTACTAAGACATTTTATCTTTTTATTTCAAAATAAAAATGTCAATAAGAATGTATGTTTCTGTACATAAGCACAAAATAACGTAAAAAGGATGATGTACAAATATTCAGGGTTATTTGTAATGTTCGATACTGCATTGTATGCCAAAATGTCTAATAATACTGATTAAATGTGACTTTTATATATTTTTAAACAAGTGTACCTCAATTTTTAACTATATGAATTGTAGTTTAGGATAATAAACATTTGTAATAAAAACATACATTTATTCATTCAATATTTCCAAATACTTTGATGACAACGCTTCAGCGCTATATTTTTCGAAATCGATACATAAATTCTGTCTATCATCTACTGCTTTTTGTGGGCATTCACAGTATGCTTTCAGTTTGCCAATCAGTTCTTTTCTGTCATTATAAAGGCAGCCTCCCGGATAGATTTCTGGGTAGACAAGTCTGTTTGGTAGCAATGGTAAACATCCACAGTATGTTGCCTCCAACCTGAAATTTCAATTCAATTCAATTCAATGGACTTTATTGTAACACATACATAATTATGTATCCTTACAAATGGCGAAGTCTGGCCAATGGCCATTTATACTTAACCATAAATGTCATGTCAATGCTTATTACTACCTTAAAAATAAAATGAAAAACTGAAAAAGAAAAGGAAAAAGAAGAATAATAGTAAAAGAAGAATTAATAAATATGACATAATGCGTACGATTAGAACAAAAAACATAATACGTACGATTCAAAGAGAAGACAATAACACACAATGAATAAAATAAAATCTTTAACTGTACAAAAAGCTTTAATACTGATATCCGATATCAAAATTTTGATCGATCAAAAGAGGGGCAGTTACTGGAATTGGAAAAGAAACAGACCCATCTGGAGTTACCAAAATGTTAAAAATAGCTATACAAATACCTAGTAGCTCAAAATCGTCAAAAAGGAATTCCATAGATGTTTTGATAATTGCAGTTTCTTTTTGTTTACTACTAATCATTTAGTCACCATACACTTTTTAAAAACAGAATAGCTTAGTTCAGATGTGATTAGTTAAAATGTGAGCAGGCTGGCATCACTTACATTGAAACGCCAAAAAACTCATGTTTCGCCGTCGAAACTGCCACATGACTGTTTCTGAGAATTTTATAATAGTCATCTTTACTTTCCACGTAGCCAAAGTGTGTGAATCTATCTTTCAGATCACTATCAGACTTCATTTGTTCAAAGACTTGTGGAACATCGGTGAACTGCTCTCCCAAAACTGATATTCGGAAGTCCATATTACCTTTTTTCAACTCCATCATCACTTCAAAGAATTCATTCGGGTCTAAAATAACAATCACGAGAAATAAATTCATCTGATAAATACATTTTAAAAAAATGGCGTCAATAAGTATAGATTGACGCTATACTGTGCATGCAATGCTGAACGAACGGACTGAATATACAGTAACTATGGTTTCTATAATATAAGCATTGATTAACGCATTCCATCTAGGTGAAATACGTTAATAAAATAAATATGTCAACTTTGGCACGCTCTGAAATCTTTATTACTGCATGGCTATAAAAACCTTGTACCCTGACATAAGGTCGTACAATGAGCACCAGTAAAAAGCAGTATTATCGATTAAAAAAAAAAGAATTATGGTTTTATAATATGCACTATGTGAATGTTCAGGTATATTTACTAATGACCGACAATGGAAATCCTTACAGCTGGCGGTGTTATAGAAAGAATGTAATTGCATTTTTGATAATTGTGACTATATATGGTCGACGGCCTCGAGAACGCTATGGCCTGGGACAGGATCAGTGTTGCTGAATTCTGATCGGACCTTCCGCAGGTAAAAGATTTCGGGTCTTTCTGAGTAGCTGATGGTATTGCGAAAGTCACAGAAGTAAATATCATGCTCAATATATGTGATAGTAATGAGCTCGTGCACTCTTCCTCTGGTTTGCGTACTAATAAGACTCTATAATCATCTGGCCTCTAAACTGACTACTGACGTTTCGGCCACCACGGTGACTTTTTTCAAAGTACAAATAACAATGAAAATATATTGTAGCGTTTTTCTGGGTTCTTTCGGGAGTGGATTAAAACACTGGATTACACAAAAAAATGCACTAATTTATTTATCTTGACTAGCTAGAACATTTATGTACACCACTATTTATGTCGCGCCATTGACTGCTCTACTCTACTGACGAGTTATATATACTCCCCATCGCTGATTCGAGCAAGGTCTGGCGAACCACAAAGCGGCATCTAAAATATTCGAGGTCACTTCGCGTCGATCCAGAAGGCGAGTCACTGGTATGGTCCTCAACAGATGTCGCCACCGAAGGAGACTGGCACGGTCCCCAACTGAGATCGACCATGAATCTCTGGCGAGTAGGAGAGTCTCCCAACAGATGGCGCCAACAGTACTATTTATTATCGTCACAATATTTTATATTTTTCTGTCTTTCAGGTGACAGTTCATTCGTTTTTTTCATCGCTATTATACAGTGTGTTGCGATAACAAGCTGAACGACCCTGCACTATACCAAGATAGCATTTTTTGCCACTAGCTCCGCTGCTACTGGATCAAGTCAAGGATTAGCAGACAGAAAGATACGGGCCAACAGACAAATCAACCGAAGTCAGTTGATCTTTTGTGATATATACACTACTCAAAAAAAAATAAGGGAGCAAGAAACACATCCAATTTTTTCG
Organism: Acanthoscelides obtectus; assembly: GCA_963669975.1. NCBI lineage: Eukaryota > Metazoa > Arthropoda > Insecta > Coleoptera > Chrysomelidae > Acanthoscelides > Acanthoscelides obtectus. The sequence continues at coordinate 53,522,253 of CAVLJG010000004.1, forward strand.
GTGATTTTTGAGGATTTCGGTGAAAGTAGTCGTATCTAGACTTTATATTTTGAATCAAGATTTTAGTTTTAAAACTTTTTAGCCGGATAATTTTTACAGATTTACAGGAAAAAAATTGCAAAATTTTTGTCTTCATTTTAGTCCTCCGGCTTGAATTTTTTTCTGTTAGGCCATCATATGGGTAGCCCGTTTATTCAAGTTCAGAAAAAGGATGTATTACCGAAAACTGAAAAAAATCTTTAAATTTTTCCAATTGCTTTTTTTTTAAATTGAAGATGTTACAGTTATCCAATAGTAACAACAAAAGAAGAAAAATGATTTTTCCATTTACAACCAGAGTACATGATGTTCATAAAAAAATGTCCCTTTGATTTCTTTCAAATTTTGACCAATCGATTCTGAGAAACCGTATGCATCGATCTGCCGTCGTGCAGGGTTATTAGGGGTACTTTGAAGTATGAAAAAAACTAAAAACATTAGCCTTCTCATTAATAGTTCCAAAAATGCGGTAGATTTTCCAAAACACGGAAAAAAGTAACTTTTCTTAAAATCAATACTAAGTAAACCAAAAACAACAATTCCCCAAAGATTACAATCAAATTTTATTGAGTGTTTATTTCAATTTTTGCAAATACAATTACATTCTCTGTGCGATCGCTGGTTACCGAGGTATCAAAGGTCGATGACAAAAGCACCTTTCTTCATTCAAAGTCAGATATCTCCGCGCCAAATGATCGTACCGAGATTTTAAAACAGAATATTGAAGCCGAATAAATGGGTTATCGAATACACATGATGACCTAACAGAAAAAAATGTTTTCAAGCCCGTGGACTAAAAAGGAGTAAAAAAAATTGCAAAATATTTTTCTTGCGCTATCTATTTGAATTGCATGATAACCGTTGCTCCTAAAATGTTTCGTCTAAAAAGCCTGAAAAGTAGAACCTTAGAACTTCAAAATGTCTTTTCACTGCCTGCCAAAGATTACTGAAAAATTTGTATTCTTTTCTTATTCCTTTAATTTTTTTAAGTAGTGTACGTCATATAACATCCAAAGAACATACCTCATTTTAAATGTTTTTCGCGATCTTGATCACCAGTTGCGTCAGAAGAAATTCATGTTATGAAAACATTGAATCCAGTATAATACAAAATAGCTATTTATTATGAGCGCGTTTTCTCCCGAAAAACACATTTTAAATGCGAAGCGAAACGACACTGCCAAGAAATATGAGACTGGTAGCGTTTCAGTTACTTATCGCTCCAGAGCGGCAAAGGTATTACATGCAATCGCTTCTTGACAAACGCAAACTTTTCATGTAGACAAATAAGCGATTCTTACCTTTATCAAACTCCCATCTATGTGGCCACACTATCTGTAATACAACAGGTTTGGTAGCAGTTGTTGGAACTAATTTTGGGAACATTACTGGAAAATACATAACTCTACTTTTCATTTCGATAATGTCTCTGACATTTTTTGGTCTGTTATCTGGGATCATCTTTATTATTTTGCTGATGTTGTCCAAAAAAGAAGTTCTATTGAATTCTGAGTTGAAGAGGACCAAATCACTTGCTAAACTGGAAAAGATAATAATACTAGACGTAAAAATGACACCTGGTCAATCAAAATCCTATGTTTAGTGTCCTTGATACAGACTAGTGATTGATAGAAAATGGTCAGTAGGTGTCGGACCACACCGTTAAGAACATCAATTCTGAAGCCTACTGTTTAGTAAGCATGTCACAAAGTAGAGCAACCACTTGACAAATCATCAACAGCCCACTCACATTGAAGAGTATGCTATTCTTACTGGAGAACGAAAAATCCAACAATCATGGGTCTTTTTCAGTTTCCGATCTTCCATCAGTTGACCTTCAGAATCACTCACACCTGTGGATCGTTGTCTGTTTACAGATTTAAATTGATAAGCTGGTCTTTTAGATAGCGGTTCGTTTCTTCAAGCCACCACGCCAAAACAATCCAAAATCGTTAATGACTTATTAAGCTTAGCTCTCCAGACTACCAACCCCACCTCTTGCACTTATATAAGAATAATATACAAAAACAGTACTGCAATCGTAATATTTGAACAATATTTTACCATGTGGTGATTTCATTTAGAGCATACTGGATATCTCTCTTCTTGATCTGCTGGATAGGATATATCAATTGATTTTCGTGAAAATAGACAATTTTTCTACACTTGCCAAAATCGGGACGAAGTCCTAATAGTTCGGCTAGATTTAAAACTGAACTGCACCAAAGCAGACCTTTCGATTTTAGTTCAACATGTTCAATTTTCGAATAAAGCTGTAAAGCGCTACATCGCGCTCGCCAGTGCCATTTTTTAGCTGGAAGAGTGACTATGTTGTATTTTGTTCCATTTTCCTCCAAATCTGCAATAAAATGTCTTTTAGTATTGAAAATAAATAATTGATTACCGAATCGATATTAGCTTTGGTAGGAAATGTTCCATTTGCCCTTAGAGGATACATGGTAGTATATGATACCTCCATGGTAACGTGAATATCAATATGCTTGGAGCAATAAACGTATGGGTCTTTACACGGTTTTTGGTGAGTCACGTTAAAACTACGAGTACAAAAATTATTTTCACATATCTATCCCCCTCACACATGAGATGCAATTGGCTTCTATGCGCGGACGTTTGTGTAAACTCAAAGACATGCATTTTTAGTTTTGTCTCAACGGCTTGAACATTTTCTCATCAACGTAAGTTTTCCAGATTTATGCTTGTCAGCGTTAGCATGACAATTTGCTTCTCATGTACGTGTGATTTGTATTTACTTGTGTCGATCTTCGATATCACAAATAGTAATGGGCGCGTTCAGCCAACGTAAGTCGGTCCGGCAGTGGAGCGCCTTTATACTAAATAGCAGTAGCCATGGGACAGATTTTTTCATTTTACAGCAGTTTTCACTTGACGTGACTTGACTGCCTGAAGATGCAACTACAATGTAAGCCGTATGTATTAAACTTATAGAAGTATCTTCAGAAAGTGGGTGGAAACAACCGTCCTCTATCACCTAATTCATGTGTGTGCAAGCCGCGAGTAGCACCTGCGGTACCGATTGGCTTATAAGGTGGGTGGAAGTTAGGCTACGTACATGGAACCAATAGTCGTACAACGTACAAAAACCGTGAACAGAACTATTACATGTATTTTAGTCAATTGGAAAAATTTTGTTGATTATCAGCCAAAATCATACTAAAAAAACCTATTTCAAATTTGAATTGAATGCATTTGGGCTGATTGGTGATGGGCAAACCTAAATTAAAGTTTTTATGTTTTACTAGTCGCCAAATAAAGCCTCATATCGTCGTGATACTGCAATCAACAATTGCTCAAATCGCGTAACTACAGAATAATCGAAATTGTATGTGGTGTGGTTTTATTTTGCGTTCAACGAAACATCGAAATTTATCCGCTTGAAAACCACAGGATAAGTCTTGAAACTTACGGATAACATTCGAGTATTACAAGAATTTTCTAAAAATATCGATGAACCAATATAAGCTGCTATAAGCATTTTGATAATGCAGATTGTAGAATGCTTGCTCTGCCATGACACATATTATGCAATCCATTTTATAAACTGCTGTATGTATGGTTGCCTATGTCACCACCACGTATAAATTGATTATAGTTAGCAAATAATAGTCGATTTATAGGCACTGTCAGAGACTGCTTACAGATTGGGATATTAAAAACAAAAACCGTACGATTCCTTAAAAAAACTGATTTGAATAGAAAAAAGAGATAGGTATAAAAATTATCTTACTACAAGCAAATGTGTCGACAAATGTCTTGTGGGATCCCCCATAAAACGGCTCTATGATTATTACTTGAAATTCACTCTCACGATCCTGTATCGCTGCCATTATTTTTATCTATCCAACTTTTGCTCACAATAGCCGAAAATCGTCTCACTTGGTTCCATAATCTTCATCAGCTGTAAACTTGAGCAGTAATTAGTGAGTGTGTCCATAGATGGCGCAAAAATATGAATATTCTGGACGTTTTGAAACCCATCTCTACTAGGGATGTTCCGATCCACTAAAAGTGTCGATACCATGTATCGATTCGTATAGTTTTAGGAAGTCTTGATACTCTAAAACATCGGAATAAAAATATCGATACTACAAGTATCGAAACCTTTCGATACGGAACACACTCTGCCGAAAATCGAAGTTTTTTCTACAACCCTCAAAATAATGTTTACTTTTTTCAAGTACATGACTAGATTGTCAAAAACGTTCACTAATAAAAATAGGTAAAAAATAACTAGGAAATTCATTAGAAAAAGAATCATTATTTATTTAACATTTAAACGAAACAAGAAACAAATCTATACTACATATTACAGATATGCTTATTAAACATAAAATATATAAAGCAAAAGGTATTAAAAACAATATTACAAATAACTCAAAGTTCAAAATCTTAGAAATTCCAGTCTTCAGCACCCAGCGTATGTAAAAATAATAGCTCTGACATTCGTTCAACAGATAATCTGTTTCGGCTTTGGCAGAGTATATTTCCAGCTTCAGAAAAGGATCTCTCTGAGCGAACTGTTGTGCCAACATTAGAGATATATTTATTAAATAGTTCTTTAAATATCTCCGAGGAAGAACTGGAGCTATTCCAGTACAAAAAAGGATTCGAATTTTGGGGTATGGTATGACTATTTAAATACAATTGTAGCTCAAGAGCAGTATCTGATTTAGTATAGTATTGTTTTTCATGGTAGGTTCAAACACTCTCAGATTTTTCAACAATATTAATATGATTTTGGCCTGCTTTTTCAGTATTTATTTCCTTCTTGCGCAATTAAAATGGTTTAGGAAAGTGAGTGCATATTTGCACACGAAATTTGACTATTAAAGTGCAATCATTTAGAACAAGGGTCCAGGATATTTGAGACAGCTAAAAGTTTAATCTGTATTATGCTTCCAAAACGTTTTGAAAGCCCCTCGGCAGAGTCAGATTTTCAATTTTTTAAACAGGCAATTTTATAATGAAATAAAATTTTACATACTACCTCCCCAGTCAAAAAATATCGCCAAAATCTTCCCCATTCAAATAAAAATCGATACACCCAAGTATCGTATATAAAAATATCGATCCAAAATATCGTGTATCGGAAGCAAAAGTATCGATACTTCTAAATATCGGATCGTATCGAACATCCCTAATCTGTACGGTTGTGGACCCATTCCATCGACTCGCCCTTATAATCGATTCAAAAAAGAATATTTAAAAACGTGTGGTGATTGATAAAACCATTGAATAGATTTCCGTGGATTAGAAAATAGATTTGCACTACCATCCCCGCAAAATCGCCATTATTGACAGCAATACCAGTGGCAATGCCCCTATTGTCAAGTTACATTTCCCTTCATAGGTAAATAATGAAAACAAAACTGTATAAGTTTGATAACTGAATGTTATATTTCAAAGTATTTGAAAGCGATTGAGAAATAATTGATGTTGAGTATATTTCCTCTTGTTATCTACCTAGTCTTATGTGTTTTGTGATTATAGTTTAGAAAAGTTAATTTGCTTACAAAAAACATAACGCTACAAACAAGTTTTACAAGATTTACCCCGATTCATTATTGCCAACGGTACAGACTAACACAAAAATGTCACTAATTGATCAGCTGTTCACCTCAGTAGACGTCAAAGCGTGATGGATACTCGTGAAATAGATAGACATCAGCTTAATATTTAAGAAAACGGCTTGCAATTTTAGCTGAAGTAAAACATTTGTACCTCACTTCTCTTGTAGGGCCAATGTCGAAACGCGTCTGTCACATACATTAATTTGAGTTTGACACCAGGAAACTAGATATTTTATGGTATTTGTAAAATGGTAACTTTATCATCGTCACGTAAAATCGATTATTTTTGTGATATAGAGCGTTAGTAGTGAACAGAATTCTACACATACCTCGCACGGCACTACGTGTTTCATGCTATAAAATTGCTCGCCCAATAATGGCTTACTTCACAAACTAAATATGGACTGGACTAACCTCGTACAGCTTTCGACTGTGCCACGGGACCTCATATAAGTGTAAAAATCATTTTTTTCTTTGAAGGTTACCAGAAATCTAGCAGGCATTGTAGGTGTTGTTGCATTCTGCATTGTAAAACACCTCAGATTACGCATTAGTTATTTCGCAGTAGGTTGACATATATTGTTTGTCTTGTAGAAAAAAAAATTACGGATAAAATAAAACACTACTTCAAATTAGGATTTTATTATACAAAAATAAATCACAGCACAATACCTATACATCGACTGTTGTAGGAAGAGAACTAAATACAATAAATTATACATCCTGCATAATGAATAACAATGCATAATATTGCTTATAATCATGATTCTTTTACAACTTTGCTATATAAGATATATACAGTATGTAGAAGAGTTTTTTGGCTAAAAGTTTTAATTGAAAGGTCCTATATAATAGCAAAGAGATGACCATTATCCAGATCATTGTATAAGTAGTGTAAGTTTTTCTAAATAAGGTTTTATATGAAATGTCAAAATAATGCATTACATTCTTCAACTATTTAGACTAACTTTGTCTTACTTTATTCAAATTCTTGATCTAAAATACATGGTAATATATTTCTGTAAAATTCAAATGGTCAAATATGGAGGATGCTCAGTTCCCAAACTTTATGCAGAATAATAGAATTTATGCTGCATATTCTGAATAAAACCATTAATTTTGCACTGACTATATACACTGCAATCAAAAATTTAACAATGACTTAAGAAACCAGTATTCACTAGATAACATACATTCCTAGAATAAATTATATTCCCGCCTGAATAACAGTACCCAGGTTGTAGATCCATTTTTTCATATAGTTCAACACGATTTGACGTTTAATTGAAGTAAGCCTAATAAAAGTTAGGGCTATCTCCAAACAGATTCTCACATATTGACGAGGTTGCCAAAAACTGCACAAATACTCTTTATGCAGATAACCCAAAACATCGCTAAAAAGACCAAGAAAACTGTCAGATTAGGGAATTATTGAATGTTCAATAAAGTCAGGTACTAATAATTCCTGGCCGGATTTGACATCTGAGCAGGCGCAGTTTAACAAAAAGAAGATTTTTTGCCTCAGATACTTTTTGTGTGAGACACGCTGGTGACTTATTTACGTAAAATTTTTCCCATTCAAAAGCATAAGTGGTTTGTCCTCCTGCCAATTACACAGGCCCACAAAATAAAAAAGAGATTTGTGCTCTATGTTTTTTTCATGTATTTTTTCCCGTTAAACGGGTAAACATTCAAAATTTGGGGACGGTGGACCAATTTTAACAATATGACTGCCATGTCAGTCTTTTTCGACTGACAACAAAAACACAACTTGCGCCGTGGTCATTTCGTGCATTCGACTGCCGCCACGCCGCGCGTTGTTTTGGATGGTGGGGATACGATTATACGTCGGATGATGCATATTCAGTGTTTATTTAGCACTGAGCTCGTATACGTCACGTTTGTTGGTGTTTCCAGAATCTCCTGACACGGCGTGGAAGTACAAGATATTTTTTCAGTTTTGTGAACATCACTGTTGCCTCAATAACTAACGTATGATTTTGTTTGGTACGACTACTCTGGGAATCATCAAACATTTCAATTCACCGGTAATGAAGGTATTCAAGTAGATGTAGCAGACAATTTTACTCCCCTCAATGCATTTCAACTATTTTTTTCGTCTGATCTAATAGCTCTCATAGTGGAAGAAACAAACGCTATGCGGAATTTACAATTTCAAATACAAAACTAACTCGGAAATCAAGACTAAATCAATGGAACCCTACAAATGAACTGGAAATTCAGAAATTTGTTGGTTTATATATTTGGATGGATCTAAATAGTCGACCTACTCTTGCATCATATTGGTCCACCGATGTATTGTATAAAAATCAAGTATCTCAGGTATTATCAAGAAATCGCTTCGAAATGCTTTTGAGGATGATTCATTTTAGCAGCAGGGAACACGAGAATAACAATGATAGACTCTACAAGATCAGACCTGTTCTTGATATGTTGAATAACTCTTTTCAGCAGACTTATACAGTTATACGGTAATAGATGAAAGCATGATACCATGGAGAGGCAGACTGAAATTTCGCCAGTACATACCATCCAAGAGTCACAAATACGGGGTAAAACTTTTTAAATTATGCAGTCCAAATGGTTATACATGGAAATGTCTAATTTTTACTGGCCGTAGTGAAGAACAGCGTCCTGCTGGACTTGGGATTGGTGAATCTGTCGTATTGACCTTGACTGAAGGATTTTTGAATGAAGGAAAAATTCTGTATACTGACAACTTTCATACTCGTTGTCCATTAGCCACAATTCTTCTTACGAAAAGTACACATCTAGTAGGTACGCTTAGGCGGTCCAGAAAATACCTCCCAAAAGATATCACGACCAAGAATCTCAAAAAACATGAGTACATTGCGCGAGAAACTAATTATGGGATGGTCGTTTCCAAATGGAAAGACGCTAAGGATGTACTTATGTTATCTACAGTTCACGGAATTGGCATGAGAGTTCCGCCACCTTCAAGTAAACGAAAGAGAGCATTTTCTCCAAGCTGCAGTAACGAGGAGCCCACTCCAAAAAAGAAAAAAGAAACAGACAAAACGTCAACATTAAAACCAGACGCAATTATTGCTTATAATAATGGCAAGTGTGGTATTGACAAGTCCAACCAAATGGCGTGATACAGTACATGCAATCGACGAGGCGTCAAATGGTACCGAAAGGTATTTTTTGGGTTGCTGACGGGCATGTCGATGGTAAATACATTCAATATATACAAAGAACATTCCAAATCTAAATCAAACATATATAAGTTTAGAGAAGATGTGGCCAGCACTTTCTTATTTTGAAATAATGCTAGTATAACCAGCCTAACAACTGTAAAAGTTGCACATTTATTGAAAAAATCATAGGAGAAAACTCGAAAACAATGTAAATTGCTATATCAATCTAACAAAAGAAATATCAAGAACAGAAGCAAGAAAAAAAGTAAGAAAAGTACGAATATATTGCGATGGATGCAATAGGAAACCTGCGATGTGTCAAGAATGCCATATTAAAAATCATAGTGTCTAAGTTATCTATTTTTTCTTGTTAGTACAATGAGTTTGAAATAAAAATGCTTGTTTTTTCTTGCTAATACAATAAGTTTGAAATAAAAATGTTTGGTTAATTTACAATACCTGGAATTTTATTTAGGCGCCGCCAGGTTTTTTAGACTCACAAAATCAAGCGCCGTGATCCAAATGGAGTTTAACAATTCAATATAATGTCAGTCTAAACAGCCTGACGAGGCCATGTATGATTCTGGTGCTGTAAGACATAAATGACTGACGCCGCCAAATAATGCCTAACAGTATGTCAGTCATAGAGTGACAGCACAAAATAAAACAAGAATAAAATAGTATGCCGGCAGTCAGAGTGTTAAACAAAACGCATAAAAAAGATTCTCAGAAAATAAAAAGTGGTGTGTGCTGGGGGTCTCATTTTTCCATCTCTTTTTCCCTCTCAATCCTCCGCATCTGAAGTCAAAATTGTGGGAAGATAGAGAAGTGAAAGTAATTTAGACATCAGAATTAAAAATTTTGGAATTTTTGGTGGATAAGCTCAGAGTCCTCCTCGTTTCTATTCCGTGGACCTGTGTAATAAAAGCTTATTATCTTCAGTCACGTGTAGGGCATTTGCATTCAGAATTCGGAGAATATAATATCTGTTATAAAATCATGTGTCTTCAACAAAAATAGCTCTCAATCTGTAAGTTGCCAGTTTACCATTACATCTACTTTAATATCGTAAATGGTTCAAGTAGTAAAGTAACATTTTGTATCATCCTGGCTAATCATTGAAACAGGTGTCTGAATGAAACAACTGAAGTGCTGTTTAGGAAGCATCAACTAAATTATATGAGTATATTGACAAACTGGCTACTGCTACTGGAAGACCTGGGTCAATTAGCCCAAAATATAAAAATCACTGGAAACAAACAAATTGAAATTAAAAACATAAATGTACAAATCGTAATTTACAGAGCAGTCTCAAATTTTTTATATATTGATAGAAATTAATACTCTTGGAAAGAACGCATATTAGATGTTTTACAAAACAGTACAATTGAGGAGGTAACTTTCAAAACGTGTTTTGTCACATAAGAGAAAAAATGGGTTAACAGTTCCACTTTTCTTTATGTACGGACCACGTTTCTAGCAGACAAAGACATTCAAAGAGAGATCTCTCCTATATATTTTCTTCGAGCTACAATGCTGCTAAAAACTAAACGTGTCCTGTCCTCAGTCAGGAATCAGTCATAAAATGTTTTGTCCGAACAACCAATCACAGATGAGCGGACGCCATTTTAACGTTTGACATATTTGAGATAATACACGTTTTGAATGGATTACTCATCATACGGCCGTTACATGTTGAGGTTATGTTATTTTTCTCTTGTTCAATTAAGTACACCCTATTTCACGAGTATCCATCAGCACATGACAGATAATTCTGACGGATCCGTCAATGCCACGTAGAGAGAGCCATTTTTTTTTTATTTTTTGTACGCTACAGATTTATTTTGTACTTACTAAAAGCTCTTTTATTTAGAAAAGTTCATTTGCATACAGAAAACAAAACGCTACAAACAAGTTTTACTACGTTTACACCCGATTCATTATTGCCAACGTCGCAGACTAACACAAAAAATGTCACTTGCTGATCAGCTGTTCACCTCAGTAGACGTCAAAGCGTGATGGATACTCGTGAAATAGGGTATTCGCAGTTTGAAAATGGAAAATTTAGACGATACAGATACTGTTGAAGTACAAGTGAGTAATAGTACTGATGGAAAAAGGGTTACCGCGAAATGAGCGAGATATTCAAGACTCCGCAACTAGAATGTGATCAACCCTTGTGGGCACAACACAAAGGTCTTTTATTGTTCAAATCATCAAATCACGTCGTAGAAATTCGAAAAAAGTTGTCTTTGATGCAGACTCAAGGAGTGAAGCGTAGAAGGCCCCGAGAAAAACCTAACAAGAAGGCCGTTTCGAATCATTTATACATAGTTAAATACTTCTTAAGTGTTAACTCTCAGAGAGTTTGTAAGAAGTTTTTTCTAGAAGCTACAAAGATACGCTGCAGTAGATTGGAAAACATTGCAAAGAAACAGTTCCATGATAAAATGCTGAGAGAGAATAGAGGAGGAGATAGGAAGAGCCATTTGAGCCGAGAAAAGAGTGTGTAACAGTTTATTGGAAAACTTCGAGGGAGTGAAAGTCACTATAGGAGAGATAAACCTAAACGAATATATTTGGCACAACATTAGAACGTTTCCTGCGGGATCCAAGGAAAGAAGCCATTTTATTATAGAAAAAAGAATTCATAAGAAGCAAATGCATTTTATCAGCTCATGAGACAGAACGTAGATGATTCTGTGAGCTACTGTTTTGACTTGCAACAAATCCAGCCTCTACCAAAAACACCCGTGCAGGAAGCATACTACAAATTGGATTTTATAATGTCTGAATAGTTGATGTAAAAGGACTGAACCCAAAATTTTACTGCTGGACTGAGGAACAAGCCGGGAAGGGAAGTACAGAAATTTAATCTGCATTGTTACATTTTCTTCACAATACTGATTTTCAAACATACAGTATTTTAAGATTGTTCAGTGAAGGGTGCAGCGCTCAGAATAAGAACAATATTGTGACACATACTCTACTTTATGCAAACACAGATGACATCAGCAATTAAAGAGATTCATAATGCACTTTACAACTTGTGGGCATTCGTTTCTTCCTGTGGATGGATCTTTGGACCTTTATAAAGATCTGGTACAGAAACTCAAAAACACAAAGGATTTAAAGAAGTTCTACAAGGACCTAAGAAATATAAGCAACATAAAGAGGATATTTTTCAGTCAGTGAGGTTCATGGTAAGCATGCAGTCAGAGTTAAGGCAATGGAGAACTTCATCTATGAACAAAAAGTCATTCACCAATACTATGTTATGTCAAAAAGAAGAATGATGTTTTTGGAAACTGGCAAAATCTAGGCGACAACTGCTTTAATTCGTGCAAAGTACTTTTCAATACTCCAGTCATTGCCGAAGGGATAGCTGATGAGAATGCCTGCGCTGTTTGAATCAAGAAAATTGCATCAGAATTTGAATTTGTGTTTCCCAGCTGTAATGTTGAAATAAAGTAATTTGTAAAATACTTTAGTCTGTATTGTTTATAAATTAAACGATACTTTGTAAACTAAACAATATTGTATGGTTAAAACACTATCTGATTGTTACATTTTAACTTGTTTTCAATTCAAATCGTGTTTTCTCCACATAGTCCATGCATAAGGCGTTTTCTCCATTTTTCAATACTGAAAATCAAGAGAGACAAGAGTCATTTATCTGTGGAATTTTAATAGTTCCATTTAGGACATCCAGTTTTATCTTCCATCATTTAATGGATTCACAATGGAATACCGATTTCGTCAATATAATAAATGTGCTTTTGTTCCATATCCGACAGAAAAATCATGCTTTGAATGTTACCTCCTCAATTATGGGAAGCTACTCAACTAGCCTCTTAGACTATATGTCCTTCGCAGTGGCGCACTTCTCGATTTTTTCAACTGGATGTGGTCCTTTGCCTTGCGTATTGCTGCAAATATTAGCATTATGCAATAAGAATAAACTATACAAGGTGATTCAGAAAACAGAGGCAGTGTTTCTAGGACGTAAAGTAGATCAAAAACATAACAGAAAAGTTCATACCAAGATACAGGGTGTGATGAAGTTACAATTCAAAAATCAAAAAATATTAATTCTTTAGAGTGTTCTAAGATTCTAACTTAAAATTTGGTACACCATAGCCTATACATATAGCTTATACCAGTGGCGTTGAAATTTAAAATTTTTGACACCATTAGAAGAAAAAATATTTTATAAGACTGTTTTGAAACACCTATTGCATTTTCGAATGTTGCATGACTCTTGAGATTTTTCTGGTTAGAATATATGAAGTATATACAGTAATGGGCAAAAGTATATAGACAAATTAATATTGTGCTGAATTTCTTATTGAACTTGATTTATTAATACACCAACCTGTATACATAATTCGTTATAGCATAATACTCACTTATACATAAATAAATTTATTAGACACCCTTCAATAAAAAATTAATTGAAAAAAACTGGAACTATGAAGGACAAAACTATATAGACAAAGCAAAACAATTATAGAAAAGATGAGCAAAGTTTACTGAATTATAGAAAACCAACCATGTTTGTGTTAATATTTTGTAGCATAACCATTATTATCAATCACCGCCTGGCATCGTCTCGGCATAGATTGTTGAAGTTTCTTGATATAAGATTCCACTTTTGCTCTAAAGCAGCAAAAAGTTCATCCTTGTTTGAATAATTTTTATCTCGTATTTGCTTATCTAAGTATTCCCATAGATTTTCAATGGGATTTATATAGGGAGACTGTGAAGGCCATTTGGAACTGGTATTTTTTCATCCAGAAAGAATTTTTTGCGAGATTTGAAGTGTGCTTCGGATCATTATCTTGCTGGAAGATTGATCTTAAGGGCATATTGTCTTCCATATAGGGTAACATAACCTGCTTTAGTATGTCTGTGTATACAAACTTATCCATAATGCCATCTATTATATGTAAAGGTCCCATCCCTAACCCCGAAAAGCACCCCTAAATCATAACAGACCCGCCTCCATGTTTGACAGTGGGCAAAGTGTACTTGGGGTTCAATCTTTGTCCACTAGGACGTCTAACGTAATGAACACCATCTGATCCAAACATATTGAACTTCGAATTCGACACTGAAACATACCCTCTTCCAGTCACAGATGCTCCAATCAAGATGCAACCGTGCAAATTGTAATCGGTCCTTACGGTTTTTACTCGAGATTAGCGGCTTCTTAATCGGGTGACGTGCAAATAACTTCAAATCATTTAATCTTCTACTTATAGTTTTCGTAGAAACACTGACAATTCCTTTTGCCTGGATTTCGGTTTTTATTTGTATTTGGGTTTTAAACGGATTTTTGGACGAAATTACTTTTATTAATCCAACTGATCGACCATTTAGTTTTCTAGGCCGACCACTTCTCTTAGAGGCTTCCAAGATACCTTTTTGTTTATATCTGTTCATTATTGCTCAAACGGCTTTACGCTTCAGCTTCAAATTTTTCGCGATGTCGACTTGACGTTGACCATCTTTGTATAACTCAATAATCTTAGTTTTCACATCGAAAGAAATTTCTGAAGCGTCCATGTAACCATTGTTACCATTGGTAACAGTTAAAAATCTTAAAAACAAATATTTTATGACTAAGTACTGTGAAATAATTTCATTTATTTGTTTACCAACAGCAATATGTAACAGTAATTCAGTAAATAGCAAATTAGCCCCACGAAAATAATGCGCCCTATAGTGTCTAGGTTTTGCGAACACGATGAAGCTGACTCGCCTTGACTTGGTTGTCGGTTGTTATCCTTTTCATTTATGGATACACTAGGTAGTCTGTCGGGGACCGTCGGTACCGGCTCGTGTCTGATCGCGGTCGCCCTGCGACTATTATGTGGGCTTGTTACCATTTTTTGATTTGGTTACTCACTTCTCAATCGTTAGTAGCCGTTTTGGTTACTGGCTGTAGTGTGCGTGCAATTAAACGTGGATGAGTGTCGCTGCGTAATCGATCATCTACTTGAAAAGTCATTCTCCTTGTATAATTTTTAAGAAAAAGCTTTTAGGCAGCACACTTCTAGATACCGTATGTTTTTTAGCAAAACAGGAATTACCGTTCATTTTGAAGGGGATGGCTGACAATAGAGGAAATTTCAGGGAATTGTTACGATTCATTGCCAAAAAGATCAAAAATTTTCCGAACATCTAGAAACGTCGACTGTTTTTTCGGACGGCTTGGATTAGTCATAGCATAAGACGATGAGGTATATCAAGTTCCCCAGACGCTCAGTCCAGGAATGTTTACCTTAATTTAAAAACAGTTTAAATAAAATACCTAAAATAAGCAAACAGTTATATTTGGGAGGTTCAAAATAAACTTTTTTTAATAAGATTTTTCACATCTGGTTTTGGTAACAGTTTTGGAAAAGTCACGCGTCGCCACTGATACTTCTGACACGAAACTGTACTTAACTAATGTCGAAAAGAATTTGTCTACATATTTTTGTCGCTCATAAAAAAGTGCTTATATTCAGACTTGTATTGTGTTCATTGCAGATAATGTAAAAACAAGGAATTTAGTTTTTCTACTAATAATACATTTGTTTATGAAGCAATAAATTATGAATTCGTTTTCTAAAGGTATTTAGGTAAATATTCATATTTGTCTATATACTTTTGTCCATTACTGTATATAAAAAACTTCAACCTATTCTATTTTCAAAATATAGTTGGTGAAGTTTGACATTGGAAATTATATGTAGTATATTATGGGAGCAATTCGATCTCACACTGCCATTATCTAAACAATATTCATGTTTTGCCCTTATTCAGTCTCATCAGTGAAGTAGGAAACACCCAATATCCTGGTAAAGCAACATCTTTCTGTTCTATAAATACTACCAATGTTTTTTTATTGTTATGTATCAAGCAAAAATATATTTTTATTTTGTTTAAGCATTAATCAGAGTCTGAATTGCAAAGTTCTTTTGGTATATACTGATATAAGTTGTCATAGAGAAGCAGCATCTATCTGAAACATAGAGTACATTCAGCTAATGGAAATATGTATGTACTTTTATGTTGAATAGAAATAGCTATGGGAAAGCTTTAACAACTCACAAAATTCGATCAACAAACTACTACTACTCAAATCTGACAGCTAAGTGAAAACTGATGTCAAACTGTGACAAAGCTATCCTATGGCTACTGCCATTAAGCATCAAAATACTACACCTCTTTACATTAACTCATAGTTTCAAAATAATTATTTCACTAGATATAATTTTTACTACTAGTAAATATAGAGGGAGTTATTCTCGTCTACGGTTTTGATTCGAACTGTTTGAAATCTGTTCTGTCAGGATGTTGAATTTTCATTTCATGTAGTAATTATTTTTATTTAATCGCTTGGTGTTGACTCACCTAAACACTGCGACTTAGATTTAACGATCCTAGCGGGTGAAATTCTTGCTCTCTTCTTTCGTCTAGTCTGATCTTCCTTAGTTCTAATGTAATTGTTGTTATCATGGTTATTCATTTCCATTTCAAATTCCATATCCAATCTTTCCATCATCCTAGTGTAAACAGACATCATGGCTTGATTGTATCCACATATTTGGTCTAACATCGCACTGCAAGATCGTGAAAATATGTTAAGGATTAAAATTACAAAATAACGGAAAATATTGAGAATACTATAGTCAGAACTACAAAATGATTTCAGGGAACAAACAAATATTTACCTATCACCCTTATGTTTTGGCGAAACACCATTTCTAGTCTTGTGAAACACCTCCAACATAGCATAAGTAGGATTCAAACTCTTGAGTTCGGCTAATGACATATTAAATGTCGTATCACAGTCTTCCACAACTCTTTTCTCCCGAGCCTGGAAAGAAAATCGATGTGATTAACCAAACACGTATCAGAAATTATAAAATCATACAGTAATAAAAAAGGGTTTGAGGACATTATGTATTGTTTTGCTTTTTGCTGCAATGCAGTCACTGGACGATTTTCAAAATTTGTGAAGCTTTTGATCTTCGGCAGTAAACATTATATCTAACTAGATTTTCCATGATTTTAATGGCCCTCTCATCCGTCGATGAGTGAAGTAAAACAAAAGTCAAAATACAACAGACATTATAAATATGGATGTCTAAATAAGCCCAATTATTGTTCACCTGTTTCAGAATTTCTTCGGGATCAGTCAAAATCTGGGACCAGGTCATCAAAGTTTCCTTTGCCTCTTTGGCCTCAAACAGTGCCTTCTTCTTCCTCAACTTAGGTCGCTTGAAGACCACGTTGGAATGCAAAGGCATAAGGGGGCTCTTCAGGAAACTGGCGTGTACTTTTGTACCTTTATTCTCTCTTCCGCCTACTAGAATTTTCTTCTTGCCTTTGGGTTTCAACTTTCCAAAGCCTTCAAAGTTTTCAAAGTCCAAGACAGAATCATTCTTGTATCCATATGCGGTAATAGCATTTCTGAATAATCTCCTACAATATTCATAATCTGGCTCCTCCTGAAAATCAAACTCTGCCTTTACTTTAACACTTATATGGAAAAATTAATGCGGAGCAATTTTTAAGCAGCTAGACAAGATTTTGGTTAAATTTAGAGGAAACACTTTAGCAAGAACAGTAGGTGTTTTAAGAGTATTCATCAAGTGAGAGCCAATATGCAAGATCACTCTTCACCGTAGCTAAATTTTTGTTTATATATAGTGGAATTTCAAAATTGGAAAGTCGATAGATGAAATATAGGAAAAAGAGCTGTCCTTTTGGACAGCACCAAGTGCAATATGGCTAACGATGTTTACTGCAGAGAACTTACTATAATCATCGATCACATTAGGTATCTGGATTATATCAGCATGCTCGAATGTTTTACCTGACTTATAAATGCAAGAATGTTCATTTTTAAAATTTCATAACACATAAATGTTACATTAGTAAGAGTATCCCATTATTTGAATAAAACCTAGCATTGTAAAAACTATTCTACTTGTTTAGAGGATTTTATCAAAAAATGAAGTATCTGTATGGTTGTTTTCAAATGTCTATTTACGAACAATTTCAAAAACCGTGTCTACTTACTTAAGAAACATTCTGTACAGTAAGATGTTACCTGTCATTATACCTAGGAAAAGAGAATGTTTTTGAAACGACCAAATGGTGCACCATCAAGTATTTTTGGCATTCCTGTATTTGTAAAATAATTGTATATGAGGTCACAATATAAACCTGGTTGTAGTTGTACGTTTGAAGGACCGTGCAATACTCACCATAACATATTTTTGAATGTACAAGTTACTTAAAAATTAGGTCTACCTGTTCCTGCAATACAAAAAGATTATATAATCAAAAAAGCACACATTAACTCGAGAAACAGAAGCTGAATTATGCATGCATGGGGAATTATCGACATGTAAACCACAGGATAAGTTTCAGATGTTACGGTAACTGAATTTTGAAATAAGATCATCATGAAAGTGCATTCTTTCTCCATTTCAGGAAATCTCAATGTATACAGTGCAACTAATCAATAAAATAAAATAACTGTTATCCTGTTTTCAGTTATCTGATATTATGTGACAAAAACTTCAACCAAAAACATATTAGATTATTCATATAATTGAATGGACATACTAAGAATTGGTTTAACCCTACCCTCAAATTTAAATGTCATCTTGTAACTACCATCAAGAGATTTTGGAATTAAATTGGGGTGATCTAAAGAAAAGACATGATGGAGCTCAATAAGCATTTATTGGGACTTTTGGAATATAAACTACAAAATGTTGCACAAAAAGTAAATATATTTCTTCTCTTACCATTCTTCTGCATTCTGCATTGCAGACGACCTATGGAAAATTAGTAGATTTATAAATCCTGCTAATAAACTCAATGATGTCGCTTCACTAATCAGACTCAAGTGTCTAATAAGCGAAGAAACATAAAAAATCATCACACCATTAAGCCTAGTATAAAGTTTACCTTGTCACCACATACATATTTCAATACAGGAAGGCCAAAAAAATCTTAAAATTAACACACAAAATTAATTGACCTTAACAATACGAGTTTTATAGGACTCACCCAATGAAGTCGTCTGTAAAAGTAATTTAAGTTGCGATTAATAGATAATAGCACCAAATTAAAAAGTAAGCAGCAACAGGGACACGATTCAAAAAAATCTGTGTTGAAATATCTACTATACATATATGGAGAAATCAAGATGGTATTGAATGTAGGCATATCAATATGATCATGTAGAACTTTAAAACATATTGTCTCACCTAGTACATAGTTCATCAGAGATTCAAACAAAACACAAGAGACTTACCTCAAACTGCAACTTATTCAAATAATTAATGTAATCTAACAGAAACCGCGGGTATTCTAGATTGAAACAGAGCTGCAGGAAACTGGTGAGATTATTGAGACATCTCGTCTTCTTCTTCTCCACTTCCTCCGGTCTCTCCAAGTCCTCAATCCAAGGTAAGGTACCTGTCAACCAATACACCATATTGTAAGCCAGGCTTTCCAGGTCAGATCTCCTTGACAGAACTCCTTTATGAGCATCTCTGGAGCAGAAAAGCATTGTTCCAACATGCGCGCGTCGTTCATCAGTACAAAACTTTTTGTGCTCTCCATTTGTCTGCAGATATTTTGTTGCAAGGCCAAAATCAAGTAGGAAAATGTGGTTGTGTTCAGCTACAGTCTTTTTCTCACATTTTGCTTCTTTTGTCCCTTCAAAATCATCTAGGACCTACAATATGATAAACAACTCTAGAACTCTTGTCTGAGACGCATAGGACTGGTAAGATGAAGTAAACTATAATATTAAGTGTTCTGCGTCATCTTTAGTTGCAGTGGCGTTGACTACTTTGTAGCTTGGATTATTGATTTTTTGGTCATCAAGTAATATTCGTAATAATCTGTGAAAATAATCCCAGGCGTCAGAACCCATATACAGGGTGTTCCGAAGATTGATACCAACCTTATATGAGGTTACAGTACACTCCTTTTGGAACGCAATAATCCACGTATACCGTTTTTGAGTTACGCGCAGGTGTGTGAAAAAAATTATATGATGAACCAAAGCTTGTCCAATAATGGCAAGCAACTCCTTAGTTATTTTTCTCATTTATCTTGATGTATTATCTTCCTATGCAGATATATTCTAATTCAAAATTAATGAAAAAGCTCCCTCCATTTCTAGTCCTTCGTATAGTATGCCATGGAAAATGATGCAACCACCATTTTTTTTCGTTATATCACTTAATATTAGAACAAGCAGAACTTCATTGAAATTACAAAACACATTTTTCATAAAATAAAGCACTTGGTAGTAACAATAATAATTCATTCGGGCAATCATTAAATCGTTTTCTCTTGTGCGTTTTCCCACATTTGTTTCGTTATTGTTGCTGAAGTAGTCAGTTTACCAAAAGTGATTCGTTTCCAGGGTACATTCTAGCTAATCTCAAGATTCTTTGGGAAGGTATGGCAACGAGGCAAAAAGAAAATATTCAAAAACCCGAGATTCAATACACAGAGATGCAATTAACAAGTTCAATAACATTACAGAACTTCAGTACAAGTCACACACCGCAAAAGTACAAAACCATGATACACTATGAATTTTTACTTTGTAGAAAATGAAGCATTCCTAATCATTTTCATTTTTATACAGGGTCCGGTACAAAGGACGGATGTTTTGAAATGGCTAGTACTCTCCGCTTATTCGAGCGAGAGTGGTGGGGAGAGTACCGTTCGACTTCAGCGTTCCTAGCATTTTTACTAGTAGACTTTATGGAGCAGTGGACGGTTGAGCACCGTGTACTCTCGTACGACAGTTTTGTCCGACATAATGAGTCTATCACGTCTGTACAGCGTGAGATTTGTCGCGACTTCAATATTCATCGGAATCGAGCTGTTCCTTCTTGAAACACCATCCTTCGTTTGGTTCAATTCGAACCGCTAAAAATGTAGAACGCGTTCGACAAGCCCTCCTTCGCAGTCAGGCTCGATCTGCTCGGCAACATGCTGCTGAACTTCGCCTCAGTGATCGTTAGATAAGGCGTATTTTGCATATGGAACTCAACTTGCACCCCTACAAATTGGCCATTGTGCAAAAGTTACAGCCTGGATATTACGCAACAACGAATGAACTTCGCGCGTGAGATGGAAGCACTTATCGAGCAAAATGAGAACCTCATTTTGATCATGAGTGATGAAGCTCACTTTCATCTTAATGGCATGTTTAACCAGCTGAAGTACCGTCATTGGACAAAATGAAAATCTGCGCCAGCTACATGAAAGACCGCTGCACACCCCAAAAGTGACCGATTGATGCACTGTATCGCATAATTGCATCATCGGCCCTTAATTAACCGATTTTGAAATTTTTTAAAAACTGTCCCACATTTGTACCGGATCTTGTACATTTGTATCCCCTTCGTGCATATATGGTCTCCGGATCTAACTTGATTTTTATGTTTGAAGCTAGCCAATAGGACTGGTTTTTACGAAATTTCCAAGGCGCACATGTTTCGTAAAAATTTTGAATGGAGAAATTAAAACCCCAGATGGCTATGAGCCCAGTTACTACAGAGATACAAAAGAGATCATCAAAATGCAAGATAAATACTTGTTCGCATATTTAGAATAAGAAGTGAGTGATTTTGTTGCTTTCAAATGTTTTATAAGTTTGACGAATAGTGTCTACTACAATGTGAAAATACATAGTGTATCACGGTTTTGTATTATACTTCTGGGTGTGTCACTTGTTCCGAATTTTGTCAAGTTCTTGAAAATGTTAATGGCATTTTCGGGTATTAAATTTCAGAATTTTTCAATCTGCACAGTTGCCATATCTCCCCACAAAATCTTCAGATAGGGTACAAGGTACTGTGGAACCTAATCACACAGAAAATAACGATTTAAATTTTATGATTGAGTGGATGAATAATTTTGCCACAAGTATGTGCTTTACCTTGCGAGAAATGTCTTCCATGGTTTTCCGTAATTCCAATGAGATCCTGCTTGTTCCAATAATCGCTGACATTGAGAAAAAAATTATGTTTGCATCACTTGATATGACACACTACAAAGCAAAAGCAGAAGCGTTGGAGGATTTTTCGGTGATTTTAAATCAAAATTTCCCATAAATTCGTTTGGAAAGTCAAGAGGCAGTGCAACGTCGAACTATTCAGAAAATTAAATTTTTTTCTCATAATATCTACTCCATCTTGCGTTAACTTGGAAACTACGTAAGATTATGCATCAGAAAAGTAACAAAACTAAGGAGTTGCTCTCCATTATTGAACAAGCAATGTTTTATCACAAGAATTTGTTCTTTTTTCTGAGATTTCACAAAATTGCCAACATAGTTCGACTTTGTACCAAGGTATACGTGGCTTTTTGTGTTCCATATGCAATGTACTATCGCTCCCTAAAAGTTTGGTATCGACGTTTAGAACACCCTGTATATTATATATGCTAAAAGATCTTTCGTTTTGTCTCCTTTAAAAAATATACAGAGGAAATCAAGATGACTCATCATAAAAATGCATCCCCTGCACTTTACGATTCCACAAGCATAGGAGCCGTAATGCCGACCCTGTACATTTTTGTAAATTTGCAGTAAAGAAACTGGCAAAGTCAAAAGTCGCTCTTATAGATTATTCAGTTCAGATACAATTATACAGTGCTTTCAAAAAAGCCCCTCCATTAGTTTTTGATCGGACAAGTTAGCAAACATAAGTTTGGGTTGATGAAACGAATGGATAAAAAGTCTTTAGCGCTCTTATTTTACTGTTTTGTTATCATTTTCGTTATTTTGGGTTTGTGCAGTAGCGAGATGTTCTTTGTCATGTACAAAAGTATCACTGTTATTTCAGGAGAATAAGAACGAGCTCATTTCGTAAGGTGATTTTTTCCTTAATCAACGCTGTTGCCGGAATTCGTAAAGCCGGAAAAGTTGTATCAAACAAGTCATAAGAACATACTAGTTAAAATATAATATAAATATGAGTTTAAGATCACAAAGGAATCTTTAAAAAAAGCCAACATTGACAGCCCGCCATTCAGCGATTTTGAAATGTAAATTTATAATCTAGGGTTAAAAAGTACTCATAAGGAGGTTCGCAATGAGTTACCATGTGACCCCCCATTCCATTTGAAAAAATGTTCTAAGATAGCGCTCAGCCGTCGCCTTGATATTTTTAACTGAATCTTTTTAGAATATAGGATTCATCATAGTTGAAGATAAGAGGGGCATTGACCGCCCCCCAAGTTTCAACGCCAAACATGAAGTTTGCTACCATTCATCACGCCTCTGTTCATATGAGGAAACTTGCAATGTTCAGTATGCCCATCAGTAAAGTTTCTCTAACTCTAGCCACGGTAGCCATGCATTAACTTCATCACCATAAGTTTTAGGCTGCTATCTTGATATGTTCAAAAAGTAATTGGAGAGGGGTGGGGGCTTAAAAAGCACTGTATACTAGTGGTGTAACAAATATCAATTTTAAGGCATTCGCGACCGCGTGATTCGAACACACGTTATTGCGTCTTATCCGGCACGGGTATTACGTATCTTGAAAAGTGACATTTCGTAGATTTTCTACAAGATGTTAACATAGCACAAGCTGTTCTACACTTGTTGTCAACTCGTTTTGTAGCTGTATGTGTTGCTTAAACGACAGCGTACAGCGATCATAGCAAGCAAACGTGGAATGAACTATTTGCACACTAAAAACTACCTAGTCTGTAAGATGATATTTCGTCGGTTTTTTCTATACCATAACATACTTGAACTGATAAGCTCTTTTTGGAGTTTAATATTACTCTATAAAAAAGGAAATAATTATCTAGTTTGTAAAAAACATTTGTTTCCATAAAAAGCTTGACAAAAGAATTGTCTTTTCATTTGTAAAACATTCATAAAAACTGATAAAAGTAAAAAGAATATAATATATAGTTTTTGTTTCTTTGGGGTTATTATTCCATAATTATTGTTGCATTTGTTTTGTCCACAATCTAACTTCAGTTTGCTCAGTTTATTGGACGTTCTTTTCACCAAAACTCATTTCAACCCACCTTAGCTGTATGTGAGAAATTTTTAACTTTGCTTATAATTATATTTTTACAGCCAACTGCAAAAATGTTTACTCTTAAGCGATAAATGGAATAAAAGCGAACCAGCCTCAAACCACCAGCGAATAGCAGTCTGTGTACTTCAGTTTGAATCATGTCTTCGGCGCGAGGAAATTTACTCGATCATGGTAATGCGTGGTGCGGCTTTAGTAATTGGTAGTTTGTGCAAGAAAAAGAGGAAACAAAGGCGTTGATGGATAAGTGATCTATATAAGAAAAGCAGTGGTATGGAACTTATGATGGTCTTGAAATCATAAGAAATGAGCGGCTAATATAAAAACTTTACGCGAATGTCGCCTACTGATTTTGAAAATCTGTTGCTGAAAATTGGCACAGAGTGCGTGTGTTAATATATTTCGCCACCTGATGCAAAAACAACATAACCAGTTTTCTACTTTTTGAATTGAGTACATTTTCACACTTATTGCTGTATTTTAGTATGTTCTGTGGAAACAGGATTTTCTTGACGATATTGCTTCACTACATTCATCCTGATTTTTCAGAATTATAAATACAGGTATAAGTGTGAAAATGTTTTTCTTCCGCCTACGCCATATTCGAAAATAAAAAACCGACTGGACACAGTTCGCAACGTTCAGGAGCGGTTCGTGAGCGTTCAGTCTGGTGCTATAAATCCCGTCCCAATCATCAAATTAGCAGTTCGCAAGCGGCTCGGCTCGCATATGTATACGCGGCTTTATATGAAGAATAAATTTTTTGCTATCTATTACATGCTTTTCTAGCAAAAAATGATATTCCTTGTTTTGTACAAGACCATAATATTTTTTTCATATTCTCCCTTTCTGCTACCCATACTAACAGAATATTCACATGAATTTCGCGAATGTAAATATCTATAAACATGTGAATATTTTTTGTAACATTTCATCTAGTTGATGTACCTGTAAGAGAATATAATAAAAAAATATTTCTT
Organism: Acanthoscelides obtectus; assembly: GCA_963669975.1. NCBI lineage: Eukaryota > Metazoa > Arthropoda > Insecta > Coleoptera > Chrysomelidae > Acanthoscelides > Acanthoscelides obtectus. Next base: position 53,547,164 of record CAVLJG010000004.1, read on the forward strand.
ACCTCATCTAGGAATGGGATATCATCAATATATTTCACAGGTTTTCTGTGGCATTGCCTGGTCTTCCTGCATCTATTTTGAGTTATGATTGTGGGTGGCTCTCGTCTTTGTCTTGTACATCTGAATACAGGTTTTTCTACAGTTTCCAGTTCCATTTGAAGGACATCACTGGTTTCAGTTGTGGTACCTAGCATTATGTTAGCTGCCTTCACATCACAGTGAACATAGCCTTTACTATGAATATACTCCAAAATGTCCATTAATTGTAATGAAATAGTGAGTACAGTTTTTAGGTTAAAAATTCTATTCTCTTTGAAGATACGTTCAAGATCCATTTTATATTTGGGCATGATAAGAAAACGATATTTTTCACCTCTATGATAATGTGATCCAGATGAGACATAGTGAGGCATACCCAAGTATTCAAGGTTTTTCTGTTGTTTCCATTCAGCAACTGAAAATTAATACAGGAAGGTAAACATATTTTTGTAACCAAATAAACCACACAGAAAAAGCAATATATAAACACGTTAGCAAGTATTTCAAAAACAGCTAAAAAATGAGGGAAGTCAGGACCAGCAGTACTTTTATGCTAGCTAGAACTGCAACTTATATCCCTACTTGTCGCTTCGTCACGTGACAGCCGACTTTTTGTCATTCCTGTTATTTCGGAATTATGTAACTGTAACTAGTCCATTTGAGGACTAGAAAGTCGGCTACAAGTATAGTCGTTTTTGTAGCTGCAGAATTAAGTGGTTAACAGAGATTTAGACCATGCTATAATTCTAATGAGTGTTAAAATTAATTTGTCAGCTGTATAGAAAATGCCAAATGGAAAGATAATATCAAAAATTACTGATGAAGTATAATATGTTTATGAAGTTAGTATAATATGTTTAAACTCCTATATAGCAAACAATGTGGGCCAGTTTAAAAGGCCTTTCGGCAATCAAAACCTTAAGGAAAAATCGCTGGTATTTTTTAAGATTCTGAATGAAATGAGCCCTATTAAATGAGGATATCAATATTTGGTTGGAATATTATTTCAATATGTAGCAAAGTTTCTCAAACATAAGCATAAATGATTTTTGAGCACTTATTCTCCTCAAAATGATAAACCTTTATTTTCAAAATTTGTATGTTAGAGCCTGAATTGCAAGATATTCAAAAGGAGAAGTACAACAGTACCCATCAAATACATATTCAGCAAGGGTATGGTGAAAAAAAAAATTGCTTTTTGAGAAGTTGTCTAGTTAGAGCTTAGAAGATAAAAATATTTCAATATAAATCTATCAATTTTTAAAATACCATCACACTTCTGTGACAATGCTATAGGCACTGAAGCATAACATGAGAGTAACCACAAGTTGAGGGAATTCACTAAAGCACTGAACTAATTTTCGGTATGACACAAAGTTTGCAAAGCTAAATGACAAAACTGTTAACAAAACCGCTTAGTCTTAGAACAAACACTTATACCCTGTTTCACGAGTATCCATCAGATTTTGACAACTATTGAGGTGAGCCGCTGATCAGCTAGTGGCAAATCTTTATTAGTCTGTAACGTTGACAATAACGAATCGGGTGTAAATCTAGCGAGCGTTTTTTTGTATGCAAATGAGTAAGAGTTGTTAGCAAGTACAAAATGAATCTGAACTGTACAAAAAAAAAAAAGACAAAACACAGCTGTGTCTACCTGGTGTTGATGGGTCCATCAGAATTATGTATCATTTTTGCTGTGGGAAATTTTGAAATATTATTAGATAATCAGCTGTTATTCTACCATAATGGATACTGGTGAAAAAGACTATAGAATTGCTGAAACAGGAGGTTGACAATGTGGTAACCGGTAACTTCAAGACCCTGCTAAAAATTATAGCCAGACTAAAACACATAATTACATAATTCCCGAAGGCTATAACTTTTGTGACTAAAGCACACTTGACTCAACTTCTAGCCCCAGTTCTAGTCCTTTTTCCATAATAACCATGCAGGTCTATTAAAAAACATACAGGATAGTTAGCTTAGGGTCTTAAAATTCAAACTTCCTACAGCACGAGTCATATGCCTGGCTCTACATGAAGCATTTAAGTCCGTATAATGGTGGTACTGTTAGCTATCTGGTTCAATACTTGTGTTAAATGTAACTATATAAATTACACAATCATGACACATATAATGATAGTAAAGCCTCACAACTAATTTATTTCAGCATAATTCTACCAGCACTACTGATACTTACTCATGTCTAATTTGGCTATCCGCAGGTAACAGTTGATTTCCACAAAAAGTGGACCATTTGAATGCTTTTCTACCTTGGCCACATAACTAACAGTCTCGGCATATTTACTGCAGTCATCAGATGCTTCATATATTGCACCAAATCCTCCATTACCTATAGATCTGCCCAGTTTCCATTGCTTCCCATTCAGATCAGTGATAATTTGTCCAAGCTTGAAATTTGCTTTGTTGCTCTCATTGGACGAACACATTGCTGACGGAGAACTGTGACCCCTTTTGGGCATCCCAGTTTCTTGAAATCAAAGAAAATGTTGGTTTTGACTTGGTTTAGGAACATATAATGTTATGTACATATATTGAATTTTCGAAAATGGTTAAAAGGTGTTTGACACGTATTGTGATACCAGCATCTATTTGTGATAGAAAATATCAAGCAACGTTTGCTTGTGTGAGCCTTAAGCACTTTTTGGAACTTTATTATGAAACCTGATCAATACTGCACCACCTTATTGTCAACAGATAATGAAACTAAGATTATGCAGAAATAATAAAATATAAGTTACTTACAATCGTCTATCTGCCTATATGGGTGAAAATAATTATGATTATGCATAAATTGCATATGAATACACTCTTGGAAACACAACTTTCGTTTAGAAATAATCACAACGGCCAACAGCCATCTTTACGACTTTACGAGACATTCAATGAACCGGCAATGACCTACGGCACATGCGTAGTGGAGTTCGCACGTACCCAAAAATCAGCCTTATAAAATGGTAATTAGGCGAATATAATCAATTTTACTCATAAGCTACAGATTTAATGCCGAAAATCAATCTCAGAACAAAGAATGTGATAATTAATAAAATGTTTATACATCCAAAAATAGGTAAATAGCTGCTGTCGAGGTGGGAGAAGAAAAGTTCACTGCACCATTGCCAAGCCCGTATATTTATCATTGAAACTATGAATTTTGGATTTAAATATTTAAAATACAAATTCTGATTTTGGCAAAACAAGTGCCCGCTGAACGTATACTATTGTCCCTCATAGTAGGATAAGCAAGCATTAATTTTGTCAATGAGATAGTATAGAGGTATAAGTATTATGATAATTTGAAATACTTTTAAACTGGAAAGACTTCTAAGAAAAGTTGTACTAATATCAAAAGTAAAAATTTTTGTCATTGCCCATTCTTTTTTAATAACGAAGATTAATAAATCTCAATATTTACCATAGGTACAGATATCACAATTTATGATCTAAGTACCTACCTATTCTTTCGAACTGGTTAATGTGATGAAACTGATACTCATGTTAGCAGGGAGGGTGATTTTGGTCAAAAAAATGGAGAATTGATTTAATCAATTTTAACAATGATGGTGAGTACTGGCTCTAGGATTTTGATATCCTGTTTCCTTCAAAATGGCAACATTGGAAAGCTAATCGAGTATGGTTGCTAGGCAACCAGTTTAAAGGGCTAGTAAACAATCCCATTATTACTTTTACCAGGATTGTTGGCCTTTCATATAAACAGATTTTGTCCTTCCATGGCTGAAGTTCACATTATAGGCCAGATTAGAGAGGCAAAAGATTTTCCAAAGCAGCATTTATTTTGTAAATGGCACTTGCACACAGGTAGGAAGTTACAAAATTCAAAACTTGACACGGTGCCCTCATTTTTCCAAACTTTAGGTAATAATTGGAAGGTGATCGAAGGTAAGTGCGAAGGACAAACCCAAGTGGCATGGTCGCAGTTTGATCAGGCATGCAGGTGGTCATTTCCCATTGATATACACCTAGCTACAGCTGGATTGCAAGGTAGGAAACCTACATTATTTCTGAAATCCATCAAAGCAATTTATCATATTTTACTTTAGTATAGGTATACAAGCCCCTTCCCGCTTCAGTTTTCCCAACTATTGAAATCTTAGTTTTTTTCTTATCAAATACAAATAATAAAAATGTAGCAGGGTGTTATAGGTTTAAAATATTAAAAATTAATATTTTGATAATATATAGTAGAAAACACCAACTTTATCACTCCCTAATTAAATTTGCAGCATAAAAATAGCACATGTTGCAATTACAGCATATCAATCTATTCTCATTTCAATGCAAAACAAGTCTATAACGCATAGGTGGCTGTGAAAAATAAAAGCCATGACATTTGTTTTTATTAATCACAGCTGTCAGAATACGTTTAAAATAGTTTTGGGTAGTTAAGGTTTTCAAAATGGGTAGAGGAACGGTTATTAGTGAGAAAATTCGGTTTCTGATAATTAAATTTTTTCATTCTGGGAAATCAGACTCAGAAATTGCACCTTTGTTAGACTTATCGCGGTACAGTGTGAGAAATATTGCTAGAAGCTATAACGTAACTGGTTCAGTTAATATTAAGCCACGATATGTGAAAAAAGTAATATCATAAATGCCGACCGAAGAGCATTAAGAAGAATAAGCGTGAAAAACAGGCGTGCCAATTATTTACAATTAAGTGCTCTGTGGAGTGACTCTGTTGGAAGGAGAATTTCGAGGTCCTCAACTCATAGATAGGCCCACAAACTGGGATTTAGCACTTGCAAGGTAAGTTTTCTTATAAAAAAAAGTGAATTAAAAACCCTAAAGTTGCACAACTTGTTTATATGCCAAAGAAAAGCCACTATTAATGGACACCTCAACAATGGTGTGCAATACAATGGAGTGATGAGGCCCGATTCGAAGTTTGTGTTGGTGACAGTCGCAGTAGAGTTATTCGCAAAAAAATGAAGCATTCCATGTTGACTGTCTGAAGAGAAAAGTGAAATTTCCAGCATCCATTATGGTCTGGGGCAGTATGTCATCAAAAGGAGTAGGAAAACTTCATTTTATTGATGGAAATGTGGAATATTTGGCAATTTTAGAAGAATCGCTTTTACCAGTGATGGAAGAATGTTTGATATCCGGCCAAGATTTTTGTGTTTCAGCAAGATGGTGCAGCGTGCCATACCTCAAAAAAGGCTATAAAATGGATGGAAGAAAAGAATGTACCACTTTTGAAATGGGTTTCTAGCAGTCCAGATCTGTCACCTATTGAAACTTTGTGGCACGAGATTAAAAAGGTTCTACGACAACATCCTGCTGGTACAATCACCGAACTGAGACAAAAGCTTCAAGAAATATGGGATTGTTTTGCACCAAATTTTTGCCAAAACTTGGTTAACACTATGCCCCAAATAATTTCAGCCGTAAAAAAAATAAAGGTGATGTTACCCAATGGTAATCTTTCAATTGTTGCTTTGTTAACTTCGCGCATTTATTCGCACATTGTTTATTTGTTCAGATGTTCTATTAGTTATAGGTCTAAGTGATTTCAAATATGTATTTTTTACGACTAGAGTGTATCTAAAATGTTTTTGAGAAAATAAATTGTTTTAGAAGTAAATAGTTTCGTCATGTTTAGTTTATAAAGGCATATTTTGGTACAAAGTGGGTCAACTGAAGTGGGAAGGGGCTCGTAGATATTATTTATCAAATTTTACTTTATATACATATTATTTTATAATAAGTTATTTACACTAATAACAGTGAAACTTTGTAAGCAAAATATATTCAACCACAATAATATACAAAAAGTCAATGATTTTTGTATTTTCACTATCTTCTGTTCACAAGTTATATTAATGCGAGATACAAAAAGCCAGTGATAGCAATACATGGCACACAAAGGTATGATGCACGTGTGGCAAACAAGAGTATTTCAAAGATGTCTTAGAACTTTCAGTGCGTGAAACATTATCAGGAGAGACAGAATGAGCTGGTTGGATGGTTCTTCTTACCATCCATGAGGCACTTGGACAACCTTCATAGAGAAATTGCGAATTTTTGAATACCCTATATTTTGCCGTGTGTACGCTTTGCCAACTGTCCTACACCACTAATTAGCAATATTCATTAAAAGAAAATTGAAGTCTCCCAGTTTTTTATCATATTTTCATACTTTCCTCTCTATATGAGATCACGATTTCAAAGATTTTCCAAAATTCAGAGTAGTACACATTTACTAAATTCTTTTAATGATATATTGAACTATACTCGTATATATTTCGAACTAATTAGCGGAGATACTGAAATAGAGGCATTGATCAAGATATGTGTATGTATGAATGTATATACATTTTATCATCACCTTACTGTTACTTTTAATTCAGAGCTCCGTTCACTACTTGGTCATCCCAGACCCCTGACATGGTTCCTTTATTTACCTCACTTTCGATCGACGATCAGCCTGCTTAGGTAGCGACCGCTGATTTTAATCGTACATAAAAAGGCTAGTTCCAACAAGATTTTGGCTTATAATGATTTTGCCGAGGTATGCTGGCCACTCCTAAGCTTGAATACTATATAACCAATAAACCTAAGACTAGAACGTATTTTTGAAATTCCGAAAGATGGATTACATCACGAATTTAATAGTTATACCTAGAGTCTGGCCGAAGCTTTGGTTACATTTGGCCAAATTTTACTTTATATACATATTATTTTATAATAAGTTATTTACACTAATAACAGTGAAACTTTGTAAGCAAAATATATTCAACCACAATAATATACAAAAAGTCAATGATTTTTGTATTTTCACTATCTTCTGTTCACAAGTTATATTAATGCGAGATACAAAAAGCCAGTGATAGCAATACATGGCGCACAAAGGTATGATGCAAGTGTGGCAAACAAGAGTATTTCAAAGATGTCTTAGAACTTTCAGTGCGTGAAACATTATCAGGAGAGACAGAATGAGCTGGTTGGATGGTTCTTCTTACCATCCATGAGGCACTTGGACAACCTTCATAGAGAAATTGCGAATTTTTGAATACCCCATATTTTGCCGTGTGTACGCTTTGCCAACTGTCCTACACCACTAATTAGCAATATTCATTGAAAGAAAATTGAAGTCTCCCAGTTTTTTATCATATTTTTATACTTTCCTCTCTATATGAGATCACGATTTCAAAGATTTTCCAAAATTCAGAGTAGTACACATTACTAAATTCTTTTAATGATATATTGAACTATACTCGTATATATTTCGAACTAATTAGCGGAGATACTGAAATAGAGGCATTGATCAAGATATGTGTATGTATGAATGTATATACATTTTATCATCACCTTACTGTTACTTTTAATTCAGAGCTCCGTTCCCTACTTGGTCATCCCAGACCCCTGACATGGTTCCTTTATTTACCTCACTTTCGATCGACGATCAGCCTGCTTAGGTAGCGACCGCTGATTTTAATGGTACATAAAAAGGCTAGTTCCAACAAGATTTTGGCTTATAATGATTTTGCCGAGGTATGCTGGCCACTCCTAAGCTTGAATACTATATAACCAATAAACCTAAGACTAGAACGTATTTTTGAACTTCCGAAAGATGGATTACATCACGAATTTAATAGTTATACCTAGAGTCTGGCCGAAGCTTTGGTTACATTTGGCCAAATTTTACTATATACATATTATTTTATAATATGTTATTTACACTAATAACAGTGAAACTTTGTAAGCAAAATATATTCAACCACAATAATATACAAAAAGTCAATGATTTTTGTATTTTCACTATCTTCTGTTCACAAGTTATATTAATGCGAGATACAAAAAGCCAGTGATAGCAATACATGGCGCACAAAGGTATGATGCAAGTGTGGCAAACAAGAGTATTTCAAAGATGTCTTAGAACTTTCAGTGCGTGAAACATTATCAGGAGAAACAGAATGAGCTGGTTGGATGGTTCTTCTTACCATCCATGAGGCACTTGGACAACCTTCATAGAGAAATTGCGAATTTTTGAATACCCTATATTTTGCCGTGGGTACGCTTTGCCAACTGTCCTACACCACTAATTAGCAATATTCATTGAAAGAAAATTGAAGTCTCCCAGTTTTTTATCATATTTTTATACTTTCCTCTCTATATGAGATCACGATTTCAAAGATTTTCCAAAATTCAGAGTAGTACACATTACTAAATTCTTTTAAAGATATATTGAACTATACTCGTATATATTTCGAACTAATTAGCGGAGATACTGAAATAGAGGCATTGATCAAGATATGTGTATGTATGAATGTATATACATTTTATCATCACCTTACTGTTACTTTTAATTCAGAGCTCCGTTCCCTACTTGGTCATCCCAGACCCCTGACATGGTTCCTTTATTTACCTCACTTTCGATCGACGATCAGCCTGCTTAGGTAGCGACCGCTGATTTTAATCGTACATAAAAAGGCTAGTTCCAACAAGATTTTGGCTTATAATGATTTTGCCGAGGTATGCTGGCCACTCCTAAGCTTGAATACTATATAACCAATAAACCTAAGACTAGAACGTATTTTTGAACTTCCGAAAGATGGATTACATCACGAATTTAATAGTTATACCTAGAGTCTGGCCGAAGCTTTGGTTACATTTGGCCAAATTTTACTTTATATACATATTATTTTATAATAAGTTATTTACACTAATAACAGTGAAACTTTGTAAGCAAAATATATTCAACCACAATAATATACAAAAAGTCAATGATTTTTGTATTTTCACTATCTTCTGTTCACAAGTTATATTAATGCGAGATACAAAAAGCCAGTGATAGCAATACATGGCGCACAAAGGTATGATGCAAGTGTGGCAAACAAGAGTATTTCAAAGATGTCTTAGAACTTTCAGTGCGTGAAACATTATCAGGAGAAACAGAATGAGCTGGTTGGATGGTTCTTCTTACCATCCATGAGGCACTTGGACAACCTTCATAGAGAAATTGCGAATTTTTGAATACCCTACGTAATATTTTGCCGTGTGTACGCTTTGCCAACTGTCCTACACCACTAATTAGCAATATTCATTGAATGAAAATTGAAGTCTCCCAGTTTTTTATCATATTTTTATACTTTCCTCTCTATATGAGATCACGATTTCAAAGATTTTCCAAAATTCAGAGTAGTACACATTACTAAATTCTTTTAATGATATATTGAACTATACTCGTATATATTTCGAACTAATTAGCGGAGATACTGAAATAGAGGCATTGATCAAGATATGTGTATGTATGAATGTATATACATTTTATCATCACCTTACTGTTACTTTTAATTCGGAGCTCCGTTCCCTACTTGGTCATCCCAGACCCCTGACATGGTTCCTTTATTTACCTCACTTTCGATCGACGATCAGCCTGCTTAGGTAGCGACCGCTGATTTTAATCGTTCATAAAAAGGCTAGTTCCAACAAGATTTTGGCTTATAATGATTTTGCCGAGGTATGCTGGCCACTCCTAAGCTTGAATACTATATAACCAATAAACCTAAGACTAGAACGTATTTTTGAACTTCCGAAAGATGGATTACATCACGAATTTAATAGTTATACCTAGAGTCTGGCCGAAGCTTTGGTTACATTTGGCCAAAAAAACATTATCGGCAACAAATTCGGCCAAAAAAAGCAGAAGGTTAGCCGAACGTTTCAAAAATTCTCTACTGACGAGAAATATCATTTACCGAGGGAGTAAAATACATAATCTTGGTCAGCGAATTTAGGAAGAACTCCAAGATAAGCGTTGGAATATAGAATATAGATGCTAAAGGTCTACTATGCGGTGTTGGTGTGCTACAGTTTTTGGGTTCAAACTGTATATTATACATTTATTATTTTTTGCATAAACTTCATAATTGTAGTTAAAATCGATTTTATTCAACTTATTTCACGTCAAACAATAAAATGATTCAAATGGTCACTATATTTTGAAAAGTGACTTGATTACAAGGTATAATTTTGAAAATGTTTCATAAGTAGGCCTGTGAATATGTAAACTATTTTTAAACCCCTAATTTAAATGAAGTATTTTTATTGTAAATATCTTCTTTAACAAAGACGTTAAAGATTTTTTATGACCAGAACCGTGAGTGTCTCAGCAAAAAATGCCGAAATCAGGAATTTACGGTTTATTTCCGATAGTGTATTTCATTCTAAAATTTTCTAGGCACCACTTTCTGATATACTCAAATATAACCAGAATAGAACGTTCCGATTCGACCCCACAATTTGCATATTTAGCATAATAGTGTGTACAATGTTGTAGATTTTTAGAATTTCCAATCTACCATTTTATTTTTATAAAACAACTTGCGTTCTTGATTAACTGAACATTCAGCTTAGGCCGAGGGTTGTGTCAAAAGCCAAATATCGACTTTGGTCATAAAATTGATCTTCGGTTAGATCCTAATCACATGTAGATCTGTCAGATACACACTTCAGGCTGATCAACGAGCACTTAATCATTCCAATGTGAGTTTCAGAAATTATTTTTTCAGGTTGGCCAAAAATCTACATTGAAGTATATCATCTAGACTGGTTGGGCAGAGCTCACCTGTTTGGCTACGGCCTCATCATAGTTCCGTCCAGTCCAGGTAACCATAATTTAGACTGTTATACCTGGAGACCTTTTGGCAGCCTTAAGGAACGCTTCACTCAATTCTTTTTAGGTAAAATCAGTATTGTGACAACTAATATAGGCTGAATAGGATCTGTTTGCTTTCCGTCTATATAACCATAACCAACCGATTAAAACGTTGTATCATGCTTTTTCGAAGTAATCGGTACGGTCTGGGTCTAAACATTTGGAGACAGATGACGGAAGGCAAACACTGAAAAACTCAGCATTTTAGTTTGATAGAAATAAAGATGAAACTGCCACCTATGCAACTTTTTTATAGAACGTCATTGGTAGGATGGTGAGTAATTAATATTTCACTGAGAGTAACGATGACACTACCACGCATGGTGACGAATGCACGGGCGGGAGGGGGAGTGGTAGGGGGGACGAAAAAGAAAAATACACAGCATGTTTATTAAAGTATACCCCCGGTCTTCAAGTCTTCAATTGTCAAACGGACAACAATTTCCAATCGTCGAGGGACCCCGCTCACAACACTGATGCAAAAGCCGCCCATCCCTCTCTTATATTTTCAAACGCCAACACCCCTCTTGCTCTGTAAAGTCCCCCCAACAAATTTTCTCTGGATCTGCCACTGCTACGATCTATCGCTCACCGCCAATCGCGAAAGTACTGACCCCCTACGTACGGTAGCAGGAAACTCCAGTTTCCCCAGATCTTTACATGAATGACCGAGTTCGCTTCTAAGAAGGTCCACCACAGAGACATCCCATCGCCACTGAGGGGAGTACTAAGTACACTACATGCTACCAGCATTGACTTACTGTGTAAAAGTTGCAGCCAGTGGTAGCAGGATTGGCGAACCATAGGTGGCAGTGTCACCTTTATCTTTCACACAGCAAATACAGTGTGTCACAGATTCGCTTCTCTATACAGGGATGTCAGCTCCTGTTATACCTAAAGCAAAGGTTAAATGGGGAAAGTTTTAGAGGAAAATTAATGCTTTCGATAGACGGCTTCAGACTTACGATCGGTCAGGTGGTTTTGAAAATATCAGCGAAAAACCGAAAATGGCGGAATTTGTTTTTTGCCAGTAAATCCAAAACGGTTAATTTTAACAGCTGTCAAAGTGTGACATTAATCGGACGCTTTTTTTAAAACCGCTCCCACACGATGTGGCGAATGCCTTACAACGTTCGCAATTTCTCCTAACGTTTCGCTAGCACGAGTGGCAAGCTTCTTCAGAGGTCCTTCCATTTCCGATGCTGGATGTAGACTGGACTCTTCATTTGAGTAGGGAACTAGGGAATACCGGCCATTTTCTATAGGTGTTGACAATTTTTTGTCAGCTTTATGATTGTAATGATAGAAAACGTACCTACTACTTATTTCAAAACACAATTTTAATACTATGAATTATATAACTTCAAAGACTCCTTAGATGAAAAGAAAAAAATGCGTGACTTATTAATTTTATCTTCTGTAAAATAAATCATGGCCTCCTTAGGAAAAAATTAATAGGTTACATTACGTGTGATGATATTTTGATGATACTCCAGCCTCTTATGTACTTGTGAGACATCACTAGGCTGGAAATTTTAGCTCTTTTCAAAAATTGAAAAATCCAATATGGCGCCCATAAGAAAAATAAATATAATAATACACGCTATCTTTTTTGCCTTAAAATATAATGTCACATTTTGACAGCTGGCAAATTACGCGTTCCGAATTTACTGGAAAAAACAAAATTCGATGACATTTTCGGTTTTCGCCGATATTTCCAAAACCAATTGACCGATCGTAAATTTGAAGCTGGCTATCGAATGCACTAAGTTTCCTATAATACTGTCCCCATTTAACCTTTGCTGTAGGTATAACAGGAGTCGAGATCCCTGTATAGAGAAACGAATCTGGGACACACTGTATAGTCGAGAAATTAATTGCCATGCTTCTCCGTAAGACCTGCTACCCACGCTAGATTTTGGAGCAGATACTCATTTGTATGCTAGATCCCCTTACTCACTTTTCTGTATAAGACACACATAAAATACAATTCGTGTAAAGTTGACCAATCAGTAGCACGAGCTCCGATTTTTCCTTTGCGGATTTCACTTTTTTGAACAGTATGGGCTGCTGTGGGTGCTATCATCATACCAATGTTATTTTTTTGCCTCCTATACTTGCTGTAAACTATTATTTATTATTTTTGTAATATGTTTAGGTGGAGGTGTTCATCTGAGGTATCCTGATTGGATTCTCTCTCCGGGCGAGAGATACAAACTATCTACTGAGGCTATGGGAGTTGTCTCATTCGACTTGAGCGTTATATTGAGAAATTTTACGAACTATGGAGTGGAATATCAGTAAGAGAGGATCCATAACAGCTGTTGGGCTATTAGTGACACTCCTTATCGTTGCTGAAGCAAAGGGTATATTACTTTACATTAAAAACAATGCTAACGACAACCATTTTGTTCATCAGGATGGAGTACTGTATTGCTAATGTCACGATAACTGATCTAAGGTTACACCTTCAATATAATATTAGTGATCGCTACAGTAATCCTCTGCTCTTATCTATGATTATAAAAGGATGGGTATGCATTTTTGTTTGTTCCTATTGCCTATACAAAATTCATTTTCAACGTACAGTCAGTCAAGACAAACTACAGCAGGTTAGGGCGTAGATGCAGAACACTGACTAACGGATTGGCATGGACGACGGCAATACGATGTTCCCAATAATAAAAAGGACAGATCTGGATTGGTACAATTGTCATCTGTTGTCGTTACGAAGAGATATAGCCTGCTAGTAAACCAACTATCCACGGTGTCCCATCTTGATCTCCCCACTTAAATATTTAGAAAACTGCACATTCGAGGCACAAATTTCAAACAAAAGTTGTAGGTTTTCGAGGAAGCAAAATGATGATGACCTTGACAAAACCGTCAAGGTATTTTCAATGTCAAGCGAATATTTTCAAATGCAACCCCCCACAAAGGAATTGAAAACGGGAGCAAATTTTACGTCTGAACATCACCTTGATCATGACCTTGATTATTTATTTAAAGACAATTTCAAGGTCAAATCAAAGACATTGAAAATAATTTGCTCTATCAAAAATACTCGACAGCACAGTGGTGAAGTTTGTGGGATCACCCAAATGTGACCTTGAATATGAATTACCTTTAAGGTCATGTTAAAATTTCCAACGAAACCCTGTCATTTTTATACTGGAAATGAGAAGAGCAGCAAGTTATGCGTCCGAATATGATCTTGGAAATTTGGACGTAAAATTACCCTACTTTTACAGTGAAAAAATGTGAGGTTGCATTGGAAATTGTGATTTGACTTTGTAGATCGTAGTTAAGGTCATTTCAAGGTTACCATCACTTTGCCTTCACGAAATCCTGCAAATTTCTCTTGAAACCTTTTTTCCAGAATGAACAGTTTTCGACATATGTAAGTGAGGAGATTAAAATGGGACACATAGCGTGTGACCACTGATTAACGTATTATCCAAGCGGTTAACTAATGGTGTGTGATATATTTCCGTAAACAACGACATCGATGAATACGGCTCTCTCTAGCCAGTCCGGCCCAACCCCTCATAGCTGATATTAATATTGTGCTGCTGCAAATATGCTGTTTTATTTTCTAAAGTTATAAAAGAATTACGATTGTATTCCCAGCCTATGGCAGAATGATCAGTAGGTTGTATGAAAGTATTTTTACAGACAATAATTCGCCTAGCACCAGCACTGTCAGCAGCAAATCATCTGAAGTTCCTACCACTGACGACACGCTGGAAGGTGAACTAAATGCTACGGAATCTATAACTGTTCCATCGTTCTGTGATATCAATAGCACTGAATGTGGGAACTTTAGCACAGAACTTATCAATGTCACCACCACTTCACTTCCAGCGAGCACAACCAGTACTCCAGAACGAAGGAAGTTAGAAAGAAGGAAGTTCAAGAATAACGAATTATGTTTTTGTGATTTGGAAGTAAGAAAGTATTGTCTGAATTCGAAAACTGTCACAAGCATTGTTATTTTAATAGCATGCTTTTGTTTTTTAATATTACGGCGAACATGTACCGAAATAATACAGGAATAGCATGATCTTACATAATTATAGCTTTGTCACTGTAAACTTCATCTAAATGAGTTTAGATTAATTAAGTACTGGTGATTCTAAGAACATGTTTCAGTTGAACATCTGTGATCTAAACTGCTGTTGTGACCAAGACTGTAGCCAAAATGACAAATTAGTGTTCTCGCATTGCGAAACTGAAACTCATACCTACGACACGAGATACTGTTCATATGTGAAACACATGTACGTCAACAACACGCCTTTTGAGCTACAGGTCAACCAGAATGGTTTGTTTTGTGTTCTGAAGAGTAATTTTCCAGCATCTTATATTGTTCAAAGGGAAGAGGTATGCGAAAATGTTATATACAGGATGTTCCAAGGTGTTCGTGAATGATTGTTTCATTGATATCACTTTATTCCACCCCCATCAATACAACAAGTCGTTTAATACCAAAACTAAGGCTATATAAATCCAAGCCCACGGCAAATGGCAATTCGTGGAGCAATCCACTTCTCGTATCCCGAAAATTTGAATTTTGATGTTCGAGTTTACGGCTCTCTTCGTCAATCTGGAGAGTCTCTTACATGACTCACTAAAGTCTGTTACTCAAGTAAAGCATAATGATAAAAAATACAATCAAAACGTATTTCCAGTAAGTGCATCTGCTCAATTGAATAATTAGTACAATCCAACATTTGTATAACAGTTAAATCATGATCTTCTTCTTGCTACAGTCTACAAGGCCGTCCAACCTACTTTGCTTCAAATTTGAGCCAGGGATATTGTCACTCTTAGAACTGACTGGAATGATAGTCCGAAACTTATTTAGTCGTCTTATGAATTGACGCGCCAACTGGTCCTTGTGGTTATTTCTCTGGTTCACAATGCCGAATAATTATTGCAATCAAGCTTTGATGGAACAAACATTTTTAATACCTCAAACATCTAATTTTGTCTACGAATAATTTTTGTTTTTGCAGCCTCTTTTAACATTTAGTGCTGCAGAGAAAGAACAGCTGGGAAAGTTTTCATGGACAAAGCATACAAAACCACCTGACATACAGTTTAACGTCAGTGAAAAATTTGTACAGGGAAGTAATGTATGGATAGTCACAAAGAAAGGAATTGACAAGTTGGGTAAGATGATTCTTTAAATGTTTATAATATTTGGGTATAGTCATAAAAGATATATAGAGAAAATTATCATTCTACTTTTTGTTATATACCTTTCTCCGCATGATAATTTTCTCTTTGTAGATCCTTCGCGCTTGAAGTACCACAGCAAGTGGCTATAGCCGGCCGTGTGGTTGTGGTTATTGGGTGCCTTGAAAATTCCAGGTCTTCTAGCCATCTTATACTACAATGTGTAGGCTGGCTCTTGGTGTGGACTTCGTGTGTCATTTTTTTCAATCTCCATCTTCGTTTCCTCAGGTTACACCCATATTCGAATGTATGGGCATGTGTAACTACTTTTGTAGTTGCATATGTGCATTCATTTCGGGCTTGATGAAGCCAACAAGCAGAAATAGGTATCGCTCGGGTTACCTATCCTATTTTCTGCTCGAATCCACTTTCCATATATATATATATATATATATATATATATATATATATCTTATAAACCATTTTCCAGTGATTCCTAGGAAGTTTTTCACCAACAGATGCGAATCATCCCAAGAAGTGGAAAACCTCAAAAATAAACATAGCCAATGTCTTCAAACAGACATAGATAGAGATAATAATTATTTGAACCTTAAGAGCTATTTTGAGGGCCAATACGTGATAACTGCACCAAAACATGTGAACTTAACTAATTACAGAAGAGGAATATTTCAGGTAAATTTAAATAAAATAAATATGTAATTATCTATTACTACCTTGAAGTTCACCTAAATGGCGTCAATTAAGGTTGGAGTTTTAATATCAATCTACTAAAATGAGTCGCCTAGACTGTTTATGAAAGCTGAATCCATAAAATTCTCTCAACATCTTTAGTTTAGTAAAATAGACCTGAGCACTTCATAGTTTTCATGCTATTTTGAAACCTTGATTATTACAACGTGGAAAAAATCCATCAAGATATAAGTACGACAATTAACGTTGATATTCATCAACACCTAAAGCGTTTTATATCCATTACACTGTATTTTAAATACTGTTTTGTCCTTGTTTGATTAATGCCAACAAAAGTGGCAAAAGCTACTTCTGTAAAAACAAATTACAACGTTTTATAACAAATATTGAAAATCGCAAATATTTCCATTAATGTTCATCTTTTCAGGATTGCCCTAGAAACATTTGTTTGGCAATAACACCTAAAATATGCGAGGAGCATTTCACCAACTGTAAAAATATCTCACAAAACGACACTAGGTTGAGTATTACTTGTAATCTTGATATCAGGCACAATCAAACCGTTTGCAAGAACCTTGTCAAAAGGATTGAGTATAAGTTATATTACAACGGTAGTGAAGGTTACAAAAAAATAGAAGTGCTGACAGAATTAGCTAGCATAATTTACGATTTCGATGACAAATCCACGGAGTTTGAGCAAGAGTTTCTTGTTAGTTTTTGGTGGTTGAATCAAACCAGAAATTTGTCTGCTCTTCAGAGTGGAAATCCTGGGTATTTAATTGGAAAACCACTGAAGATAGGAAAGATGGTCAATATTGGAAACAGCACTCACATAAAGTTGAAAATCAAGAGAAATCCTTATGATTATCGTAGCAATTTTCTTACATTACCTGAAAACTTTGATGGAAATTGTATTTTGAATAATTTCACATTTTATCCAATCGAGTTTGGATATAACGTACTGAGGAGATGTAAAATAAAAAGTCAGGTTGTGAATACAAAAAGGAACATAAATGGCACGGAGATTTGTAGGAACATTCAGGCTGAGATTTTGAGAATGTGGAACGCAGATAATGAAAATACAACAGTAGGAATGTTTGGAAATTCCAATGTTAGCCGCTTGGAAGAATGGTGGAAGATATTGTACAAAACTCCTCCATTTGTTGTACTCAATAGCACTAAAGGCAAGTTTGATACGAAGTTGAACCAGACTAAATGTTTTGGTTTGATTTCCAACATCATCATTAGTATATTTCACTCAAGAATTGAGGTCGGTACGTTGAGAAATCAAGAAAAGATTCTAGGGGTAACTTTTGCCTTTGGAGGCTTTGTGAACAAGACATTTTCTTATCAAAGAAATATTACTAAATTCGATTTGGATTTGAAGCATGAAGTGGTGTTTTATGACATATCTACAGAGAAAAGGCGGAAGTTTGTGGATCCGCCTGGTATTGACATAAAATTACCTTATGATTTTTTCTACCCGTTTGTGAAGTTAAACAATGGTGTGGATAGCTTTAAGATTCTTCACGTGTGTTGGTTGATTGTCGTGGGCTTAGTCCTAATTATATTTTGATAATAAAGTTTTACACAGCCGCCATCCTTTATTTTTTCATTGTTAACAAAATACCCAATCATATTTTCGTAAATGCTACTATAAGTAAACTTCATCCTGATAATGGCAACTAAAATAAACATGATATAAATAACCAACGATTAACACATTCTTCAAAAGGTAGCCAACCACTTACGCTGTATTTACACGTTTCAATTACAATTTTCACCGTCTCAACCAAAGGAAAAGCAAATCCTATAACCTGCGGCAGCAGTTTGAGAGGTGACAATGCTGACACCTAAAGAACAGTGGTCGGCAGGTATAATAGTTGTAATCGCAAGTTATAGGCGAAGCCTTGGTACGTATGCTTATTTTCCCGTAGGCACAGCTTCCAATTGGGGGCTGGGTATCTTCTAGTGGAACGCGTTAACCAATGATATAAGGCATAGATTTTTCGCTATACGGTGTCATTGTATGGGCCCCTTTATGTTCATCAATCTCATTTTCCCTACATACATTGAGAAGCGTATATCTGGTTGCCTATGTCGTGGGAGTGATTACTCCTTCATTTGGTCTCGGCGCTGATGCCAACCCTTCACTAATTCCCATGGACTCCAGAACAATTCAATAGGATTTAAAAATATATTATTCAGTTAGGTAGGTACCTGTTCTTCGACAAAAGCTTACTAATCCTGTAGATTAAATTTACACTTTTTCAACAAATATATATATGCGTTTAATAAAATTGAAAATTTGTCATTCCAATGGGACTTTTCAACAAGTTTATTATATTATACTAAAAAATCTACATCGGTGCGGTTAAGGAATACATTCTACGGCTATGGATGCTCGCAGAAATCCATCCGTGAGAGATAGCTTTTTGAGAAAGTGTACCTTCCCCAAAAACTTTTTGAAGAGCGCTGGGGAGAGGCAAATCCTGAAAACCCCAAAATTGTTCCCACAATAATCCTAAATATGCAAGTTGAAAGATCCAACTGGATTCCCTGCGGGCTCTGATGATCCCACCTGTGTAAACTTGACCGTTTCAAGTTCATTGTTGCAGTTAAAAATCGCGTTCTGTCACAGAGTGATGTTAAATTTCTATGTACACAATAATTTAAGTAAAAAATAAATATAAACGTAAGCATTTAACTTTATATCGTGAGTCAGCGCGATGAACGTAGGTGGTTCGATAGTAGATGTACAAAATAAATATAATATGGTTTAACAAGAAAACATTTTTGATGCGATTCTAGGAATTGAGATCGAAAGTGTTTGGAATATTTATTTTTGCACATCGAATGTTGTGACATTCAATAATGAGTTTAACCATGTCTAACTTTGAACTTGATTTGAAGTGTAATTGACCCCCTCTAACTTGTTTGTATGAATGTACAAAAATTGTTTTTAA
Organism: Acanthoscelides obtectus; assembly: GCA_963669975.1. Lineage (NCBI taxonomy): Eukaryota > Metazoa > Arthropoda > Insecta > Coleoptera > Chrysomelidae > Acanthoscelides > Acanthoscelides obtectus. The sequence goes on from CAVLJG010000004.1 coordinate 53,566,766, forward strand.
TAAAAATTGTAGGATTTTACATAAAGTTTCACATTCAATATCTTTTTCATATACCTCAGTGGTATCGAATAAGCTTGTGCCTTTTTTAAATGGAACTCCATGTATAATTTTAGTGAAAATGTTACTCGTTTTTTATTCCAAATATACATACCTATCTGATTTATCATACTTAGGTATTCTCATTAGTTCGGTCGAACTCAAGTAATGATTAAGTAAATGGCACATAAACTTCAAGTTTTTGACTAAAGTAACGAAAATTAGCATAAAAACCATTTATACTTAGATTCCGAAAAACGCGACCATCATTTTCATTAAAAATGTGGTGTTCCATTTAAAAAAATACTTTATCCATTAACAATTTTCTGAATATAAAAAAGTCACTACCTGAAAATCTTTATATTATTAGATCCTATAGATTTTGTAACTTACTTGTTTCCAAACGGTATGCAGAAACGTTAAGAAATGGTCAATTTATTGCGGACCACTCATCAGCACGGGTATTACGTATCTTAAAAAGTGACATTTCGTTCACCGTTCGAAGGTTTTTCTACAAGATGTTAGCTTATTTCAATATTTTGTAAACTTGTTGTGAACTCGTTTTGTAGCTGTACATGTTGCTTAAACGACAGCGATCATAGCGAGCAGGTCGTAAAAGAGGTCTAGTCTATTGACCATGAAAAATTATCATATAAAGTAAAATGTAACATCAATTGTAATAGTTCTATAAATGATAATATGATGTTTTTAATAAGTGAAAGAAAGAAGAGAATAGAACTAAATGCATTATAGGAAAGTTATTCTGTTATCCTATAGCTTGAATCAGTTTTGACTCTCCAACTTGATGGCTTTCATATTTTGTACTTAATCTTAAACAGTCAGTATCCTTTGGTGCAAAGGCTTAATAACTTCTCAACCTCATTCAGGCCAGTAGTTTTAGTTTTTGGGACACCCCTGAGATAGTTTTCCAAATGTTTGTGGCTTTATGCATCTTTATAGGAATTATTGAGACATAGGAAAACTGGCGACGATTGTATTAATATATAAACTAGGTCATCCTAAAGTGCATGACATTCACGGCTGGGTGATGCTATCAGGTCAAGCGTGTCATTTGGCAAAGTTATATACATACCTACCACAGGTGTAGTGAACGCGCTATAGGTACTTTCAGGTCGGCAGTACCTAGGCAGTATATAATCTTATGTACTTGTAATAAGTTTGTCAATAATATTGTATTAAGCAATAAACACCATTAGTGCTCTTATTTAGGAGCGTATTAAAATGTTTTGCTTCTTGAGAGGGTATGGAGTAACAGTTTGGTTCAGATTAAAATTTTTCGTTAAACAGGCAGCAACGAGGCAGTGTTGTCATTTACACACCATATGATGCTTGATATGTTACACTGATTTTTTCAAGACCGCTACCTGACCCACTCACATCCCTTTGGACCCGGGCCAAAACTAACTGAAGCCTACCTACCACTATAATAGAGTTCTAGTAGTTCAGATACATCACTCAAATATCTATTAGACTCAAAAAATATGTTTGAAGTAGAATATTCTACGATCTCTCCTAATCACAATCACTGTGCTGTTACTGTCGTAGGTCGTACCCAGAGTTCACAGAAAAAGATTGTGGACGCAGATGACGGCATCTAGTTTTATTGGTGGATCCCACTAAACTTGGCAACATTGGTGCTGCGCAAGGAGTTCTAAAGATGGCTGACACTTGTTGGTCTTGAAATTAGCGAACGTCTCGATAGGATTTTCAGTGACATTCATTCCGATTTATAGTGTTATTTTCACAGAGGTGTAAGTGGCGTGTTCGAATTTCCTTTTGATATCACCGAACAGATTTGCGCAGTGATGTTTTTTGGTGTTATTGTGAAAAATGAGTGTTGCTGCCGTGGACAGTCATTATTTACATTCGTCCTATGGTGTAAATATTGGATTATTTTAGACCGTAATGGATAATAGCAGCGCATCGTTCCAAGCAAGGTGAGATTCACATCGAATTTATTCAAGTCTGCTATGCAAAGTATCTGGTGCATGATCTAGTAGCAAAACAACCGATGGGTGCTAGGCAAGTCAACACCTACGTTGTTCATGTTATCTTCTACCTGTCACCTAAATTCTGTCACAATTGAGATAATCGTACGTCTATGATCGTACCGCCGTTTTGCATTGTTTGAAAATGATGACATTCTGGTCTCTTTTAAGATCGAAACCCTATCTTTATAATGCTATGGTGCAGCTAGCAAAATATATAGTCCTGTTACAATTACACATCTCTATTTCTAGAGGTCAATTAGAATAATTGTTAGAAATTAATTTTACTCCAGGTAGACAACAATGTGTGTAGTAGGCGTGTTTTGTCCAGTTTAGAATAAAAATTCTTGTTAAAGTTCATAGCCTACTGTTTCTGCATACATTTAAGTATTGCACAGCTTGAACATGCAACCTTGTAGCTCAGTAAAATTAGATATATATATATATATATATATATATATATATATATATATATATATATGTATAAACTGTTGGAGCTACTAAGTAACTAATCAATGGCCAAAGAAGTGATAAAATCGTGTTGGTCTCCATCATGTCCCTATATCCTTTTATTAGAATCTATTAAGCTTTAACACCATGAAACTAGAAAATCATTGGTTTTAAAAGTAATAGTGCATTCTAGGCTTCTTGATTAGATTGGTATTGAGAACAAGATACTAAAATTTCACCCAATTTGACCAGGAACTATTTTCCATCAATATTTCATTGACTTTGTACCCTGTAACTAGAAAACCTTTGATACTCCAATCTTCTGCCTGTAGATCGAAATGGTGTAGATGAATGATTTGACACAATCAAAAAGTGTGTAAAAAATGTATCTGAAAATTGGCAGATATCTAGAAGGTGGGTGAAATCAACATTATAGGAAATACTGTTGATGTCTGTCATAAACCCATATCTTTTTCCAACTTAGTTTCGCGAAAACTGTTGATTTTAGGAACAGTGCAACTTTTATGGACTTATGATCAGATTAGTATGAAGAACAACTTACAAAAATAGCAGCACATTTGTTATAAGGAATGTGTCAAATCTTCACTCACCTCAGAAGCAGCAAATTCAATAATGTAACAGCTGAAACTGCAGTTTATATGCTGATAAGGAGTTAATGATTGTCTGGCTACTAAATGAAACCTCATATTATGTTTGAATTATTTTTTAGGCTTCTGTGGAGAAAAACTAGTGACTGTAGTACTGTAGTAAAAAATATGTCTTTTCATTTAGTGGCCAGATAATGATGGATCCCTAGCAACTTGGATGTTACAACTATAGAAGTGATTTTACATTTGTGAGTCATTGCGGAGGATTTAAACATTGCAATGTTTAACTGCTGATACAGATCTGCAGTAATAATAATGTTTACTCACCAAAATACAAAAAAAAATGGGCAAATAAATATGAAAAAAAAACAGCGGAAAAATCATGTGTTAGGCTTGTGTTTATATGAGAATTCTTTCCATTACAATGCTTATGGTAAGAAATAAAGTTGTCTAGTATTAAGTATCCCTGTTTTCTGATAAAAGTTGTTCAACAGATATAATGGCATATGGAAAATGGCTTTCAAAACAGTTTTTTGTGCTCTCTAGGTCAGAAATATATGTCTTGCAGGCCTCAGCCAGGCTGTGAGGTCTTATATTATATAGGTTTCAACTAAGGCATGGTACAGGATTTACACATCATAACTTTCTGTCAGAATGTTAGCAAGCATTTTGAGTTTATAGGCAACACTTCTGATTTTTTTGATAATATATTTAATATGGTTATCCCACCTTAAATGAGAGTCTATATATATTCCAAGATATTTTGAAGTGTTAATTCTATCGATTTTTGTTCATGATAATTAACAGAAATTTGTTCGAAGCTAGGTAAAAATTTTGAATAGGATGTAAGTGCAATAAATTTTGTTTTTTTAAGACTAACTGTTAAAATTTTACTATCAAACCAGTCACTGATCCCCATAAAATCCTTTTCAGCGATTTGCTTCAGTGTACTCCTGTCATCAGCTTTATATATTATGAGGGTGATGTCAGTAAAACATATAATCTTTCCAGTACAGTTAATTTGTGTTCCTTGAGGCACACAATAGTACAAAGTAAATAATAGTGCTCCAACTACAGACCCCAGGAGAACTCATTTGCTGATCCCATGCTTTAGCATTGTTATTGGTTGAATCTGGTAATACAGGGTGTGGCAGAGAGGATGGACGGTTTTAAAAAAATCATAAAATAGTTAATTTTTAGTTGAAAACAAATTTATTGATGGAATCACATCAGGCATGTGGTGGCCGGAATCGTTGATGCAGTGCTGGAGGCGTTCTTGGAAGTTCACATAGACTCTCCCAACCTCGCTCTCTCAACTTGGGCGACTTCCACGTGAATTTCGCCCTTCAATTCGTCCAGAGTTCGGGGCTTGTTCGCGTATACTCTAGCCTTGAGGTGTCCCCAAAATAAAAAATCGCATATGGATAAATCTGGGGACCGAAGAGGCCAATGAACATCGCCAAACCTGGAAATAAGGCGACCAGGGAAGAGAGGGCGAATAACATCAATGGATGCTCGGGCTGTGTGGGCGGTCGCCCCATCCTGCTGGAACCACACACGTCGGTTTGGAACACGTCGCCGTCGTAATTCAGGGAGAAAGAAGTTGGTGATCATGTCGACGTAGCGCTCTGAGTTCACGGTAACATCACGACCATTATCGTCTTCGAAGAAGTAAGGGCCAATGATGCAAGTTTGCGATACAGCGCACCAAACCGTTACTTTTGGGCTGTGCAGCGGTCTTTCGTGTAACTGTTGCTGATTTTCATTAGCCCAATAACGACAATTCTGCTGGTTAACCATGCTGTTTAGGTAAAAGTAGGCTTCGTCACTCATAGGCGAAAACGCGGTGCTCCACCGTCCAAGGCTCCATAACGACAACTGGTAAAATAATGCTAGGATCTCACTAGTCAAACGGCACCCTCTCCACCTCTCTCGTAGACGGAGGCGGAGAGTACTACCTATCCCAAAAACGTCCGTCCTCTCTGCCGCACCCTGTATTTATATGTGGCATTACTCCTCTATATCCTTCTCAAGTCAATATCTCAGATTTTGACCCATACTCGCTATTTTTTCTAGTAATTTGAATAAAACTGGTAAATACTTATTGATGGGAATATGAAACTGGCTTGTTTTCATGAGAGGAAGTACCAATGCTTTGTTTACAATGATTCAGGAAAAATCAATTATGATTGTTATCTATGATCTAAAATTGTAGGATAGCAGGTTTAAGCATTCTCGGTGACATGTCATTGCTTCCTAAGGCATTCTATTTGAAAGATTGGAAAATCAGTGTTAAATTAGTCTTATCAATAGATTTAAAACTGAATCGATCATCACAGTTACCATTCGATTCAATGCTCTTTCTCCTAAGTGAAATCAGTGGCCAATACCAAGCAATGATAAAAAAATGGCGTCAACTTGGTTGACCATGCCCTTCCCATGAAATGCTGTCTTCAGTTCATAAATGATTATGTTCAGACCATGTTAGTCCCTTTGAGATAGCTACAAACATGCATAACAAACATAGTCCTCATCCATTTGATAATGCTGCTGCTAGTTCCCTTCCCTGCCTTAAGTATCGACCGTCTGGCCCCACTGCTGGACCACACCAGCGACACATGTCATAAGCGCCAGCAACGATGCTATAACATCCCTGCCGTCGATGCTGTTAGAGCTAAAGCAGAGTTGGGCGTAGGGAAGTCACTTTTGCAATGCATCATCCCGATCAACCGCGTGTCTCGTCTATATTTCTGTTATAACGGCAAATGTACGAGGAAATTCTTGATATTGGAAGCGTATAAATATACTGCCGCCAACAATAATGAGATATACCTTCCTCCACCCCCTACAATCTCAAACCCCCGATTTTCAAACAATAGGAAAATTTTCTGAAAATGATTCTGAAACGTCATTGAGCGATTTTTTCCGTGTTTTTTTCTTTAGTTCCGGGACCAACCTACCGATTTTAAAAAAGCTTTTCCGTCCTTCGCAGTAACTTGTGAAAATTTCATTCAAATCCGAGTAGCACTTTCCAAGATATAGGCGGTCCAAGGATTATCGGACAAACCGACAGACCAACGGAAATGAGTGACATGTTTTTTCCTCGCTAATAGGCGTAGAACTTGAGCTATTTCCCTATAATTGACCCTTGATTAAAGGCAAATAATATTTTCAATTTATTACAAAGATTCAAGAGACTTTTCTGTCTGATAAAATAACCTGTTAGCAGTTGATTCAAAAAATTATTTTGTTATGGTGTTGCTGAATGCCTGTTGGACCCTAATAAAATGTATCATTATTCTTATCGAAATGCTATTAACCCATAACTGGTGAAGTCAGTTTTTTTTGCTGTTAATAATTCTTGAGTTTGAAGAAGTAGAAATTCTGAGAGAAAGTGGCAAAAAGTGGGCGAGGCCAAGAAATGCAGTATTCTTGAAATAAATTCTACCGGAAAGTGATAGAAATGAATTCACTCTAGGAAGTCGCGATTTCTCTTGGTGCTGACCAAGACAAACTGGAAAAATTAGTAGAAAATAGCGCTATATAACTTAAAAATTGACGTTTTTGGTATTGCTTTTGTCATCCCTGCTAAACATATTGCAAAAAATGGTTAATTTCAATCAATTGATGTATTGAAATGATATTATTAACGAGGATGTAGAGGAGGCAGTTGAGGAATGGGAGATTGGGAGAGATATTCTTGGGCACCGAGATCCTTTCATAAATCCTTTCGAAAATTTGTACAGATGTTTAGGGTATCCAAAGATTTGGTGTACATACATCATACAACCACCTCCAGGAGCTTCTGCAATTTCGATCAAAACAAAGGCAAGAGTGCATATTAAGTTTTGGTCATTCTAAAACAGTATCCTTTAATCTATGATTGAATTTTTCCTGGTGCATTTGGGGGTGCTCTCGGAGAAATTCAATCATTTTGTCCTTTTGTTCATTTTTAATGTACTTTTTTAAAGTTTTCGGCTCCATAGATCAAATTATAAGGAGGAAATCTTGAACAAAATCTTTGGTTAGTGACTGTCAAAATTATCTCCATTTTGATTGGTTTAATACGTTTACTCAAACCTGGCAACCCTGTGTCTCGATTTCCTTTCTCCTTTCTATCCAGTCCTTTCAAGAATGCAGTATTTTCGAATCGATAGAAAACCGGGGGAGTAGAAAAAGAGAGGGAGTGTGATTTTGTGCTAAAGTCAAGAATAGGGGCACAGGTGGGGTTTTATGGACTGCACCTTACTTTTGCTGTAATTGAAGTACTTCAGACTTAGAACATTACCAAAATTCTTCTGTTTACTCCTTTTCTAAAGAATCTTGTACAGATAGACCCGCCGATTTCACTGTATACATTTGGAAATAGGTTCGATTAGGCGGCCCATTAAAATATGGAAAAGTAACAAAAAAACATGTAAGTTTTAGTTATTTATAAACCAGAACTGTTTTTTGTCGGCATAAAATAAACTAAATATAAATACTTCTCTCTATTTGAAACAAAAGCCAAACAGATGAACATTTTCCCATATGTTTTGCTCAAATGTGCTTCATATCGGAGTTTTGCAACTCTAATAAACACAGACTCGGTTTTTTCATCTACGAGAATTTGTCATAACTATGTTTCTTCTCTCCACAATACAGTGGCGTATACAGAGAAATCCATATACGGCTGCGCGAGAAGCATGCAATTACGTATGTTAGAAAGAGAGAGAAGCATCACCTTCCCAGCAACCCGAGTGACGAGACCACGGTCGCAGCAGCGGCTTGCCCTGTTGACATCGGCCCTGCAATTCCTTTTAACCCTTTATAGTGCAAGACTTCAATCTTCATCAACAAGAGTAATAAACACCTGAGTTTTTGTGAGCAGGGACAAAAACTACTGTTTATATGACATTTTGTTGATTACAGTTTCCAAAATGGCGTCCAGGTGGTGGTCCTTATAGTGACCACCACACATTTAGGGTGGGTTTAAGTCAAATGCGTTTGATAGCTTTCAATAAAACAACTTTTATTTTTTTACATGAAACTGTTCAAAACATTGTAAGCAAAGTCCATCATTGCACTCTTTGCACTGAATTTTTGTCCTCTTGACATTTTTCTTAGTACTACAATACCCACATCGTCGTTTTGTACCAGGGACTGGCAAATGTTGACCCACGTTTGTCATTCGCTGTGTATTTTCAACGGTTATCTTACGGCCATTGATTTTGTTGATTTTATTTTTGTTTATTTGTGGTATAGGCCCCATTGATTTCCGGCCACTGAATGAACCGATCAGCTGATTAGATAAAATACTCCTATACTGTAGTTGAGATATTGGTTTCTCTTTAGTCTGTTTTTTCGTTTCTGAGTAGAGAATGTAGCTATTTACAACTGAGGCATCAAAAACAAAGTAAAAAAGTTTCATCCACCATCGCCTGCTTTTCCAAGAGACATTATGTGGAGACATGAGCTGATCAAACTTGTCCACACCCAGCATATATTTATTATAATCTGATACCGCACTTGGACAAATAACTTCCTCGCGATTCCCTTGGGCATTCGTTCTAAGAACAGTTGTTTCTTACCTTGGATCGTGAAAATTGCTAGCAAGTAGGACTGGTTTGGTACCTCGATCCTTCCATTTGTATACAGAAATATCACCGGCCATGCAATAGTCAGATTCTCCACGTTTCAGGGATTTATCGTTCCTCATTTTACTTTTTGGGAAAAACTTTTTATTTTTCCTTAGTGTGCCACATGCAAATGTATTTTTTACAAGAAGCATTTTGAGCAATGGAAAACTATTGAAAAAGTTGTCAAAGTAGAGACAGCGCCCCTCACCATTATATTTATCAGACATTGTAAGAACGGTTCTTTCTCCCAGGCTTATACCTGCCGAATCAGTTTGCTCTTTGCCTTCATATATCTTGAAACCCAAGTTGTAACCGGTTCGAGAACAAGCAATCACCCAAACTTTAAATCCCCTTTTCACTGGTTTCATGGGCATATACTGTTTCAACGTAGTACGACCCTTGAAACCAACCATGCTTTCATCAATGGAGAGTTCCCTGTAGGGAGCGTAAAGGGTTGAAAATCGTTCGTTCAAAATATCAACAAGTGGACGTATTTTATATAGCTTATCAAAGTTCTCTTGTCCTCGCTGTGGCATAACTTCATTGTCGTTTAGGTGAAGGTAGCGAAGAATATGTAGAAACCTCTTTTGTGACATTACGTTACTTATGCGGCTTACATGGAAGTTTTGATCTGTTGACCAGTACAATGTTAGGCTTGGCAGGGTATGGAAGCCCATTATCAGTAGCATACCAAAAAACGCTTGCAACTCATCCCGTTGTAAATTCAAACCAACTCCTTTTTGCTCTGCGTACCTGTTAGACTCGGTAATAATCATATCATATACTACGTCCGAGAATATTGCGTGAAAATACTGCACAGGTGAATCGATGGTTCCATTTGTCAATCCAACTATATCCTTGACACCTTGTGGTTGATTATAGTTGAAATCTTTATAGGTCTTTGGTTGGCGTCCAATTTTCGTCCAAATAAACTCGACATCATCCCCATCAGCACCTGTCTCTTCTGGTTCATCTTCATCATTTTCAACGTCCTTTGTTGAGATGTCTAAGGCTCCTTGACATTCATTCATCCCACTGTTACAAGCATTAGTCATCTCAGATCCACTGTCTGATCCAGAATATTCATAATCGGGATCTTTTACAGAATCATCTGAATCATCTTGATAAACGTTACCGGAAGTGGTAGAAGTATTGGCTGATACACTTCTTGAAACAATGATGCCTGACTTTGCCCTGGTGGTAGGTTTTGACTTGGGAATAAACTGTTTTGTCAATGGAAGATTGTCGTCGGCATCACTTTCTCCTTCAAGATCGGAATTTATAGCCTGAGCGTCGGATATTGCCTCACAATCTGCTACTATCTGTAGAAGCTCCTCCTGTGTCGCTTTCTGAAGCTCTTGAAACGTCCATTTAGTTTTCGAATTCATATTCTGAAAGAAAAGTGCCAGATTCAAATTCCGATAACTCGTAAGCCGAATAAAATTTCAAAATCACTCTTTGTATTGAGTATCAGTAGCATATATTGAATAACATACGCATGTAACTATAAACGAAGATGTCGCATATAGATGTAAAATTAAAATTCAAAATTTATCTTTTTGAGGTTAGAAGTGTGGTACTTACCTTTATATGACAAAAGTTATTGATTTATCTGATACTTTTTACTCGAACATTAATTTATTCACCTTTACAACAGTGCAGATGACAATTCTTATAATATTTTTTATCGTGATCACCAGTAAGTCAGAAAAAAATAACACAATGTAACACTTCGCGCGAAAACAGTTTTTATGCTTGCTCGTTATGCAAGGTGGTCCGATAAGGGACCACATAATAGTTGCGCGCGCTGATCACGTGTTCAGCCACCAGTAGTGGTCCTCTAAAATACCACCGACTAATCCACACATATCGTTCTGTCAGCAAGGCTCATTTTTAGCGCACCGGTTACGCGAAATTGATACCTAACAGAGGTGGTCCTCAATGGGACCACCAACAGTTAAAGGGTTAAAAAATGTTCCAGGATGGCGCCTAGCCCGTATTTTGAAATTCTCAATCGTTATTCTTATGTTGAAATATTCACCACCCCCCGCATTGTGGATTGCTAACTTGACCCGTTCAAAAAATAAGTAAGGGGACCTACCTGAAAAGCACTGTATTTTGTGATGGGTCATAGAATATTTGGAAAGAAACTGGAAAATAAACCTTTCGCGAGTTTCATAGACAGATCCATCTTTATTTTTTATCAACTTTCCTCTAATATTGTTTAAATCGACGTGCGCCTCAAAAATGCTGAAAAATACATGAAAGTATTACATTATATTATGACTTACTTTCTTCAGAAAGGTGCGGTTATGCTATATTCAAGTTCTTTAACGGGTAAACAACGTTTTCTGCACTATTTTTTAAGAATCACCATTTCAAGAAGTCTAAGAATATCCGTAAAACTTCTAGGGTTTTCACTTTACAAGTTGAAAATAAAAAATTATGTATTTTTTTCAATATTAAAGTTAAAACTAGAATGTGTTGGAAACCGTTAATTTGCGCGGATTAATAATATTATCAGGAATTTCCTTAATTAGGAAGCTGCGACGGATAAACCAATGTGAACCGCCTGGATGCTGGTTGCCGAGTGAATCCTCTATCTCGTCACACCGTCAATAATCATGAAAATCGGACATACCACCGCCATGATTTTGGTCTAACCCTCTCATAACCCATGCACCCTCGAACACAAGTTCTACCCCCGCCACTTTAATTAGAAATCTACTTTGAAAAGGTTGGGCTCTTATAGATGGCGCTGTATCTATATACTCATATATAGGGTGGCCCATCCATGTGTGGACGGAATATTAGGTACTCATAAACAAATACATTTTGGGAAAATCTATTTATGGGATGTTAGACATGACATTTGATGGCACATTTCTAAAATATTAAAGCTTATAAAAACTTGGATCCAAACTTGCACAAATATACAGGGTGATCCATTTGAAATTTTCAGAAAAAGTACAATTCGCGTTTTTGACCACCCTGTATGAGCAAAAATGAAAATTCGAAAAAGTAACAAATAAGATAATAGCTGAGGTGTGTGTCTTTTTTGATAGAAAATTCAGCACTCCAAATTTCAAACTGGCGGATTGATGGGTTGCCGAAGTGGACGGTTTTTCTGGACAAAACACCTTACCAAAACCTCATAGTATGTTATATCAATCTTCTTCTTTTGAATTGGTTTATCCAAATATGCAATGAAATTTGAGGCATTCCATTTAAAAAAATCACAACTGTGATATGTAGGTCAAAATTGGGATACCCTGTATAATTGCCAATATTTTAGAAATGTGCCCTCAGATTGACATGCCATAAATAGATTTTCCCAAAATGTATTTTTTTATGTGTCATATTCCGTCCACATGGATGGGCCACCCTGTATAGCTGGTTTCAGCGCGATCGACTAAGTATCTTATACTAAGTGACATATGAATCCGAACACCCAGTTTAAATGGTTTTATTTTAATAAAATTTTGTATAAGTACTTAATGAAGCATAATAAGTAAATGATACAAATTTCAAAATGATTGCACTGCTTTAAAGCCCTTTGACCTTTAATAATGTGTGGATGCACCCTGATGTGCTACGCATTCTCCAACGCGCCTAGGCATGCTTCTGATCAGGTGGTCAATGTCCTCCTGTGGTATCTCATTCCAGGCAACCACCAACTTCTCTCGAAGTGCTTCTAGAGTCTGAGGAGGACGTTGCACATTGAGCAATCTCCTACCCATCATATCCCACACGTGCTCAATTGGGGATAAGTCGGAAGATCTTGGTGGCCATGGTAACAATGTGACATCATTATGTTGAAAGAAGTCTATTGTGACTCTTGCAACATGTGGTCGGGCATTATCTTGTTGGAAAGTTGGATCTGCCAGGGTGTCAAGATAGGGTAAAAGATGGGGTTCCAGAACTTCGTAGATATAACGCTGCGCGTTCATGTTACCTCTGATGAAGATTAAAGGTGACCTGGTACCATAAGCTATAGCACCCCAAACCATAACTCCAACAGTGTGATGAACATGTCTTTCAACAAAAAACTGTGGATTCCTCCTTTCACCACGTCGCCTTCTAACCCTGGCACGACCATCGTTCCATTCCTGATTCCAGAGTGACCGTTGTCTGCACCACTCAAGGCGATTACGTCGGTGTTCTCGAGTTAAAGGGAGGACCCAGTGGGGCCGGTATGAAAACAAGCCAAAACTTCTCATTCGTCGTAAACACTTCGCATGCCAATAGGTCTTGCGTGTTCTGCAAACCATTCATTTGCAATGGACCTGGTAGTGGAGAAACGGTCCCTTAAGGCCAATAATCTTAGGCGGCGATCTTCACGGTCTGTTGTTCTACGGCGGCGGCCAGTGCCCCTTGCTCTTTGCGTACGGCCTTCTTGAAGCCATGCCTGACATCACCTAACCACAGTGTCTACACTTCTTTGCACTCTAACTGCAATTGTCCGAAAAGAAAGTCCAGCTTCCCGAAGTCCCACTATACGGCCCCTATCAAACTCACTAAGTTGACGAAATCGTACAGGTCTCCGTACTCTAGGCATCGTAACCGATCGTAAAGGATATCAAGAACCAAAATCCGCCAACGTTGATTCTTTACTACGGCTGAAATATTCATTTTTAGAGCGTTAGTGAATTAAAAAAAAGCAGTATAAAAACCGGAATGTCCAACTGATAAGGCTGAAATTTTTTTCACTTGTTATTTACAGTAAGATAAATACATTCACCAACTTTTATTAAAATAAAACCATTTAAACTGGGTGTTCGGATTTATAATATGTCGCTTAGTATATTAAAGAAATTCCTAATTATTGAGGACATGAGAAAGATAGCTGTGGCAAATTCTCAAAGATGGCGCTACGGTATCTTATTTCATCTCGGCTAATTTTTGGGGCGCGCAAATTGTATAGCATTAGGTAGAACACGTTAATCAATGGTTTCTTCCTCTCACAATGGAATTCAAAGAAAACCATTTAAATCCGTGAAAAAAACTAAGATTATTGGCGAGGTGGGGTCAGGGTGACCCTTAGCAGGGAAAAAGCTATTGATAAAACCGATCTCTTACATGTTAGACCGCTTTATTCCTGAACAATAGCTTATGACACTAAATCAAAGGTACATAATCACTTAAATATATCTAGTGGTAAATGGCGGAATTACTTTGAGCTATTGACTCTGCTGGAGTACCACATACCCCGCCTCACCAGATAAGATTGTCAATACAAAATTTTAACAATAAACCGATAATAAAGCAAACTATTTAAAAATGTGATTGAATTTCTGTCTAGTTTTCCATCTTTATTTATTTGTTCAGTGTAGATTTACTTTTATGCAAAATTGAGTAAACTTCCGTGAGCTCTATGTGTGACTCCAAATCATGGTGATGAAATACAAAACTAATGTTGTTTGTTTAATATTGGGGTTTCATTGACCTAATCAGCCTGAAATATGAGTGGAATATTGTCATTAACATTTATTGTATCTTGCAGTGATTATCAATTTATCTTTGTACCACAATTGTAGGTGCTAGGCAAACATTTGTATAAGCAATACATGAATAAAAATTGGATTATGGCGTGTTTATTTCTTCCTGCTTAGATGCTATCTCTATAAAATGGTTATTAGGTAGTTGCTTTCACAAGTTGAGGTGGGAAGCATATACATTTTCATGATACACCTTTGTGAACATATCAGATGTCATGCTTTTGTTTTTCTTTTTGCTTCCTAAGCTATTGGGCGAGAAAGTATGGTAATCGCAAAAAATGAGATATTGTGTTTTTTGTATGTTATATGACGTGTACATCACGAAAAAACATGTCTTTCATTTCGTCCGTCTGTCTGCCCGTCTGTTTGTTCGATACTTCCTTCTGTAACTTGAGAAGTACGATTCGAATTTTGGTGATTTTTTTGATCTCAGTATATTTATACTCTCCCAACCCTGGTAATTCTATGCACCTATTAACCATATTTCATACACCACATATTTCTCCGTTGTTGTCTTTAAATCTTATGATAAAGAAATGTTTTCGATCCGCGTACTCCAGCTATCTAAGCTCATCGCCCGGCGAACCAGTCCGGTATATATGCAGCGCAAAAAACACACGGACCATGCACGAAATAAAGAATAGCACGCTGCAGCGATACCGCGCAGATATGCAACAGGACAACATTGCCATATGGACAGTAACTGCTGGTAGAGCAGAGAATCTATGAATTAATTGTATGGTCCTGTTTGACCCAATCCGTTTAATTTCTTTGTTGTACATGTTCGTAACTGGTTTTTTTCACAGAGGACTTAAATTGTGCTGAACTTAATCATCTATGAACTGATGACGGCGTTTCTACAAGCATCGTTGATGCAGTTGGTTAAGTAGATTGAGCCTGTACTTCCCATATATTCAGTTTCCCCCAGAGGCTGTTCTGGGGGATTTTCACAATGAATGGTACTGTCCCTTTTTGTAGATTTTGGTTAGGGCATGAAGAAGAAGTATTACAAAATAAATGTTTTGGATATGCTCCTAAGTGATCAGGAAGTTGAAAAAAGTACAAGAGGGTGAATATACGATATTTAGGTTTCAAGTACCAACTAAGAAAACTCGCTTATTTTGTTTTCATATTCATTATGTCACAAGGCAATATGATATGTAATACATATTTGACAGGGTCAGATAATATTTTGACTTTGACAGCCTTTATAGGTACCAAGGGGGAGACATTTAAATAGTGAAAAATATATTTTAAATGTGATATAATAAACATGATACATGACCTCGAAAAAAAATTAGATACATTAATATTGTATGCGATTCACGACTTATGTATTCAAGAATCGCCGTTTTTTATATAGTGCAGTAATGTACCATTGTCATTCACAAAGATATACTTACCAGAGTTAGTACTCAAACCGTTAACCAAAGGATTCACTGATAAACACAGGATTTGTGACATGACAATTTTTGGGTGTATCTTATGTATTTTGAGACCCTTAAATCAAACCTAAAAACAGAATTTTTCGATCACCCACAGACATTCGGTAACATCTACTTTTATGAATTACAATACGTAACATCTCATATTGATGCATTTCTTGGCGTTTATGCGATGAGGCACATATATAATGTTAAGACCTGTCTATTCGTGTTTATTATATGCGAGCTCTATGTTTAGAGAGCATATTGCGTTTATTAGTAGACTAATAGCAGCCGAGTCAGTTACGTTTTCTGTGTTGAAGAGTACTGAGATGTTCTGAGTACTGTTAATTTTTGTTAAAACGGTGTGTTGTGTGTTGTTTATTGTGATCGAGGATCATGGACAATGCCTAAAAATTGTGTAAATAGTGCGAACAGTTTTTATTATGTGTGCGGAGAGCTAACGTTTAAATCCCAAAAACGTACTTTTACTCTCCTTGTGTTGAAAGCATACGAACTTTATTTTGGAATTAAAGTTGGCGACCAAGATAAACTGTGGGCCCCTGATATATGTTGTAAGACTTGTGTAATGTTGTTAACAGGTTGGTTAAGAGGCGACAATCGTAAAATGCCCTTTGCGGTACCAATGGTTTGGAGAGAACCGAGAGACCATACTACTGATTGCTAGTTTTGCATCACAAATATTAAAGGTATTGTACGAAAATCGAAACATACTGTTAAGTATTTTAATTTACCATCAGCTTTGCGGCTCGTTAAGCATAGTGATGAACTTTCTCTCCCAGTTCCACCCAGAATCTTGGTCTTTGGATGAAAAAGTCGAATCCACCGATTCTGAAAGTGATGATACAGAAAGCGTGAACATTTCCGATATTTAGGTTGACCTGCCAGGATGTTCAACAGTGCCGCATTTGATCACACAGGGCGAACTTAATGCCTTACTTAGTTCAAGAATTGAATCTGTCAAAATCCCAGTCAGAACTTTCAAGATTAAAAGGTGGCATCTTCTCCACGGTGATGTTAACATTACTTTTTACCGAAAACGGCAACAAGACCTCACACACTGTTTCCATCAAGAAAGGGAGTCAATATATTGATCAGATGTTAACAATTTGTTTGATGCGTTAGGACAGAAACATGTTCCAAATGATTGGCGCCTGTTCATTGATTCCTCTAAGCTTAGTTTAAATGCGGTATTGATACACAACGATCATAAATATCCATCGGTTCCTATAGCGCACGCAGTTCATATGAAGGAATCATATGAAAATATGCGAGTTCTGTTAGAGCATATCCGTTATAATGAATATGGATGGGCCATATGTGCAGATTTAAAGGTAATAGCCCTTCTTCTTGGAATGCAACTGGGATATACCACATACTGTTGTTTTCTTTGTGAATGGTACAGTCGTGCGCAAAATCATCATTATGAACAGAAGGAGTGGCCACTACGTCAGGTATTAACTCCAAGCCGCAAAAACGTTGCTCATGAACCACTAGTTGATCCCAAAACATAGTTGATCCCAAAACGTGTTGCTTCCACCTTTGGATTTTAAGGCTGGGCGCATACATTCGTTTTCCGTATACGGTTTTCTAAACAGGAATTCCAATTCGGAATTCCGTGAGCCTAGCTGCACTTCTATTATCATTATCAAAAAAGAAGAAAAAGAAACGTCGGTATTGGGTACATCCGTTAAACAGTCGGAGAATCTACGAGAGTCCATTTTATCTAAAAAGGGCAAAGTTAGGAGCACATCCAGATAAATTTTTTGATTTCTACAGGGTGCCAATATTTTCTTTCGATGAACTTCATAATGGCATACGTGATAAATTAAGGAAGCAAGATACGTGGATACACAACATAGATCTACAAACCGAGGCTGAAGCATGAGAGACGAGTTTGCTCAGTACTTCATCACGCCGGCAGGAGAAATTCATACCTATAAAATGAAAGGATTGCCAATTTACAACAATAAAAGTCTTTTTACTAAAAGTGAAAGAAACGTAATTTTACTCTTGTTTTTTTTTCCACTTTTGTGCGCGAGTTCCAATCCTGTATAACCACTTTGAAAATTTGCTCCCACGCCAAATCTTTGACACGTCTATTGTGGTAGTCCTTGTCATGGATATCCCACAAGCATGAGTGCTTTTCAACAGCCAATGTTAGTTCTTCTGCTTCACGCATTGTCCTGATGCATTCGAGCTCTTGATGCAACGACGTGATTTCCAATACGCACGTCACTGCGCGGTTCTGGATGGAAATTTCCGACTGTGTGCGGCGGTACATTACAAATGTATGCCAGTGCTGCGTTCCGCGTGACGTCATTAGGTTTTATCCGTTCCGTTTTTACGAATGCATCCGAAACGTACGTACGGAATGAGTTCCGTTCGGAAAAAACGAACGTGTGCGGCAGTCAATGTATTTTATTAGCGTTTGATGCATTCGGGTCCCCGAATACGGAAAACGAATTCGGAAACCGAACGCGGAAAGCGAATGTATGCGCCCAGCCTAAGTTGGAACTGATGAAAATTTTAGTGAAAGCTATGGATTGAAATGGAAGAGGGTGTTTGCATTTAAAACAAACATTTCCTAGGTTTAGTGAGGCAAAAATTAAAGAGGGCATATTTGTGGGTCCACAAATACGGAAAATCATGAAGGTTGATGTATTTGACTGTGCTCTAAATGAAACTGAATTACGAGCTTGGAAAGCTTTTAAATCAGTTACTAGAAATTTTTTAGGCAATGTGAAGGCGAACAATTATAAAGATATTGTGAGTGAACTAATTAATGCTTATAAGAAATGGGATGTAACATGTCTCTAAAAATTCAGTTTTTGGATTCTCATCTCGATTTTTTTCCGGAAAATTTAGGTGAGGTAAGTGATGAACATGGTGAACGGGTCCACCAAGACATTTCTGCTATGGAAAAACAGTATCAAGGCGAATGGAGTGTCAATTTGCTTGCTGGACATTGTTGACAGATACTTCAGGAGCAATATATCGGTGTAAAACATCGACAACAACATTCTGAGATTAATGTTTATTCAAGTGTTTATTAGTACTCTTACACACATATCCTTATATATTTTACGAGTAAAAGCAGCAAATAAAATGCCTTATTGCAAGAAAACCGTGGGTGATCTAAAAAATCGAATGCTATTTCCGGCTTTTTGGGTATGTTTTACATGATAACCACCTTGTTTTGTCCATGTCACAAAAAATTATTTTATTTTTGTTCACCAGTGATATCAGCCGACACTACGTCAGCAACTGACGCGCTCCTGGTTTCAGTAGGTCAAAGCGCGATTTTCAATCTATCATTTCTTGATTTTCTACGCATCGATCGCGAAATTCTCACATCTACATGAAAATATGCTATTTGAATTGCATCAGGTAAGGGGGACACACTTTTCAGGATCCACTAAAAATGGGATTCTCATGCGATTAGGTATACACATTTTTAGTGTCTCTTCATGAATATATGTTATGATGTATATGGAGAATACAAAGGGTATTCATATATTGTTATACCGGTATATATATTTTCACCTAAATACAAAATTATGATTATTTTGTTTGTATTAAAGGTACAAGAGGTCCAATTTTTCACAGACGCATCGGTCTGGATGAATTTGAATGATGGATTATGCTATTTTTGAGGGTTCCGGTGGATACCACGGTTATCTTTTTCAAGTAGAACGGCAATTCTTAATTAACAGAAATTAAAACGTATGTTGTTTAATTCAGCCAGACAATGTCCTATCAACATGAGAACCACAGGATAAGTTTCAGGAGTTACATTAAGACTTCTGGAAGTTGTTGCTTACACTTTTCAACAGCATGTGTCATGGCCTTGTCAGGGGAAAACGTAACCAAGGAAAAACTTGCCGGGCTTGTCAGCCGCTTCTTTGGGCAAAATGAAACCACACAAGTGCTTTTTAAAAAGGCCCCCCGTACTAGTTTTTTGAACGGGTCAAATTAGCAAGCTGAAGTGGCAGTTGAAAATATAAAGACGGCCGCTCGGCCCCATTATATAACATTTTAAATGGAATGGGGGGTCGTGTGATACCTCATTTCGAAACTCACTAAGTGTTGACCTGACTCCATTTGTTTAGTTATCAGGTGTCAAGATGTTTGTATAAAACCTCAAATTTTCAAAGAGTCCGCGTCAACTCATTACACCCAGTCTTTCCATCATTTTTACACTTATATTAACGGTTACTGTTTCTGTTTCAGCCCCGCCCAGTCTCCGATCGCGAGTCCGTTGCCATCCTCCACCACGCCCACCGGTTCTCCGTCCAGAATGGCCGGGGGCGGTTCGGTACCGCGTCGCCTCTCCTCCGCCGCCGGGAGTCGCCCCTCCTCCCTATCGCCGCAGCCAATGGGAGGCTCTGGTGGGCCTGGAGGGGTAGGGGGCGGTGACCCGTCATCGCAGCCGCCCCCAGTCTCCGCTCACATCGTGCAGGTGGTCGTCAATAAGGATGAGCAGGGGTACGGCATGAAAGTGTCTGGGGATAATCCCGTGTTCGTGAATAGCGTTAAGGAAGGTGAGTAATGGATTTACTTATTCGTACTGCGTTATAAGTTAACATCCAAATGTCAGCCTGTCATTACTCTTCCGAATCAGTTCATTATACAGGGTGATCTATCATTGTTACCAAAAACTTGTTGGGAGCATCCCAGGACAGCTTCAATACAGGACATTAACTACAAGTTGCAAATCATAAGCCTAATGGCTCAAATTCCTGTACAAAAACAACTACCGCACCGATAAACTGCAATTTTATTCCAAATTGTATATGTCAAAGCAAGTATTTACAATGAAATCACATGCTGTGTCAGTAACAAACTAAAGAAGACACGAAAACTTGCCCTGAATTGGACTGAGCACAAGTTTTAGGAAACAACTTGTTCGGCAGCAGCATTATGTAAAAAACTTATATATACGTAATATCAGAAAAAAAACAAATATTGTTATATACATACTGTTACCGTAGATGGGACGTGGGTCTCTCTCAGCTGTCCGCCGGAAAAAGCTCAGTCTAAACAGTGGGTTGAAAAAGGAAATATGCCAAATCCAATAGCACAGTCAAGAAGGTACGAATCTTCGATGCAACATGCGGTTTTGTGTAATTCCTGAAACTTAGTATGTGTTTGTACTGCTGATGCGTCTCAATAAAACAAGAAACAAGAAAATTAGGCTACTGATGTCTACCTCGATGAACTTTTTCAAACTATAAAGTTGTTTATAAATAGTCAAATTAATTTATCATTCATTAATCTACGACCGTGTGGTGAATTGTACTTTATGAATAGGTTTTCTGTCTTTAAATTGCTCATGATCATCGACAATGAGACTGTCCATATTTATTTGCTGCTAGGCAATGGCTGCTACTACCGGCATTCGGTGATATATTACAGATAATTTGGATATTTTAAACCCTATAGCTAGTCATATCATACAATTTTGTATATCCCTAGTATAATTAGGGTTTATATCCCTCGACATAAATGATTGTTATAACTGTTTTATTTGGCAGTCTGGGAAAGATTGAGATGCACCATGCGGTTTATATAAATTGCTGTTCACAAATATGTATGTGCGATGGGTCAGAAATACAACCGCATGATAGTTCAGAATTCGCTCCATTTGAAAAAATAAGTTATTGTTTAGGAGAAGGCTTATCTAAACGGCATGAACCGTGTTAAACTCTTATTACCTAACAGTTTAAGCACCATAAAGATATACAGGGTATTTCAGAAAAATGTGCCAATATTTCTAGGGTAGAAAGTACATCAAAAAATAACAAAAAAAGAGATGCAGGGTGATAAAGTTTCATTTACCTAATTTAAAAAGAATTATATCTACGGAGCGGGTAAAGATATTGAGTAGGATTGCAGACGTTCAGCAATAAACACACAAGTTTCGGAGCCTAAACTCAACCAGGGACGTAGAAACTGGGGTACCTGGACCACTAGTAGAAAATATTTTCTGCTCCACTAGCCTTTTCGGAGAAAGGAAGTGCATTCTATAAAATTCCATTCGATTTTCTATAATTTTTGTCTCTCAAGAAATTTTTGTCAGATCACTCGTTTTGGAGATATTTATGTTTTAATATTTGAGGTAAAATCCTAAAATATCCTTATGAAAAGGTTTAGTCTCCCCTATTCTGAAAACACCGTCAAGCATTATATTGGAAATACAATATGGCATGTGTTACTACTATTCGTCATTTATTTGTCTGGGCGGTCCGTAGGACCTTTGCCCATTAGTCACTGTCTGATGTACGTTAGTCGAATCTGTCAGTCCTGGTTGCCCAGAAACCAGACAAAGTCAAGGAAAAAGAGAAAGGAAAAGAGAAGAAAAAAGGAGAAGAGCAAGGAAAAACAGATATGCTTAGTTTAAGAGGAAACACCTAGGCTTTTTGACTTGGTACACGGATTAATTTTGAGGTGAACTAAACAAATTTTTGATTCGGTTTTGTTAGAGTGTAATTTTGAGTTTACTAAAGTTTCACACTAACTTTTGATTACAGTGCGAGCCGTGGCCTTGAATGTTTACGAACTTGCTCCACTGTGTAGTCCACTGAGTCACGCAACAGAGGGTTGCTGTGCGATTCCGCTTGACTATAACATCGCTGCGCCTGAAGCTTGACATAGTCCCTCAAGTAAGGAATGTCAAGGTCTCTGTGTAGTGTCTCATTTGAGACATACCATGGAGCGTTGCAAATTGTCCACAAAGTTCTGCTTTGCAGTACTTGAAGACTTTGCATGTGTGTCTTGGCAAGAAAACACCAAGCCGCACATGCATAAGTAATGGCTGGTCTAATAATCATTTTATATAGTCGAACTTTGTTTATCAAACTCAATTTGGAGGATCTACATAACAAAGGATATAGTTGCCGAAACGCAATTTGGAATTTTGTTATTATGGATGCTGTATGTTTCTGCCAGGTCATGCCTTTATCAAGTGGCACCGAGATACTTGGCAGAATTTGTCCTTGGTACACGATTTCCGTCTACAGAAACCTCTGCTGGGGGGCCGCGACGTTTTTTGGTACAATAAATAGCCTGCGTTTTCGAATGATTAATTTTTATCAGCCACCGTTCCGCCCACTCTAGAACTTCGTCCACCGCATTCTGCAACCCATCGTGAACCAGATCACCAGTACACGACTGGGCGACAAGTGCAGTGTCGTCAGCATAGAGGTAGACTTCACAGTTGCTGGGGGAAGGGACATCATGGATGAAAAGCGAATAAAGAATTGGTCCTAGGACCGAACCCTGAGGAACACCGGCCCGTACTGGCCGTGTTGTTGACAAAACATTGTTAATTTTGATCCGAAACTTCCTTCCTTCAAGAAAGGATTTCAGTAATTTTAGAAGCCAAAAAGGAAAACCCTTTTGGATTAGTTTATAGAGGAAGCCCGCGTGCCACACCTTGTCAAAGGCTTTTGAGACATCCAAAAGCAAGATGCCAGTACTCATGCTAAGGGTTTTTCGGCGAGCTTAGAAGGAGCTGACAGCAGACTTATGGGACGGTAATCCTGAGGAAATATCGAACCCACCTTCTTTGGAATCATGATGACCTCAGCAGTCTTCCACCCAGCAGGAAGTACTGGATTTTGAGCGTCGCATTGATTATTGTCACCAAGTATGTCAGGGCTTTCGGCGAGAGCAGCTTCAACGCCTTGTTGGTGATTTGATCCTCCCCAGGTGCTTTACGCACCTTGAGGTCTTTAATATGACTTAGTAACTCCGCTGGTGTGCAATGTGGAAACTCGGAGGGTTCCGCTAATGTGCTATGTGGAGCCTCAGACGAATCTTCTGAAGAAGAGCCATCTGAAGAGGATTCAGTGCCTCCGCTGACGCCGTTGGCCCTAAAATATCTCCTGACGGATCGTACGATATGCTGTTCCTCGTCGAGGTCATTATCGAGATCATAGTTGGGAGAGAACTGTTTTTCCATGGCATCAGCGAAAACCTCGACCTTATCCTCCGTTCTGAAGACTATGCCTTCAGGACCGTGGATGTGTGCGAGTTGTTCTCGCTTTCCGTTTCTGAGTGACTTTGCGACCCTCCAGAGAGGAATACTTGAATCAAGCATTCCCGCCAGAAAGTCGCTCCATTGCTCGTTGCGGAGTTCGTGCAGTGCGTTTCTCACTTCATGGACAAGATTTGTAGCCCTACGAATGTCATCAGGATGACAAGACCTTTTTGCCTGCTTAATAGTGGCTCTTTTGTCAGAGATTTTCTGACGAATGTCCGCAGGCAAAAAAGGTCTGCCGTGTCGTTGTGCAGGAAATACAGCTGCACGCTGTAGAGCTGCTTGAATGAAACTTGTCCACTCCGCTTGAGCGGCATCTATTCCATCATCTATAATCGGGATATCGGGAAACTCTCTAAGGAGCAACTTGTATAGGTCCCAATCAATGCGTTTCCTTGGAGGAGTTGCCTTCTTAGAAGTTTGCTTATTGCCCACATCCATGACAACAGGTAGATGGTCACTAGATATATCATACAAGATTCGAGAAGAGATACTGTATCTACAGTTTTCAGATATCGCGAAATCGATGACATCTGGTGCCTGAAGATGGTTTAATGGATGATGTGTCGGCTCTTCAGTGCTATGTATAAGGTACCCATTTCGCATCACATGATTGTACAATCGAACCTCACTAGTGGAATTCAACCTAGAATTCCATGCTCGATGTTTGCAATTGAAGTCCCCTGCCACAATAAGCGGACCCGAGTAGTCCAAAAGGACCTCCAGATTTGCCTCTTGTAGCCTGGCACCACACCTGACATACACCGATGTGATCTTCAACGAGACACCTCCCGCCATATTGACCACCACAGAAGCTGCTTCGATGCTATGCATCTCCGCATTATTGCTTCTATAATAGTCTATACCGCGTTTAATCAACACTGCTAAACCGCCGCCTCGACCATTCAATCTGTCACCTCGGATAACATCATAATTCGGGAGAGCTAAACGATCTCCCGGATTAAGCAACGTTTCCTGCAGCAAGGCGACATCTATACCTTCACCCAAAAGAGCTTGATGAAATTTCCGTTTTTTGGGAAAATCCCTCATGCCCAAACAATTCCAAAAAAGAATTTTGATGAATGCAGGCTGTCTACTATTATACCTAGACATTTACAGGAAATATCGCCTGCAACGCTTGGGTAGCGCTAATCAGTGGGCTTATTACTTGTTGTAAGGACCTTAGCGCGGTTGCCAGGTCCACATTTTGCGTGTTCAAGGGAGGTTGGGCAGAGGGGGCAGGCAAGGTTGCCTCCCGAGCTGCGTCCGCGTATGATAGCCTTTGCGCTATAACTTGGAGTGAACTTGCAAGTCCGGCTATTTGCGGGATGTCCCTCTCCACAGTTCGCGCACTTGCGTTCTTCCTCTTCTGTGAGGGGGCACAAATGCGTCATGTGGCCCTTTGCACATTTTAAGCATTTGGGCGGTGCAGTGCACTATGACTGCGCATGCCCATACTTTTGGCAGCGGTGACACTGCCCAATGAGTCTGGAGTTCTTCTGAACCTCAACTCGAATGGCCAGTCCCAGCAGTTCGTGTTCGTTGAACACTTGCTGAGACTTTTCAGTCTTGGGCAGTATCACGACCACCAAAGGCATGGGCGCGCCGCCGCTGCGCTTCAATCGAATGATGTGAAGAGGGCTATATCCCCTCTGCTCCAGTTCTCCCTTAATCTCAGTATCCGAAAAGTTGACGGGAACTCCTCGAACCACCGCATGGATGTTCCGTTCCGAAGGGAGAGGAAAAGTGTGATGGGGCACTTCTTCCTCTCGGAATAGGCGAACGATCTTACGGTAGTCGTCCTCGGATTTAGGAATAATCCTTATTCCCGCATCGACGGCAACCGCGCGATCTATTTTAATACCTAGGGAAATAAACTTGAAAATCGGTTGGACGAGATGACGGAGGAGAAGTAACATCGGCTGACGTAGTCACCTGACAGGTAGATAACGTGGTCCCTGGTTTGGTAATAGAAGCATTAATAGTGTTTCGATTTGATGAATTGGGGGAGGTGTGAAATGGAATTGATCCTGTATTCGGAAGAGGAGGAAAGTCTTGGGTTGATCGATCAGCCTTGTCGCCTTTCCTCCTTCTTGATTTTGCTTTTACAAATCCTTCAGTCTGTACGTCTTCGTCTGTGGCTGTGAGATGATCATCAGTAACGTTTCTCAGTGGTCTTTTTAGGGTCTTTGTCCGTTCTTTAGGGGATTCTTTTGAGTT
Organism: Acanthoscelides obtectus; assembly: GCA_963669975.1. NCBI lineage: Eukaryota > Metazoa > Arthropoda > Insecta > Coleoptera > Chrysomelidae > Acanthoscelides > Acanthoscelides obtectus. The sequence goes on from CAVLJG010000004.1 coordinate 53,592,694, forward strand.
TAGTAATATGGTTACCTGGGCGGTAAGGCTGTCAATTTTGGCTGTCTGGTCCTTGATGGTCTCCATTAGGTCTCGAATCTGTCTCGCCTGGTCGTCTATAATCAGCATCAGTTTTTCGATCGTTTTCTGCTCCGATGACATCTGCGTCAGTGAGCTCATGTTTTCTGCTTCTGCTTGGTTTCCGCCACCGCTCAGCTCTTTCCTCATAGTATGTGGAACTGGGTCGTCTGTTGATCCTCCTGGGTCAACTTCCATCTTTTAAAAACTTTTTCTCGCCAACAAATCTCAGAAAACTTATAGCTCGCAAATGTGACAATGTTGTCAAAACCCTTTTTACAGATGGCATGTGTTATCCTCAATAAGTAGCGAAGAAGCCTTACCATTCATTACAACTTGTCTATGCACTGGTTTTCTCCTGGTATTACCCATGTTAGATTATTTTGTTTAAAATCACAACTACTAATTGTGGAAGCTATCAAATTGCGTAAAATTCATAGTATTTTACTTCTGAAATTATCGCCTTTTTTTCTCAAAATTCTTTAGCATTTCGGATTAAGTGAGCTCAACAAAGATATCACAAATCGTTAGCATCCTCGGACACAAGGTATGAGGACGAAATATACAGGTATTTTCCAAAGAGTCGTAGAGTACGGCCTTGTGTTGAATCCAGAGTTGGTGACTTCCAACACTTCCTTTAGGTTGGATGTTATACCATTTATTCAGTATTATTTTTTGTTCCCAATGTTATGTTATTCAGTATTATTTTTTGTTCCCAATGTTATGTTATCATACATTTAGAAATAACCACGTAAGTTGTATCAAATGTAATTGCCGTGTTTAATTCTTATTAGCTTTGTTGATTTATTTTTAAAATAACCGTTTTCCTGGCTTTGCAGTTACATTTATCTATAAACTAAAATTAATCTGTCAGCAAAACCAGTGGCGTGCACAGGAAACGTTTAATGAATGGTAAGCTTCTACGCTACTGATGGAGGATAAAACACGCAAATTATTCAATTAATGTTGTAATGAGGTACCAAAGCTTTCTTCACATGCCATATAGTATTTCCAGTATCATGTTTGTTTCATAAACCTCAAATATTCAAACCTAAATATTTCCAAAACAAGTGATTCGACCAAATTCTTTAAGAGACAAAATTTATGGAAAACTAAATGGTATTCTATAAAATGCACTTCTTTTCTCCAAAAAGGTCAGTTGCGTAGAAAATATTTCCTATCAGGGGCCAGGTACCCCAGCTTCTACGTCCCTGGATTAGTTTGGGCCGGGGATCTGTGTGTTTATTACTTACGATGTGCTTACTGAACGTTTAAGATCTTAACTTATATCTTTAACCGCTCCGTAGATATATATTTCTTTGAATTTCGTAAACAAAACTTCATCAGCCTTTGTTGCAGGTTTTTTATTTTAGAAAAGCGTGTAAATAATTTCTGATTCTTTTTATTATTCGGTGCCTTTTCGTCTATAACAGTGTATGGAAAGTTTAAAAAATAAACCTTTCATAATATTAATGGGAGAAATGTTTTTTTTTCAGAAAAAAATTTTAATGATGGAACCATGGCTTTGTAGCTATGATAACTTTCAATTCTCTAAACTTTTCCGCATGTTAAAGAAAACATTTATTGATCTAGCAGAAATGATAGGAAAAAGCGATGAAAAAATAAAAAAAAAAAACCGTATACAGGTGGACATTATCCAGTGAGTTTATATGGCCATATTTTAATATTCTTATGGTATCTGGCTGCACAGGATACTTTGTTAAGCATAGGAACTAGATTTAAAGTGTCCCAAACAACAGTAATGAGTATAACTACTAATAAGGTGCTCTACTTTATGCTACAACTGAAGTCAACCTGTATCAAGTTTCCCAAAAATGAAGCTGAAGTATAACAAATGTCCAATACCCGCCAAAATTCTACCTTGTCAAATTTCAAATAATAACCAGAAATATAAAACTACTCCGGAGTTGGGTAAATACCACAACTTTACGGTGATAACTATGACATATAACAACTGATTCATGACGTCACGAATCTTATAACCAAACTGATAACCACACTCGCTTGAACGGATCGGTAAATACCAATAAAAAATGGTAAATTTATACCATTTTCATTAGGTTATTCGCGTGAATTTGATTTATGTCTTTATTCGTGACATCCATAACTGGTTACATTTGAAAAATAAAATCAATTTCAAATAACACATAAGTAATCACTGAAGATGCATTTGCAGCTTGTGTGTTATTTTTTGATATTCATTATTTAAAATTATGCAGTTTTTTGCCCAAATCGGAATAATTCTCCAAATCAGTGGTTTGTCTATATGGGGTTAATTGCGTACAATAATAATATTAATACTTAGTCCGATTTGTTGAACAAGATGCCTGTATGTATAATTCATTTTATTCTCGATTTTGTGTCAGAAGAATCCTGGGAAGGAGCATTATTCCAGTAGGATCTAAACACGCATATGTATGAGTATTAATGGTGCCTGGACTAAATGTGATATTTGACATTTTACTTGTAACAAATTTTGTTTGATATAATATTTTGCATTTATTATGAAATTCAATTTGTACTTTTGAGAAGGAACGAGTATATCGACTTAATGACAAGTGCCATTATTTTGAGATTGTACATGAAATGTCGAGTGATCTGTATTATATTTGGATTCCAGGTGGTCCAGCGGAACGAGCAGGTCTGCATGCCGGTGATAAGATAATAAAGGTTAATGGGGTGAACGTGATGCAATCGACGCACACCCAGGTTGTTGCCCTTATTAAATGTAAGTGCCGCTAGTTGCTTATTTATTTTTGTATTTTTACATTCGCGTTCGTTCTCATATTATGTAGAGTACTCTTGAGGTATTTATATTTACAAACCGGAACATCGACTGTAATAAGGCTTCTAACGATTAGTCAATCGTGGCGTCGCGTCGGCTGGCGCTTGTTTATTATAGGATATAAGAAGAGGGGTAACTGGGATACCGAGTGAAATGCGAAAGTTTTGCAAAGCTGGGGCTCAATGCACTTTAGGTATAAACTATGGTCCGATTTAGTCTTGAGTAGTACAAAATAATGTATTGCAGGTAGGGTGAGAGTCAAGTACTACATCACGTAACCTCCAAAAATCGTCTAATCCATTCCTCATGCTTTATTTTACTGTAGTGCACTGTTAATTAAAATGTTATAACCGGGATGATGACATACAAACCAGCCATCCAAAGCTCTTTATATCAATAATAGTTTGCCTTTGCACACTATATTCCTGGGTGTTATGCACCTCAGGATATAAGTGCTAAATAATGACCCACTCCTCAAAATAGGTATGTAACGCACTATGCGTTACAGTTAAAAATAGACTTCATTAATGTTGGTGTATTTTTATTTCCTACTCCACTAGGCGAGGACGTATTGTAACCGCGAAAAATTTCGTAAATGTTTATTGGATGTTAAATGACATCCGTACATCACAAAAAAGTCTGTCCGCTAATTCTTGGCCCGTCTGTAACTTGAGAGGTATAGTCGAAATCACGAAAGATGACGATTACGTCATCATTTTAGTCTGTAGTAAAGACAAACTACAGCGATTTGTGAATATTTTTAATGAAGTTTCTGATATGCTAGACAGAGACGAACAGAATTTTATTGTCTAAACAAACTGTATTGCTAATTTGCATATATCCGACAAAGATAGTCGATGTTTTCATGTTGCATGATCGATCATATTTGAAAGATGGATAGTTAGGTTATGTTAAAGTAGGTTAGGTTGTTTTCGAATAATACTTTGGTCATTCGTGTTCCTGTCTTAAAGTATTCTACTCATAACTTGTTTTTTTTTTAAACAAAAACTCCCCACTAAAATTATTATCAAGGTATCACTCAAAACCACGAAATAAAATGAAAATAAAAATTATCACTTCGCAAATTCATAATATAAATTTGTTGTCATTATGTTCCTGACTTTATCAGCGACGTACTTCGATTGATTACTTCAGTACAATGTATGGTATGACGTAATAGTCATCTTTCGTGATTTTGACTTTACCGCTCTGATTTTGATGAAATTTTCACACAAGGTTACTACTATGTCAATGACTGAAAAGCTTTAAAAATCAGACCAGGGCTGCGGAGAAAAATGCAAAAAACGAAAAAACAAAAATCGCTCAAACCTCGTTATTTGACGTTTCAGCGGTACTTGGATCATTTCTGAAAAAAAGATTATCGCAATTTTTTGATGTTGCGATATTAATATACAGGGTATGTCAGAAAGAACGCATGTTTTTCGAATGGGTACTACATCGAGTGGGCTGGTCCCGTGTCGGTGGGGAAGGGCGTGTTGGATAGTGGGAGAAGTGCCGTTTCAGTTGGCAAGATGGTTTGGAACGTTGAGCATCGTGTGTTCGCTGTACGTCGGTACTTTCAAAATGGTGAGTCTGTCGTTCGACCGCAACGTGAGTTTCGCGTTTACTTTCCTGTTCCACGTCGTGGGACAGTACCAGACCGTAACACCATTTTGAGATGGGTGGAAACATTCAACACTACAGGTAAGGTGATCAAGAAAAAACCGCCAAGACGAAACCGTACTGTTAGAACTCCCGAAGACCCCGTACACAGAGTGAGAGTTGATACGCTGCAAAGCCCGAATCGTTCCGTCCATTTGCGTGCCAGTTCCCTAGGGATCCACGCGTCCTCTGTACGTCGCATCGTGAAAAAGGATTCAGTGTTCCATCCTTACAAAATCCAAGTTTGTCAACAACTGTTGCCAGGGGATTATGCACAACGTGTTAATTTTGCACAGCTCATGATTGAACAGTTGGGTAACAATGACATGACGTTGTTTATGAGTGATGGAGCACATTTTCATTTACATGGATACGTCAATAAACAAAATTGTCGATATTGGTCTCCAGTGAACCCCCAATAGTTGCATGAGCACCCCCTGCATACGCCGAAAGTTACAGTTTGGTGTGCAGTAGGCCCAACGATGATTATTGGCCCGTATTTTTTTGAGGATGATGGAGAAACAACTACTGTTTCATGCTGAACAACATTTTCTTTTCCGGAACTTCGACGTCGACGTGTCCGTCTCAGAACTGCGTGGTTCCAACAAGACGGGGCAACATCTCACACAGCTCGCACTTCGATGGAACTTCTTCGGCAAAAATTCCCAGGACGTCTCATTTCACGTCATGGCGATATTCCATGGCCCCCTCGCTCCCCGGACTTGTCAACGTGTGATTTTTTTTATGGGGCTACCTGAAATCAAAAGTTTATCAAAGCAAGCCTCGGACCCCCGTCGATTTGAAGGAGGTAATAAGAAGAGAAGTAACCTCAGATTCCTGCACGGATGCTGGCCGACGCAATGTGCTCATTTCGGGAGAGGCTTAATTCCTGCATTTCGGCTCAATGGCGCCATATGGCCGACATAGTTTTTAGAACGTAAATTTTGTTTTACTCAAAAAATGGCATGCATTTCTGAGTATTTTGATATAATAAATTATTTTTCCCATACTTATTTTGACTGTACTACTCATTTAAAAAACATGCGTTCTTTCTGATGGACCCTGTACTTCTAACGCCGGTAGTTCTACGCATCTATTAGACATATTTCACACATCATACATTTCCCCGTACATTTGCCCTTAAAACACGGAAAAAGTGAACATTCTTACGGAACAAGTTTATTTCTGGCTTGTTCTTTACAGAGATTGTTCCCGACACATTGCTATCGCGCGGCTATCCAGTATTTCAGGGAACTTGCACTTGTACGTATATCGAGGGTAATCTAGTAGTAGTTGCTTCTAGTGTATAGTGCAGATTAGAGTTCTTACGACCTACTGGGTGAGTACTGGAATTTTGTTAGAGGTATGCCTCCAACTCCCCCGACGAGTAACACCAGGAAACTTCTCGTCACCAATAAAACAGAGCCACCTGCGAACTCAACTAAATTACAGTTGTACCCAAGTCTCAACAGCCTGGGAATCAGCTATTGTAAACAGGATCAATCCGTCACAATCTCACAGTCCATCATCATCTTCAACAGACATTGAGACAGACAGACATCACTTGCTGACCTGTTGAGGGTCTTTACTGCAAGCCCTATTTCATACATCATAAGCTTCCCGATACATTTGACTTGAAACTTTCATTGAAAAAGAAATGTTTTCGATACGTGTCTCCTTCAGCTATCTGGGCGTAACGGTTTACTTGATTATTGTGCTCGTACTGTGGCGGTGCCTGACGATATGGGATGGGGCAACGTTGCCAGATGAACGGCAGTTACCGGTAGGGTAGGGAAAGAATGTCTATGGACTAATTGCATGGGCCAGTTTGACTGGCTTGATCCGTTTAGTTTCTGTGCTGTACATGTTCGTAACTAATGTTTTTCTCAGAGAGTTTAAGTTTTGCTGAATTTAATCCTTTGTGACTTATGACGGCGTTGCGTAGGATCCGTCAACCTACTTGACGCTATTTTCATCAATTTTTTCTAGAAATCGTGACTTAACGCAGCTTTCAACGCAGATGCTGCCGAGAAAATGATACCTGAAGTTTTTGTCTCTGAGCAATACTGCACCCATGCATCTTTAACCCACAATGCAGACTGCAAAAACGTGCATGAGAATTATTTGTGTCTCTGTAATCACTCTCACACACTCAAAGAGAAATATTCGGAATATACAGACCGACATGACAGCAAAGAGATACTCATAGAATTAGGCATTCATGCGTTGAATGCGGCCGATACTTCTTTCTTTTTCCACGTATAAATAAGTCACTACCTTGGTGTAGCTCACTTTGAACAAGCGCCGTCCGCAGGTAATAGCATCGTCATTTTAAACAGAAAAAGTTCTAATAAAATAATCATAGTAGCATTTCTTACAAATGTTGACTTTCAAAAACGATATACATTTGCTCGAACATTCAGTTTACAATACAGTTAAGTATTGTAAACCCAGGTTAAACTATATTTGCAAGAAAATGCAACACTATTTCTTTTCTGAAATTACGTTTCATTCCGCCCTGTGTGAATCGAATATTTTTTGCCACCCCTCCGCCCCTCACCTAGACAGGAATTATAATCTCTATTGGCATCTCGGAAACTGCTAAAGATACGATAAATGGAGGCAAAGTTGCGTATTCAGGTAATTAACAAAATGCCGCTAAGAAAGTTTCGTTATTCAAAGAGAGAAACGGAAAAAGTCGAATTCTCCCAAAATAGTTTAATTTTCTGTTGACTTGATTTGTAGTGGGATTTAAAAAAGGCATGTTATAGTTACTCATTCGGCTCTACAAAGTGGCGTAGTCAAATTTTTCTTCTTTTGGCTTCCATCACCAACTGTGTTTTTTTTTATACGGACGCTATATACCAATTTTGTACGTTGAAATGGACTTTTCAGTGCTAAATTGAATGACATATTTCCCTAAGTGGCCATGAATTCGTTGTTGGATGAAAACTATAAGGGTATAAAAAAGTATGGTGAAACATGAACACAGAATTGATGGTAATATCGACAATGATGATAATGTTGACCCTTATTTTGTAGACAAAGCCTGACTTTTCTCTGTACAATTTCACTGCTCGATTTATTTCTGTTCTTCTCAGTCTTCCAAACTCTGTTACTATGTTCAATTTGAGCTCTGGTTTGGTATTCAAAACAAAAGACTATCTGATAATTCCAAGGCCTACCTAGGATTTTCTGTTTTGTTTTTTTAATAACTAAGGTTTGCCAATGTCAATGTACCTATGATATATACATTTTTGAAATCCGAATTAAAAACTGTTCATCTGGGCAGACATACAATATGGCGTCCATAAGAAAAAAATAAAATCTTTGCTGCAGGACAAGAGACGAAACGATATATTGAAATTCTAATTATGCCTTCTTGTAGAGGAGAAAAAGTGGCAATGTTAATGTACATTTTATTTTAAAATCCCATTACAAATAAAGTCAGGAAAAAATTTCAGTTTTTTCTCCCGGGAAGTACTTTGAGGTTCGAAACTTTCTAAGCGGCATTTTATTAGTTACCTACATAGGCAGCTTTGCCCCATTCAAGCGACTTCGTATCTCTTACCGTTTCTGAGATCCCAATGGTGAGAGTTGAATTTGAAACACTCGGTCGATTAGTCTTCTAGCTAAATATTAAAATAAATAAATAGAACATGACAGTTTTGCAGTAGCGGTTTAATGTTGCTCAAATTTCATTCGGTCATTTTCTGACATTCCTCTAGTTACTTACTTTTTTGAATAGAATAAAATCACATAGGAAAACATCACTGGTACGGAAACCACGAATGTATAACTTTACAATAAAGTATTTTAGAAATTAGGTGGGAGATTTTCCATAAAATTTTAGATAGCATTTAAATGTCTTTAATATGATCGATTTTTGAAACATTTCTAAAAAGTTTTTTAACAAGTTTTTTAATGAAGGAATATCATACTGAAGTACCAAGTTTTTCATAAGAGTTCATGTTATGTCCGGAACAAAGTGATCTTGACAATCTAAATTTTATTCATCTTATACAGGTAAATCGAATGCAAACGCAACTATAGCTTAAACGAAAAAGGTCATATAATAATACATTTTGTTTTATAATACTTGTATATGTGTCATGCCTTATGGTTTGCAGAAGGCTCCTAGAGCACCTAATACTTTTTGCAGTAACTATACTCCACTCCTTTTATTATAGTGGTTTTATAAGATTATGTAAGATAACTGTACTGTAAAATAACCGAGTCAGCAGTCAAGTAGTGTTCTGAGATCGTCAAAGTCTATACGCTGGCAGGCTAGCAAACGCTAAAAATAGTAAAAATATGCTATGCGTCTAATTACACGGCCATATCTGTTATTTACAATTATTACTCACCGGTCAATTAGTCGGCTATCCGTTACAAGCATGTGGAATCGTTTTTTCAACTTGGAAATCGAGATCTATTGAATGGTGGACAGGTCGTTTTTTCTTATAGGTTTGAACCCATACTAAACTCCTATCAGTCAGTATTTTTCATTTTAGTTAGTTCACTTGACTTACAGTTTTCTCTTTGATCTACCACTTTCTGTCGAATATCAGGTTAATTCGATGCGCGGCTCGAGGGTTCAAATTATAGCTGTGTGATGAACCCATTCAGTGTTTGGTCAGGCCTAGGATTTTCACACAAATATCAGTTAATTCGATATACCAAATTAGTGTTCTGCGATCCGAGTGTTCACTTTTCGGTTAGACCTACGATATACTGTCAAACATTACACGACGTATAAAATTATTTTATTATCTGAGCGTGCATTAAATCATTATGCACTTTTATGAACGTTCAGCATTGGTTGCATCCTACGATGTTCGACCAAATATCAGATCATTTCCATGCATCATTTTACGATATTTCAACTTGGAGAAGAGAAAAAAGACACAAATACTCAAGTAAGATGAATAGGGAGGCTGATGAGCCACATGAATGCTTTTACTGACCAAAAAACTCGTTTATTGACGTTCTTGAATGACAAGGAGCATTATCGTGATGCAACTCCCAGTTGTTCTTGATCTGATCTGAGTCAAATTTAACTCTTCTTCGATCATTCTGTGAACCGACAATCTGAACGCACAATGACCCGGATTTTGTCGATATTTTCATCGATCTTGAAGATAAAAGCCTTCCGCTTCGTGGTTCATCTTCAAATCGACTCTCTCCCTTGTGAACATGCGTTAAACCACCGAAAAACTTGGACTCTTGACAAAACACTATCTCCGTAAGCCTGTTGAAGCTTAGCAAGACTTTCCGTTGCAATGTACCCAAGTCTGAAGCAGAACCTGATAGCACACTGTTGCTTGAAATTGATGTCAGTTATTTTCAGAACACAATAGGAAAAACTGTTTCACAAAACAATCGCTACTGACAACCAAACGACTCGAGCGAGTTCAAACTTGTACTGAAGGCGGATCACATATTCATCCCTTTTCTCCCCTCCAAGCCCCACGCCTCCAGTGTTGCCAGATCGAAGGCTACGTTGCCAGTCACATCACTTACAGACCTCGTGTTGATGATATACAAAATTAATATCCACTGAGATTTTTAATATTTGCTTCTTATTTATAAACTACCGATGTCTTCAAGGAGGTTACAATATACGCTAAAAATACGTATAGGGCTTATACTGAAAGATAGTTACAGAACTATATATGTAAAGATTTCAATCGCCCACGACTAGACCTATACCGTACTGATAATTGCCAAACAACGTTGCATGCGGCTGGTTATGGTTCCGAGAAAGCAAACCGGTTCAGCTTAGTACCAGTGTCTTGTTTCTAATGTTGGATTAACAAGATAAAATGTAAAATCAACTTCAAGTAAGATCATACAGAAATATATTTTGTATCGTTACCCATTACCTTTACCATTGTAATCTTACTATACACTTGAACATTTTTATTAGAAGTTTTATCTTTTTTCATATTTGGCTGGCAACTATCAAAATGATGTTTTAGTTTAAAAGCTAGAATGTTTTGTCGTTGACATTCTACAAATGGGAGACACGACTTTTCTCGTATTCCTAAAAATTATGGTACATATTTATGTGTGCCGTGTATACGAAGGATAAGTCACAGAATAACGCTAATATAATTTATTGCACTATTATTACTCAATTTACATAATGAAAAAATTACCAAGCTCACGATATGAGATTTGTCTACATGAAAAAATTATGTTGATTTAAAATCTACTAAAAGGATCTGTTTTCTTCATTAAAATATTTTCGCGTGTGTAATCTATCACACATTTGGCAAACCTGTTGACAATATAAACGATCTCTAATTTTTCTGCGAGTTATTGCCGGTAAAAAAAATGCCGCAGAAAAATTTGGCAGACATTCAACTAAGGTCAGATCGAATAGAGTCGTTTGATTTCGCATCAGCTAAACTATTTTCAGTACTAACGGAGAATAAAGAATTATTTATACCAGTGCATTTCAAAAATACAAAATTACAAACGTTTCAAGGCTTTCAGTAATTGTTTTTTTTATTAGCGTAATGCTTATAAAAAAGCCTATGAACGGCTTTTACTGTCGTAAGCGAGGTAGTTGGGAATTTAAATTAGAAAAACTTGGCAATGAGACCCAAAATTTTCTTTGGTTTGAATAGAAGTTTTATCATTAAAGCCTGCGGTGAAGTGTTCAAATATGCTTCTTATGCAATCGGCAAACCGCACCTTCCCCTCTTCCTTGATATGTGACTGTTTTTAAACCTTAGACTCTTGTAACGCTTTCAATATTTACAGTAGTCCATACCAATTATATTTCCTGATGATTCCATCAATGTTAGTGGATTTCTGCGTAACCTTATACATCAATAATTACTGATGTCCAGCTACACGTTCAGTAAATATCACATTATGTGGTAGTGCTGGTTGTAGTAGTAGTAGTAGTAGTAGTGGATAGGCGAGAAGCCTGGCAACTAGGCTACCTTTATTATTTTATAAAATGTCATCTTGCAGACTAGGTAGTGTTTAGGGTGCAGAGTCATTCCACGTTTGCTCACTAGGATCGTTGTGAGCGTCCATCTATGGAGGATTGACTCAATTAAAATACACGCATTCTTGGTTGGAATATGCTGCCAATGATGTATATCTAACAGGTGGGCTGAAAATTCCGTATCGTTTCAATGAAAAAATATTTTTTTCGTCAAAATTCGCTTTTATTATTCAACATAGTTGCCTTCAAGGGCTATACAGCGATTATAACGTTCTTCAAGTTTTTCGATACCCTTCCGGTAGTAATCCTTCGGCTTGTCCTCAAAATAGGCTTCAGTTTCGGCGATGATTTCTTCGTTGCTGTGAAATTTTTTTCCGGTGAGCATTCTCTTAAGGTCTGAGAAGAGGAAATAGTCGCTTGGAGCAAGGTCCGGAGAATACGGTGGATGGGGGAGCAAATCGAAGCCCAATTCATGCAATTTCGACATCGTTTTCATGGACTTGTGGCACGGCGCATTGTCCTGGTGAAACAAGATTTTTTTTTTCTTCATTTGTGGCCGTTTCTTGGCGATTTCGGCCTTCAAACGCTCCAGTAACACTATATAATAGTCGCTGTTGATAGTTTGGCCCTTTTGAAGATAGTCGATGAAAATAATTCCTTGCACGTCCCAGAAAACAGAGGCCATAACCTTGCCTGCTGACTGTTGCGTCTTTCCACGTTTCGGAGGTGGTTCGGATGCAGCCGTCCACTCGGCCGACTGGCGATTTGACTCCGGTGTGTAGTGGTGGAGCCATGTTTCATCCATGGTGACGTATCGGCGAAAAAAATCGGTTTTATTGCGCAAAATCACCTCCAAACAGGCCTCAGAGTCGTCGATGCGTTGTTGCTTTTGGTCAAATGTGAGATTGCGCGGCACCCATTTCGCACAGAGCTTTCGCATATCCAAATATTCATGAATGATGTGACTGACACGTTCTTTTGATATGTTTAAGGCCTCAGCTATGTCAATCAACCGTATTTTGCGGTCTCCCAAAATTATTTTGTGGATTTTTTTCACGTTTTCGTCCGTAACGACCTCTTTTGGGCGTCCACTGCGTGCGTCGTCTTCAGTTGACATGTGACCGGTACGAAATTTAGCAAACCACTTGCGAATGGTTGCTTCGCCCGGGGCAGAGTCCGGATAACACTCATCAAGCCATTTCTTGCATTCGACGGCACTTTTTTTCATCAAAAAATAATGTTTCATTAACACACGAAACTCTTGACTTTCCATGGTTTTCAAAAATAACAAAAGTAGCGTCACTCTCGATACGATAACTCAAAAACTAATGATCCGACAGCTGTCAAATTTTGACAGGCATCTTTTGAAGGTTGGTACTAGCTAAGAAGCGTATGGATTTTATTCTGGTGGCGCCATCTCATAGAAACGATACGGACTTTTCAGCCCACCTGTTATTAGCTGTGCCCGACGAGTTACTTGTGTTGTGCTTTCTGAAGAGAGGTTATGTTCAAAGTTATAAATTACGGAAAACTTTGAGGAGAATTACGGGAAATCACCACCGCGCCCGCGTTGTGTGTAATTACTGTTAGCATGTATATGGCTTGCAATTCGAAGGTTTACAGAGAATATAATTATTTCTTATCTATCTCATTTTTTAAATTCAGTAAATTTGCATATGTAATTTCCAGAATGGATAAGAAAAACTGGATGCGCAACTAATTTCTAGCTTCGAATCTCAAGTAAGTGTATTTGAGACAAGAATCCAATGGAATTAACATCAACACATACAACTTGCATCTTAGACCTCCAGAAATGCCATCTCTGAGGCAGATTTTAGATCACATCAGAGCCAAACATTGATAACTGAAGCCTCATGGCGTTTAGGCAACACGTACAACAAAGTGCTAAGCTAACATCTTGTTGAAAAACCTATATAATGTCAAAAAAAAGTATAATGTCAAAAAAAAATCGATATAAGTACACTTTTCAAGATACGTAATACCCGTGATCTGGTGCGTGATATAGATAACACACAACACAGCATCTATAGCTCGGAATGAACTTCCTTACATTTTGTAGTAAATAATGACAAATCACAATAAATACTGATAGTATGACATACGGCTTATTGGTTATATTCACGTCGTGGATGGCTAACCAGAGGACAATGCTATTCCGCGCGTTAACACAACTCTGAGATCAGAAATGGCATAACTCGTGCGCTGGGCGGGTTTAGCTTATCGCGCAACATAAATAGGTTGGTGCTGTGCCATCTCTTGGAATGGTGCGATGTTAAGTCACTAAACAATTACACAGAAGAATTAACTCCCTGGGATAAAAATATTACATAGACCTCCTCCCTAAGCGAGTTTGAACTCTCATGGACAAGTTACCATTATATTTCCCTGTAATTGGATTAGTTTTTTGGACAATTCTGTATAAGTAAATAAACATTCAAGATAGCAGGGCGAATTTAGTTGCCTTTAGGCACTGTGCTCCTCAAAAGCGACGAGAACCCAACTTCAAGTAGTTTTCGTCATCAGTTGCATTCTTATCAAAGCAACTTTCAAGCAGTTGTCAGTACTTGTTTTGAGGTTCTGATTAAAGGCCTAGTTGTAGTCACCGGCGGGTCAAAGAATACCAGTATCGATTTATATATCTCCATCTCCCTCATACATACACATGCAACCTACCCCTTTGTGTGAAAGTTTGTTCGGTAAGCTCAAAGACATACGTTTCGAAAACTTTATCGTTACGTATGAGTCCCCTTCAATCATATTTTTCAAAGTGACAACTTATTTGACATCCGTGTGCAATTTTAGTTGTCCTGTTATCAATATTCAGTATAAAATTGTACAATGCGCGGAAATATGATCAATGGAGAAGGCCGACAGCTCGTGCTAAATTTATTAGAGTATTTCCACGAAAAGAATGAAAACAGCGATCCTCTGTTGCCCACTTCATGCATACTGGAGAGAGTAGCAGATGAAGATTAGTCTGCGCCTTATGGCGTTGATGACGTAACCGCCAAGAACGGTGACTATAACTATACCGCACTGAGTATTACTAGAGGCGACAGCCTCCAGAAATCAGGCACGTTGCGTTTGGTGAGATTTCCGTCACTTGCCACTGTGACACATTCAAACATTAAGTTTGAAAAGGTAGGTTGTGCAATTAAAAATGCGTGTGGATTATTTTGAGTCTGTTTTCTTCTCGAGAAATTATAAAACGTTTGTTTATTTAGTATTTAATGTCTCAAATAATTAATATGAGAACATAGTTTTCTTCCGGAGCCATACATTTTTTAATGGCGGCTCTTTGGAAAAAGCGTCTGCAGGCGCCAATGGTAATCGGTAGGATAGTTGTTAAATAGGTGCTGACACCAAGATCAAATGGACCAACAATACCTGTCTCACCTGGATGTATCTGAGGCCATTAACTGTAGAGGGGGATTCAGAAAACAATGGCACTGGGACATAAAGTAGATCGAAAAATAACATGGAAAGTTCATTCAAACATGGCTTCTAGAATGCTCCTTTAGCATGTGCAAGATGCTTCTCGAGTCTGACGATCACTCGTACACTATTAACTTGCTTGTCACAACTCATGTTATCAATTGGATCACTTCAGAGGATGCACGGTACAGAAGTACATTTTTTTCGATTATGAATATTTTTTTGACAATATGACCGAAACTTTAGTATGAGTGTCGGGTTTGCGATTGAGCTGTATAGTTGCTAGTTGTCTTCGGTGAGAAGTGCAAACGGTCCCTATTTAATTAATTGCAGGGACATTTTTGTCGCGTCATTTCTTACGCACAATGCTAATGGCGTTTTAATGTAATAACTGCTACCTAGTTGAGTATCGGCTTCTCTGTTTTACCGCCCAGAAAATGTTTACAAACTGACTTCAATTTCCTTGGGGTAGAATGGCAGGTTTCATCTAAAAATAAACCTTTTCTTTACTAAAACATGAATGAGAGAGTACACAATAATTGTGTAAACATTGAAACGGATTCCATACCAGCTGTTTGGCGCTGTATTTTTAGTTTTTATTATTCCCCACCCAACAATCTCATCTCGTTGGCCTGCCCTGCCACATTTTAGAAATTGATCTATTTTCGTTATGCCTTCTATTACTTTGGCTGGTAGATTTGGCAACTTGTCGCAGCTTTGAATAATTATATCATCTTTATTTTGCTTACATCACCCACGGCGAATCGATGATGCTATATGTAAATAAATGGATTCTAGCACAGGTTTGTGAGGCGACAAAGTCATTGTGTCGTGTCTAAAAAAAAGTAGCGCAAATAATGTTGTCCAAATAGACATGTGACCAAGGATAGCTCCAAGGAGCGCAGCAGTGAATGATATTTAAGAGAGAGGGAGAAAGACACTATCTGCTTATTTGTTCTGAGCATCTAAGGCGCTCTCCTTAAATGATACAAGTTGCGTAAAGATAAGTATGAATTTGGATCTGAGACGCAAGCTCTATCTTGGTCATTGTTTTCGCTCTTACGTGGTGCAACTGTACCATTGTATAAACGAATTTTTACATGAAATACGGATTAATTGTCTAGATCTCTGATTAGCTGATGAACCGAGGTCGATACGTTATTAAATAGAATTTTGAAGTGCAATGACAAAAAATGGCGTCAAGTAGGTTGACTCTGCACTTCCTACGCAACGCCGTCATCAGTTCATAAAGGATGAAGTTCAGCACAATTTAAATCTTGCGAGGAAAAAGTTAGTCAAACAGGTCCACACAATTAGTCCATAGACATTATTTTTCTACCCTAACGGTGGTTACCCCCGATCTACGCGGTAGCGTCTACCGCGGCACAGCTGCAGCGCGCTTTCAATCATTCCGTGTATATCTTTTGTGCGCTGGGCGATGAACTTAGCTAGCAGAAGTATGCCGATTGAAATTATTTCTCGATCATTATAAGTTGTTATGGCAAATGTTAGGGGAATTCTACGATCTGTGAAATGTGACTAATAGGTGCATAAAATTGCCGGGATTGGCAGCATATAAATATAATTTCAAAAAAATTCCATATATCTCTCCTCACCTCCTACAACACCAACTTTCAAATTTCAACACCTAAACTGTTTTCTGAAAATGATCAGCAGCCTCTGAAACGACAAAAAACGATGTCAGAAACAGGCAGACCGACAGACGTAGGAAATAAAATCAACGACCTCATTTGACTGACCTGTAATCTTGAGCCATATTTTCGTCAATGGATATCGATACATCAGAAGCCGATATGTCGGCGTGGTGTTATCGGTATATCGGTTGTTTGTTTCTTTCAGTACATAAGCGGCTGTATTTTGGTTCGGCTGAATACGTGGGTCGCAAAATAGTCTATTGACAGTTGTTGACATTTCACATTGAATCCGTACTTCTCTGCGGAAACATAAGTGCGTGGGTTAACTAAAATCCTAGTGCTTTAGACAGTTGCCGAAAATGGTGGAGGTATCTGTGGATCCCAAAAAGCAATTTAAACTGAATAAGAGCAAATCTTTTTATCGACAATTGTTATATATATTATAGTCATCGGCGTTGCGAAAGGGCAGGTAGATTGGGCTTTTATCTGGACAGTTTAGTTGTGAGGCAATTTTGACTTATTTCACTGCTTGTTTCATTGAGCACTCAACCCCAATCTAAGGTTTGTTAACAGAATGTTATTTCTAACAACAACATTGAAAAATGCGAACTATTGAAGACAAACCAATTTTTCTGATGGATACTGAAAAAGGCCAACAAAAACTTTAATCCAACTAAATCAAAACAAAAATTTAACTTACCACCTTAATTTTGAATCTGAAATTTCATTGAAAAGTACCTATTTTGCGTTATAAGTATCTAGTAATTTTAGTACTTCGAGAGCTTATGGAGGAAGCTCAGTATACAAAAAACTATGAATCTAAAATTAATTAAAATACTTCCAAATCTTTCTATTGGATAAATATATGTAGTAACAATAATATAATAGCAGCATTTTCATATTATACTCAACTAGGTAACTGCTTTTGGTCAAGAATCTGTTAGGATCACGACAACTATTTAGAAATAACCGAGTAAAATTCATGAATGGTGAAACACTATTTCCAATATCAGGTATTTCGCCATTGTTGCTGTTTGATATAGATACTTTTTTTTGGTTTGTCCACCTTTCAAAATCATCAAGTAAGTTCATGTTCATATGCTGTACCGTTTTTGTCTTATTCAATTTATCACTGCTTATTAACAATAATTGAGGGATTTACGTCGCAACACATAATATTTATGCCTTACTTTACCTGAGTACATCCAGTACGATTGTCTACGTGAATATCATGATTTGGAAGTATTTTAATTAATTTGATATTAATAGTTTTTTTTGTATACTGAGCTTTATCCATTAACTCTCATGGCACTAAAATTACTGCTTATAACCCGAAAGTACCTTTCCATGAAGCTTCAGATCAAAATTGAAGTAGGTAAACTAAATTTTAGTTTGGTTTAGTTGCATTAAAGTTTTGGTTGGCCCTATTCAGTATCTATCGGAAAAATGGGTTTGTCACTTCGGTAGGTAATGGGAATCAAATTAGCCAAAAGTGTGTACTAAAACTACACCATTTTGGCGACAAACAATTTAATGTAAACATATAATCTATTCGAATGCGCATGATGTTCTTCAGCAACGAAATCAGGCGCCGACGCAGACCTCTTATAGCTGTAGACGTTATACGGTGGCGGGTTCGAATCCCCCCAAGAGAATTTATCTCTTGGCTATGGATGTTGTGATTGTCCATATAAGGTAGACGGTTTGTGACTGTCGAACGTGGAGGTACCACCCGGCGGATCTCTAGGGCGGGGCTGGAATGTGTGCATGTTATATGCACACGTGTTCTCTCGCTAGAGCCTGGTGGCGTCCCCACCTCTCCCCCCTGTATCCCACTATAACCTCACGGTACCCATGGGTGAGGCTTCCGTGGTGGTTAAAGTTTTAAAAAAGTATTATAAAATTACGTAAAATTGAATGTACTATAATAAAAGTTATTACACATGGTTTGGATGTCACTTTTCAACAGGTCGAATATTCTGACTTGTACACAAGTTCTACATCAATTTTGCAGTGAAGGCTATAGGGACAAATATCTGTTTTGCAACCAAAATAGAAGAATGTTCTGCTACATAGATTCTATATTTCATGTAGTGTCCATTGGGCTTCTTGTAACTTTTCCCTAGGGGTTGCTCAAGGCTGTATCGTCAGCCACCTTAAACTATTGAAGGAATTGATGTATCCCAGCGGTGTTATCCTCACTTCTACATAGAAGGGCAACTCCTTCCAGAATGGATTCTAGTTTTGATATGACCGCTGGCCAATCGTGAAGTAAGTACATAAGGAAGCGCCATATCTCATAGAGATGCTTCGTTAGCTTATTGAGTCGAAAAATCATAACAAACCAGGGCAAAATGCAGAGGGGCTCTGAACCCAGAATTCTGTTTTTATAGCTCTTATTGCTAGTCGTTCAGCTGTAATATTACTTTTGGATTCTGAGCAACGCTATATTCAGGCAACAGTTATATTGTTGTTGGTGGAGGTACTCCACACTAATCGAGTGTTTGCGGATTTTTATTTATGAAATTTTGGAGCCAGCCTAGCTACTATGTACTGTTATTACCCGTTTTATATTCACCTGTAGCCATCCTTCGATCCCAATATTGTTTCTCAAGAGGTGAGTAATGAACATCTGAAACGATTTACATATTCATGTCTCATAAACATGCTTAGTTTATAATAATGAATTCAATCTGAGAAATTTACTGTTACTCCGACACGCATTTGTGTTACAAATGTCTAGTTTTTTTATACATTTTATAACTTCTTATGTTTTGCAGCATTTTAAAGATCGCTTTTTACAATTCAAATTAGTGTGTTCGATGAAAAATCGCTGCATGGATTTGTTCCTATCGATCACATTTATTTATAAACGTACAAGAATTCGTCGGTCGGTTGATAATTAAAAGCATGTAAGTGATGTGAATTACCTCATGTTTCTATTTTGGTATCATTGTTAATGTCGCTTTTACGTACAGGTATTCTTAAAATTATGCTTATTCAACTAGCGAAAGCTCGTGCAACACCTTACAGGAAGAACATTTCAGCATTTCAGGCTTCTGTAAAAAAATCGCCAAAAATTATAGCGTACTCAATACACAACCTCTCCAATATCTACCATGACTGCTTCCTTATTTTTTCGTCTCTAGTTAAATGTACGCCTGAAATAATACTATCATTAAGGGTAAATCGTGCTGCGTTTCTTCATGATGGGTAGCGTCTGAGATCAGACATTTCAAGGGCTGCCAACCAGCAAACAATTTTGATACACCCGCGAATATAGTTTTATTTAACCAACATTGACGTTAAAACATTTTTAAATCACCTTGTATGACAGTTCGCGGCATTGGAGTTTTTTTGCATTGTGCGAATATTGGAAATGCTGAATTTGTATTAGGAGCGTAAAGAACTTTCTTTTAGTAACGCAACCACTTATGCATAATAAAAAAGTAGAAAGTGAAGTTAGATGATCTAACACATCGTCTTAACAGTATTGAAATAAACCCGCCTATATTAGAATCTCACTTCAACGCCATCGGTTGCATAAAATTTGACGAATGGATGTTAAACCTGATCTGCTATATTTGACGCCTCTTTCACAGTATAACTACATTTTTTTTAAACTGACAACAAAAGTTCCCAATCGTTGACCACATTATGAGCGATATGTCAGATCTCCACAACGGATCATCCAAAACTAAACCTCAAAATTGTTTTTTCAATAAATGAAAATTCGCATGTAATGTTGCATATAGCCCTACTAATAAAAACGTTCTCTTACTCAAGACTGTGCTAGGTGTGGCTTAATAGATATGTGTTCAATTTACTAGTAGCAAATGTGTACAATATAACAATAATGCTGTTATCTACATTTTCTGTAAATCTGAATGTAGGTCTTTTAGAATTTGAAAGATATATATATATATATATTACTACAATGTGTAGGTTGGCTCTTGTTGAGGACTTGTTGGGTGTTGTTTTTTCATCTCCATCTTCGTTTTCCCAGGTTACACCCGTATCCGGATGTGTGGGCATGTGTATCTACTTTTGTAGTTGCATATGTGCATTCATGTCGGGCCTGATGGAGCCAACCAGTAGAAATACGTATCGCTCTGGTTACCTATCCTATTTTCTGCTCGAATCCACTTTCCTCCTTTTTGCGGACTTTACCCATTATTTTCCTATTTTTTGTTGTATATATGTTCTGCTGTATGTACAGATTAACGAATTAACGGAGACAATATATGCACGATAGGTACATTTTCTGAAGGCTATAAAGGAGTTGATATACATTCAAAAAATATTTTTAAAACAATTTTCACAGTATTTCTTTTGGGAGTCATCAAGACATACATCATTTTTAATTATTTGTATTGCAAACTTTAAACGTGTATTGATATGAAATTCAAAAGATTTTGTGTCCTTGCTTATCAACGATTTGGCGACAGTTTTATACTTTGAATTAGTGCGTTTTGTGACATATTTTATGCCGTAAAAATGTATACTCGTAAAAATATACTAGTTGATGAAAAAAGTTTATGAACTGCTTTATAAAAATTTACGCAGTACTTATAAAGATACCGAGGACTGACCTCAAAAGTGTTATCCTTAGGATAAATATTTATATTCGTGAAATATAGATATAATGTAGGCAGAGGCAAATGTACCAGATCAAAGTAAGTGGAATCCAAACTACAAAAGAGTACAAAATATATTTGTTCGATCCAATTTTATAAACGGATTCAGTTTATGATGGTTTTAAGAGTTCAAGCCAAACGGTTTCAAACATTCCACAATTGCGCATTCATGCGCAATAGGAAACGATAGTCTTAGGTAGCTTTTCGCAAGACGAAAATACGTATCAGTCATTATGTATCAGAATTTAAACTGTTATTATTGTATAGGTATTTTCAGGGATTCATTTTCTATCGTTACTGGGTTCACTACTAAATTAGAATAACCTAAGCTGCCACGAATTCGAAGAATTACTCTAAATAAATGAAGGCTACGGCCACCCATACGCAAATAATGCATATACATATACATTCTCTTAATGTTGACTGCTACTCTATTAACAATTTTTTCGCATTAATGATTGAGAGTAAGGTACCTATTCAAATTGAAAACAGAACAAATCCATTGAATAAATTGGTTACTCTATTCAACATGATTATTCTCATTAGATGGTAATGATAAATATTGTTGTATATATAGGTATATTGTTTTAAACTTGTAAGTTATCCGTATGTCTTAAGCATCAGGCAGTTTGCGAAAAAGCATTATCGTAATATCCGGATATATTTTCATCGCTTATCTGCTATTTCGTAATTTTTCAGTTGTTCGTTCATTCAAACTAATTCCGAAATATCAGATTGTAATCTTGGAGCCATAATTTGTGTAGTATTAACCATCCATTAATTCGATGCCACATAGTGAACGTTGAATGATGCTTGCTTGCCTGTAGTTTCACAAGTAAAGTCCGGCTTTTAGGCAATAGAGAATGTAGGAACTGCAAAGTGATATGATTTGTAGTCTATCCGTTATAGATATGGCCGATTTCGTTGTTTTTGAATATCTGTGATATCTGATATTGTTACTTTTTGTTATAATATATATCACGGCTTTCGAATAACGATGAGATTATGGATATACTGATATCCTTTGTAAAATATCGCAATGAAATCGCGTGGAGCCAACTACCGAAGCCTATACGGCACGAAGAAGGTGCCGTGAAACACAATTTTAACTTTATCCTATTTTCTCTCGACACTTCGAGAACATTCATTCTGAGGGTGATGAAAGGCATGCATTTTTTGTTTTTTTTTTACGATTATGCCCCTCTTCCATTCTCTAAAAACTGGGAGCGATTGAATAGCTTGTGAATCTTTCCTGAAGACTTTAGTACATTGATAATTGTTTGGATAACATGAATAATGTTTACGTGCATTTATGATTGCGATTAAAAATGAATGACGTATTATTTGTTCTTTTTTATTTTTTTCAGCGTCTTCCCAAGTGCTGTTAACTGTTCAACAGCGTTCAAGTGCACTTAGAAACGTTGCGTCGCCTAACGTTCACAATAGACCCGTAACGACTCCAACGTCTTCTTCCAGGATCACGGGACCACAACCTGTTGATGTGAGTCTACATTATTTTGTTGAAAACAATAAACACTTGACATTCAAGTTATTAAACCATTGGTTAACGTATTCTACCTGTAGATAGCGAACCTTATTGCCATATTCCAACGTTCAAAACATTATCCAAGATGAAATGAGATACCATGGCGTCATCTATGAGAATTTGTCACAACTATGTTTCTCCTCTTCGCAATAATTAAAAATCTACTTTAAAAAGGTTAGCATTTCATAGATAGCCAACTATATGCTCATATAGAATTCGTTAATCGATTGAGCAGATAGCCCGGCACGAGTATTGTGTAAAAACCCATAAGATATCTTGCAGACTAGGTATTTCCACGTTTGCTCTCTAGGATCGTTGTGAGCGTCCATCTGTGGAGGAATGGCCCAACTATACGTAAACACCCATTATTGCATATGTTTTGTGAAGCCGAGTCGACTATAGTTTTGATCTCTGAGTCTCTGAGAAAAAAGTTGGTTATTTGGTTGAATAGCAAGATCGCATCTGGATGATTATGTGTATCGGTCTTCATGTGTATAAAATCAGTGAGTGATATTTGCTGTGTGAAAAAATCATTACTGAATATGCTGCCAATGAAGTATATCTATTAGCTGTGCCGGACGAATTATGTATATGTTGTCCTTTCGGAAGACAGATTATGTTCCGATTTTTTACGTTCTTTTGTGTGTTCAAAAACTTTGAGGAGAATGACGGGAAACCACTGTTGCATAATTACTGTTTGCATGTATATGACTTGTAATTCGACAGTGTACAGTGAATATAATTATTTCTTATCTCCCTCATTTTTGAAATTCGGTAAATTTGCATATGAAATTTCCAGAATGGATGAGAAAAAGTGGATGCGGAACTCATTTCTGGCTTTGAATCACACAAGTAAGTGTAATTGAGACAAGAATCCAATGGAATTATCATCAACACACATTATCAGCGCACAAATCCTCACTATGCACATATGCATAGCCGTTACCGAAGCAGATTTTACATCGCATCAGAGCGAAACATTGATAATTGAAGCATCATGACGTTTAGGCAACACGTATAATTAAAAAACGAGTTCAAAGAGTGTCCATCAGCTAGTGTTAATTTAACAACATGTAGAAAAACCTACATAATGTCACAAAACACCAATATGTCAAAAAAAATCGGCATAATGTCACTTTTCAAGATACGTAATACCCGTGCCGTATGGAATTACCCCAAAATCCAGCAAACCGATTTTTATATGTTCTGAGCTCAAGAGTTCCAGAATTTTCATTCTGGTGCAGATATAATACTATACAACAGTTGCTGAAAAAAATATAAACGTGGTGACTCATCCTGCCTCACCCCCGTTTCCATTTTAGTAGCTCTGGAAGAGTTGCAAAGCGAGCATAGGAATTCCTTTAATAGATAGATCTATACGCAACAAATCTATCACTAAATAATCATGGTTGTTTAATTTACAGAACGAAAAACAGTATCAACTGCAGCTTGAAAAAGAACAATACTACAGGCTTATGATAGAAAAGGAACAGAATTACATAGATTTATTGCGCAGCCAAATAGCTTCTTCGCCTGACGACAAAAAGTGCCAGGAACTGGCTAAGACTGAAAAGAATCTGCAGACTTTGCAGACCATGCTTTCTCGGAGCCAGAATGAGGTAAGAATAATTGAATCCTAATTTTCGGTTTATTTAGATTTATGAATTGAAATCAGTATGTGTATAAGTACTATGATGAAAAATAATATGTACGATGTAATTTCACGTTTACAAAACTCATAGAAATTCGTAATATCCAGTTTTGAAAAACTATAGGCCGAACCTATATTCATGCGTATCCATCTGTTCAGGCGGAAGAAAATGGCGTAACCAGTATGCTTATCAGTCCGATTTTAACTGTTTTGTCATTTCATTCATGGTTGTGGGTAAATCTTACATAGATCTATTTTGAAACTTTCTTCCTTGTATATACTGTACTTTGACCGAACCTCATGCTCAAAAAATACAAAATAATGGGATTTTGTGATGATAAAATCGAATAGTTTCCATGCTTATATTATAAATGTTAGAAGATTAATGCTGTGAGATTTGACCTGAAATAAATGTTTTTACTATAGAGTATTGTTTTTTGAGAAAAGTATGTGGCGGCATAGCAGTAGATGAGAAATTAGGCTAGTGGAAGAAAATTATGTACTAACTATTGTTTTTCTATATTTGAGCCATCAATCTAAAAATTTTGGTTCAAATCTCTGTGTAAGAGTTCCCACCTAGGTCAAGAAGTGCTGATAATTGATACTTCACTATATTTGTAACATGCAATATGGTTGTTTTTATCATTTTACTGTCACTCTTTTAGTAAAGTCAAGTACCAAGTTGTACTTTCTAGTTGCATAACTTATGATATGGATAATACCAGAGACAGCAAAGTAGACAACGACAAAATATCCCTTAAAATTTGGTACCTGACTAGTACGGTACTAATGTTTAAAACTGTCCTGAAATTTATGTAAGACGGTTTACTTGGCACTGGTTATTAAGTGTATAGGACATCTTTCTCTACTTTACTATTTTCATATTTGTTATTTGGGCTTTGAAATCTTTTTCAAGTTTCTACACCTGTATATTTTTATTGGTCCTCTCATATTAATATGACCACAGCATTGTAAATAAGCGCGAGTAAATAACAAACTAATCTAATGTATTAATAAAACTAATATTCAGATGGTAAGATTCTTCTTCATCCATGACTGTCCTATTGGTATGACTAAACTTTATAACTTACGACGTATGTTGGTGGTGACTGAAAAAATACCTATTATTTCGTACTTCATTGCTAGAAAAATGTGTATCAACGTAGATTGGCTTAATATTCACCAATTCATAGATTGTCAACGATTCAAATGCTATATATGTATGTATTTTTAAGTAGCCACAAATATAGTATTAAAAAATAAATTATAATCAATAATATCAAGCAGTATCTAAGTAATTTTACTTAGATAAAAGCAGAACGGATCGAAACAATCATCACTAAAGTATTTTAACTCCTAAAATTTATCCTATGCTTACCTCGCCGATTTATCTTTATCATGTTCTACCCGCTAATAAATGGAAATACAGATGTAGAAGAAAAAATATTGACTTTCCGGTAACTTTTGTGGCCTTTGTTGAAAATCCAATGCAATGAATATGACGTTGACGCTTAGTTGTCTTCCAGGTTAACTCGCCGAGGCTGCGCGAAGCCATCATTTTAAGAGCGGCAATGCCTAGTCTGGGCGATTCTGGTCATTGCTGGGTTTGCGCGGTGTTATTTTAATTTTTTATTGACGGCTTAGTGCTGCCTCGGCGAGGTTCCAAACCGTTCAGACTGTTTTTAGAACACACTATATTAACAGCACAAACAAATGTACTGTCTCCTGAAAGGCATAATCAAATAGATAAAAATAATTGTTAATTGAAAAAGGCCTTCGGGATTACAGACCATGCATTTTTCTTCTACATCTGTGATTTCATTTAACTGCGAGCAAAACATGGAGATAAGCCGTTATTAAATCATTCCCACCACATGAATTCTGTTTTAAAGATCGCCCTAATCGTCAGTCAATAGTCTATATTCAACCTCCGCGTGTTATGGTATTTGTCACCACTGACTAACAGTCGTCCTGTGGTTTCTGTCTTCCAGCAGCTGTCTCCGTCGTCCCCGACCGCACACCTCCGTTTCCTCTCTTCCGCTTCCCGTTCCCCCATCCACAAGCAGCACCATCACATGACCCCTATGCGCCGTTGCACCTCCCCCGACATGGTGGGGGAAATTCCGCCTCCATTGCCCAAGCGTAACCACCATCCACGGCACCTAACCGATACTAACCCGAAGCCACGCCCACCCAATGGAGAAATACCGCCTCCGCTGCCTCCGAGGGGGCGTGTTACGCCTTCTTCGACCACGCCCACCGATCCGGACGCAGTCAACTCCATCAGCAAGCAGATGGCATATCCGCTGGTCGCCACTTGCGCCACGCTGATCAACGATGGTGTAAGTAATAAGCAGTTTTGGTTGAACTCATCAATTTTATATATTTTTACCAGGGTTGAAGTGAATTCATATGTTGGGTTGGAGGACAAGTTTCGCGGCTTTCGAAGTGGAAAGATAACAAAAGTATCCGTATTAATCCGTTGTTTAATTAACGCTTCATTGCTGTCAAGTTCAATCTCGGAAATACACTGCTTTGCCAGATAACTTGCATATCTCAGTGCTGGAGAAACGACCACTAGTAGCAAACAGGAAGCGCGAATTCGCATTCCATAATAATGCTCGACTACAAACTTTTTAGGCAACAAAAAGGGTACTGCAAGGCTTCAATTGAAAAGTTATGCAGCACTAATTCTATACACCTACTTAGATTCGCTTTCCACTTGTTTTGCGCACTACAAAACAATATTGATAGCCAGACATTCAACTCAATTGAGGGTCACTTTTTTAAACATATCTCCGCAGTCTTACCTAAGCGGCATTGTAAAAAAATGGTGTAAAGAGGTTATAGACTTTGAGGGCTAATATAGTATTGTTGATTAATTGAAAGTTTGGATAATTCGGGTTATTTATCACCTCAAACTCCGCAAAATTTGTCCTATAGTCCCATATTTCTTTTACGGATTTCTTCTGAGCTAAATGGTTTTTCATTTTCGTCAGAATATTTGAATCTCTTTTAATTCATGAATGTACAAAATTTTCAATGTTTTGCCTTTCATTTCAAAAAGACTTAGGATACAGACTTTAAGTTGGACGCCTATGGTGGAGGGCTGTGATTAACTTCTAAATACTTACTGCTCACAAAACTTCATCCTTCTTTCCTTTCAACTTCGTTAATATTCACAAACTAAGCTCCTCCTTGAACTGAAATCTGTCAGTTATAACAAAGGTGATGTAGAACAACAGCATATAAACGGAACTGTGCTCATTCTTCCGCCAGAATGGCGCCTATAATCTATCCAACGAACGTACGGAGTAATAAAACAAGTGACATGGCAACCCGATTTACACCGCACAACTACCTTCAAAACCGATAATGCGTTATCGACAGTGGCGTGTAGGTTTTAAAATTAATTGCGGTACCATTTAATTTATTTTCACTGTTTCTTCTATCTTTTCATTACTTTCAAGCTGCTATAAGGTTTATTACATTGATATATTAAATAAGCTGCCCCAGTTTATGATTCGTTAACTTTACATATTTTTTATATTACAAAAATAATTTTAATACATGGGACAAAAATAAAGAAAAGGGCTCAAAAATTAAATTCTTTTTAGATTCGATTCTGGATCTTTTTAATATAATACCTAATAATGAATCTACCTGCATTCATTACCAGGTTTATTTCGACGGCTCTATCCGGATAGACTTTAAAGTTTATTGTCCCATTCATGTGTAATGCAGACCGTTTTTTTCGGCAATCCACAAGTCAAACCAAAACTGATAACGTCAAAATTTTGGACAGAGGGCTCCTTCGAAATTAGCGGTCAGGATTAACATAGGATTGGGATAACCTACTTTGAAGTCTATCCGGATAAAGCCAAAGAAATGAACATGGTAATTATATAAGTATGTTTATTGATACAGGTTCTTCGTCATTATCCAGTAAATATACAAATTACATATTTATTAACTAATCACTATCAGTATGATCGATGATTCTGAATCGTTTCCTAAGTTAATAATCACTGGTTCTTCCACTCTTTCTATACATTGGTCAGTTGTCCACATTTTTTCTTCCTCCTTCTCAACATGTTCGATTGCTTTTTTCCAATTTTCCGGAGTTACATTTTGTACCGCGGTGTAAAAAGCTGCTTTGCATCTGCGATCTTGAAAGTTGTGTTTTTTCTGGAAACTTCGTTTTTACCTTGCGCCCAAATTAACTCGATTGGGTTAAACTCGCAATGGTAAGGAGGCAGGCTTAAAATAGTCCGATTGGTAGATTAAGCTATTTCGTCGATGACATACTTGTCAGCACTTTTATTGCACTTGGCCAGATTTGAAAGTTCTGCTTTGACCATATCAATGTCAAAGGGAACATTATGCCTTCGTAGATATTCCTGTATTTCCCCTTTTCTGTTTCCACTGTTTGGAGCTGCATCAATATGCCTACTATGGTATGAAGCATTGTCCATAACAATGACAGCGTTCTCTTCTAGACGGCTTATAATATTTTCAAACCATTCTTCAAATAACTTTCATATCGGCGTGGTAGTCTCCTGCTTGTTTTGATTCAAATACCAATAGTCCGTCTTCTACGAAGCCATTATCAGATTCGATGTGTAAGATAATTACCCGTTTTCCTTTACCTGGAGCATTTTTTAATCCCGTGGAGAGACCTTCCAGGAAGGCTTGCCGAGGATGCTCAACTGATGAAATATAGGCTCTTGACGTCATATGTTATGTCCTAAAGGTATTACGTCCATAGGTCTGCATCAGACTGCATGCACCAAATGGTTCATTTTAGGTAGTGCATCTACTGTATGCATGACAACCGGTTTACCATCAGGATCCGGATTTCCGTTCATGATCTATATAAGTGACTATGAGTGACATCGTGCAAACAATCTTACGCGGTAGGTATCATTGATGGTGATATATCGACTGATTGGTAGTCCGTATGAAGTCATCAGTATGCATCTAAAAAGTTGCCCCTTCGAAAATTCCTATTCGGATGGCCGATAGTCCGATGCGTTTCTTCGACCTGAATCAGTGGACGCATATTCGATCCATTGATGCTCACAACCATCAATTAACGTATTATACCTCAATATAGCCCACCACATATTGTATTTCGGTGCAAAAAAAAGTTATCTTAAATGTCCTACTGCCAACTATGAGACAGTAGCAGAACACAGAAATCTTTTTTGAAAATAGTTAAGAATGTTTGATTCTGCTACTGTCTCGTAAATGGCGCTAGGATCTTCCCTTTTTTGGCGCATTTCTAATCTTTTTTTAATTTTGTATCTTTGGGCATTGATTAACGTATTTCATCTGAAGAGATTCCATTCAAATAGAGATATGTCAAGAGGGGATTGATGGTCCTACCGCCATCTATGAGACAGTTGCACAACCAAACACTAATTTGTTCAAATTAGATGTCTAAATTAATTTTTGTGTTCTGTTACTGTCTCATAGATGGTGCTAAGAAGAACATGCGCATTTAGTTTTCTTTTTCCGTGGGTGAATGAATAAAACAAGGTAATTGACAAATATTTTGCTGGGTAAACATTAGAAAATACTGATCACTTAACATGCAGTCACTATATATTAACAAATGTTACCCTTTTAATTTTCCATGAGTTTTGATAACTTTCTTATCTATTCGCTCATTATACATTTACTATAAACGCACGTCTGATTCATACATTTTTAGTATATCCTTTTGCTTTGATAAGCTTAACGAAAATATTGGCGGAACATGTTGTAATCCGAGTGTAATCGCCTCCAGTATTTACAATATGTAGAAAAAACATACGGCACGACCGTTCTTAGAAATAACAAACATAGAAGTTTATAAACTATACGCCCAATCAGAGCTACGAAATGTATTTTTTCTGCATGTTTACAGTGTAAAAAGTGTACAGTTTATTTAATTTTTCTGTGCGAGTGTTCATCCAAAAAATATAACCATCTGTTTTATCTGATAACGTAGTTGCTAAATTATATTCGGAATAACAGTTTTTGATCAACCACATCGGTAAAATATCATAGAAACATTGTTGGTTCTTTTATATTAGAGCTTTCTGAAAAAAGTGTTTAGTATTCTGATATCGTAAGTTGATTTTTCCAGTTTATTGAACTAGTTACAAAATGCGAGAGAAGCCTTTTTGCGATAATTGTTGCAGGTAGGCATATTTTGGACAGCCTTTAGTTGTTTCAGGTCACGTGATTAGTTTTGCTTTGCGAATGACAAAATATCGACATTTTCGGCTTTTAAATCTGCAATGCTCTTGAGACTGGATAAAGATATACGTGTTTCCTCCCTTACGAGAGGCGTAGATGTAGGATTTAACTACATGGCAATGCGAAAAGTAAAAGAACGGCATTATGCAATTCAGATGAAAATATCACATTACGTTTATTCGTGATTTGTCACCTATCAAAATGCAAATTGATCGATTGGTAAAAGCCAGAAGCATTGGTGGTTCAGCTGATAACACTAAATTTTTAAATATATGCATACCCTTCTTTGTAAGTGAGGTTTCATATATCGTGAGTTTACATGATAGCTCGTGAGTTCGAGTGACATGAGATTAACAATCCCACCTTTACTGTAATATGTGGATTAGACCTTGAGGAATTTCGTAGACTAGGGGGTTGAACATGTAGCGGACATAGAATTTTAGCAAAACTTGTAGCCGAGGAGGGTGGTTTAACAAGCTTACACCCAGTTATTGAAAATATTTTTTTTTGCTAATGAACATAATTTGAAATTTGTACTACTGCTGTCTTTATAATAGTATAAAGGTATGCTGTTCACCTCAATTTTCAACTAAGTTTCATTTTCAGTTTCCCAACCCTACGCACCACCGCACCAAATCCAGTCCAGAGTCGCTCCGTTCCGCCATGACGTCAGCAAAGGCAAATAAGCGGAAGATGTCAGAGAGCCTTAACGACCTGACATCTGCTCAGGAGGCGTGGGAGGCAACAGTAGGTGGGATAGGACCGCCCCCTCCAAACGAAACTCCTCCGGGGACGCCGCCTCCCCCGTATCCTAGCCCCACCCCGCAAGAGAGGAGGAATAGAAACCTAGAGGAGGTACGGCACATTTTTCACGTCTGAAGCTCTTGCCCGCTATGTCATAACACTCTGTATATGTGTTTATAATGGGCGGCTTGAGCACAAGCTCTACAAACACTTGTGCGAATGTATCTCATAGGCAGACCATTGAGGTTAGAATGAATGGAGAAATGATCAGGTTTTGGAGAAAGAAGAAGGGAGATAAGCTTATTTCTGTTGATGAACCAAAAAAATTATTTTTGCATTTATGATTCCAGTTGTATTGCATACTAATATAGAACAAAGTTGGTTATTCTCTCTTTATGTCAGATACCATCGTAGCATAATCCAAATATACTGAACAAATACCTGAGATAGGTTTGGTTAGATCGTTGGGTAACGACCTCACCTCTGCAACCCAAATGGATCTATTGTTGCTGCTGAATCCTCATCCTTGCATAAGTCTCCAAAACTACGACCCAGAAGCTTTTCATGTTGCTTTTCACGTTAGGATTTATTTCTTCAAATATACAAGATCTCTGGTGCGCCAGACCTTCAGGGTTGTATGAAAGATGCTCAGATGTTTTCTCGTGTTATTGCAGAACCTGACGCAGCTTATCCTGCTAGCTGCGTATCATGTATCGATTTAACTGACAATTGACCATCTTTCTGTTATAAACTAGTAGGTTGTCGTCAATAGTAGAAGCATTTCGCTGGTCTCGTTTGTGGTTGTCTCATCAACCATTTCAGGGACTCCTTGCGAGTCTGTTTTATGCCTAATATCTGAGAAAACCTTCCCATAGGAGGTTTCTCATCCTTTCAGCTTCTTCGATACACTTTCACCAGTTGAAATACATTTTATCTGTGTACATTTGGTGAGTGAGTTTCCATTTTTTAGAAAGGCTCTGTTACTATATATCTTGAAATAGTGAAGAAAATCACACAAAACATCATGGATCTTATGGTGTATCATAATCCTTTGTTGAATGATTTTAACTTCCTTTAGTTTCTTTACATGGAAAATACCAGGGTATATTTAAAAAGCAGACAGTCATTAATCTTGATATATTTCAATAATTTGATGTATTTCGACATATCTGATTCAGGGTGTTTCAATAAAGGCAAACCTCAAAGGAGCGCGTTGTTCTATTTATTCTGAGGAATCTGTCACAGAAAGATAATAAAGGAACTAATGCCTTATAAATTGGTGAGACATACATGTTGTTATGCTTTTCTTGCTAATAGAATATTCTTGCAAGTAGATTCTTGTTAAATTATGAGTTCTGCAAAAATCGACTACGGTCGTATGTCCCAAAACTAAAACCCTATAATTACAATAATCAAAAATATGATGCTGTAAATGGCTGACATGTTAAAGGTTCCTTCATTTTTCACTTGCAAGGCCCAGGATTTTATGTTTATTGAAATTCTTTCCCCATTCTCTATTATTAAAAATTCAAATGTAGTGTGCAAGCATCATGTATTTTAAACTGTATGGGGTTTCCGGCTATAAATTGACCCCATCTAACTTTTTTATATGACTTTGCGGAACAAAAAGTTGTATATAAAAGTTTGATATAAGTTTTTCATGTAATATTTTTTTTATCTTAGAAAAGTGATATCGAATGGATTTGTATTTATTAAATGAAACCATGTTTATTTTCAGGGAAAGCGATATTCCCTTTTTTCTGATTCAATATATATATGGTTTATCTTACTTAGTTCCATTAGTTTGACCAATAATTAATTTGTGTGTCATTTACTCATGTGTATCCGAGTTCGAAGTAGTCTCCAACTAACAAAGTGGTGGTATAAGTTTTTGGTAAAAGAACTGTTCAGCCGTAAAAGCTCTCTATTGCTGTTGCCTGAACACCAAAATGCTGACTTAAAGTTTTGTGGGATGCAAATTTGCTTTCTGCAGCATATTTGCTCTAAAATGAGGTGTCTAAAATATTCTTGTAGCATAGTTATACAACACCTTATAGTACAAATTTGGAACTGTGGCATAAACGTTTATACACCCATTTTAAACGGCATATTTGCGCTGTATTTAAAATAGTTGTGTTGTGGCATCCATGGTAACCAGTAATGGGTGTTTACGCGTATACACTTAATTGTCTACGTCTCGATGTATACAATGCGTTTACAATGAATACAATGTATACAATGATGAAGACAATGTATAGAATAGCATAAGTGAGGTTAGGTTTATTCGCAAACGTCAGAAAGTTGGTAAACGCTGAACCAACAACTTAAAAAAATATGGTTGGACGCTCCAAGAACAAAGAAATCGATGAACTATAGTTCATTTGTTGTTCGTAATTTATTTAAAACTGTATCTTTGTATACGTATATAAATAAATATGTATTTTTCCATTATTTATAAACTGCTTCCACAGTCAAACCAATAATGCAATTTGTATCTATCCTGAACTTTCAGTTCCATCTAAAATCGGAGAACCATTAGGATCGATCTAGAATTGATCCCAAACAGGTTCGACAGAAACGTGTATTTGGGCGTATGAAACAAGGCGTTGCAGCAAGTTACAGTTGCGTTCTGTTTCCTTTATCACTGTTGTGCCAGGCAACGTGGTGTGTGGTGCACTCTTTCTACACAAGTGATGGCCGCTTGTCCCCCTCTCCCTCTTCCTGGTACACATGGAAATATTAAAGGGAAAGGGACTTTCGACAGCCCTATATTTATGCAAGTTGAAGTATGATTTGCTATTGTATACATTATATACATTGTATACGTGAATATCGAGACGTATATATTCACCATTTTATACGCGTATACAATGGTGTATACAATGCGCCCATCACTGATGGTAACGTTTATACGACAAACCCGATCCTTGTTGTTTTGTTGTGCAAATTTACTTTAACCAACAAATTGCTCCCAACGGAAGCACTTATACAACTGTCGTTTAGTAACTGTTAAAGGATGTACATCTGCAACAATATTACAACTTTTATAGTACAAAATTGCTGTGCTCGGCATACATTTGTTGCTAAATATGTTGATATACAGCTTCACCATAACCTAACTTTATGCTGTCAGCTTTTTAGATTAAATGCCATAATCAATATTTTAAAACAAGGAACGCATGAATATTGGTATAAAAGGATTTATCAACTTTTCAAGCAGAAGATATAGATCCGGTACAAAATAATCTAATAAACCAAAGACAACATGGATGATGTCGTGATTATTCATAACCGCCCGCCATATTGTGTAAAAATATATTCCTCTATTGAAAATCAAATAAGTATGTTTCAGTCCGATATTACAGATATAAAGTGATAAACATTAGTGTTATTGTGTCTAAATTTAGGGTTTGAGGAAGATTTAACGCAGATAAGTTCAGTTTATCATCCTAAAAATCTAGACATACTTTTGATCATCATTAAAATATGAATCAAATACGAAGCCCGTAGAAAATGCGTAACTACTTTGTACGATAATCACAATAATTGCTGTGCAAGTAATTCGATAGCCCTATAGCATAGTGTAGAAGTTTATCATATACCTGTGTATGAAATTCACAATGCCCGATATGTAAGTAAACAAGATGACTGTAATATGTTAGTTATATATTATTCACTTCGCCTATACGATACATAAGAAATGGTTTGGTTGCAATAAAGTAGAATCATGTAATAGAATGGTTGTATAGTGGACAAAAATTGAGTCTTGCACTGACGCAAATATTCTATAGCTGCTGCAAGTGGCTTAACTTTTGTTGTATAACTGTTGCCTGCAGCCCTTATAGACCTGTTAAATGACTGTAGTGTCCTATTAGGTGTACCCATTTCGCTTGTATAGCTGTATTAAGAGCTTTTTGCCAATGTTCTTGCAACATACAATGCTGTGTAAGAAATACTGTATAATCGTTCTTGTAACTCTAATCGGAATGATAATTGTTAGCTGGGAGTTGCCTATGCAATCTGGTATATACAATATTTCACGAGTATCCATCGCGGTAGAATGACAGCTGATTATCTAGTAGTATATCAAAATTCCCCATATTCGCACAAGACATAATTCTGACGGTTTTTTGTACGCTACAGATTCATTTTGCACTTGCTAACAGCTCTTTTATTTAAAACAGTTCATTTGCATACAAAAAACAAAACGCTACAAACAAGTTTTACTAGATTTGCACCCGATTCATTATTGCCATCGTCGCCGACTAACACAAAAATGTCACTTGGTGATCAGCTGTTCACCTCAGTAGACGTCAAAGCGTGATGGATACTCGTGAATTAGGGTATAAGGCCGGAATACATATGACACACAGGTTTTTTTTTAAGTAATAAAAGCAAGTTCAACAAACCATGTATATTTGGAATCATAAAAAAGCGACTATTATTTTCACTAAAAAAAAAATTTTCTGAGACTCGGTATACAAAAAAAAATTTATACGAAAACCTTCATACTAGACCCTATAATTTGTATATTCGACTTTTTCTTCTGGAAGGTCAAATAAAAAAGTTTAGAGCGGGTCAAGTTATATCCGGACCCCATACAATGCTATATGATAATAAGTCGCTTATATTTCAGGGTTTTGTCGATATGCCAGACATGTCTGGTATACGAGGCAGTGGTTCTGCTAGGATTTTAGCAAATAGCATGCCTATACACGCCGCTACACCTCAAACTAGCCAACAACCTATTATGAGCATGGAGGATGACGAAATCTCTGATCAGGAAGTCGTAAGTATTTCAGATTCCTCTTTGAAAAAACCGAAACTTTAGTAGTGTTTGCTTTTAAAGCTTATGCGTGTTTACAATGCCAATCTAAGTAACTGAAATAGATTGGTTATATCCGTTTTTCTAGGATGATGATCCTCGTTATTCCGCTCATGTGTTGAAAAAAAAAACCTGAAATTCGTATATTGAAAGGGCCTTTGTATCAGCTAGCGGTAGAACCATACATTCTATGTCAAACTATCAACTTCTTAGAGTAAAGGTTGTTATTTTTATATCTCAGGAATACCTAATTGCCATGTCAGAAATAGGGTCATATTCTTAGGATAGATGACATGTCGAATTTTTTTACATCACGCTACGTCGTTGTACATCATAACTTTAACGAAAAAGTTTACTTCGGAGGACAAGTTGTGCCACTTTTCGTATCTAGAAAAGTGAAAACCCTCAGAATACATTTTTTGGGGGTAAAATAATGTTATTCCCATCAAGTATTGGACAATGTCCTGTTGTCCAGGTGGGTGTGGTAGACCCTAATATCTGTCAGACATGGTAGAGAAAGCGAGAGAGAAGAAGGGAACTCCAAGTGTCTTTAAAAAATAACAATAAATACTTTCCTGTTGAGCATAAGGAATATAAATAGAAAACATTTAAGTATGAAGTACATTGTCTTCAAGTCCTAGGATGACCATTGCCCAATGTGTCACTTTAATAATGGAATCGCTGAAGTGTCATTGAGATTGCATCCCTCTGAACCGAGACAATTATACACAGTTAACTTTTCTATTTTTCTAAGGTGTTTAGTAATAAGTAAAACATACTTTTATTTGTTTGCAGACTCAGCTGGAGGACCACGGCCATTTCAAGTCTTTATCAAAGCTTTGGGAGCATCTACCGCATTTAGCTGTGTTCACTAACTACATTCTATCGAATTCGGATCCGAACAGCTTACTGTTTTACCTTATAACCGACCTCTACAAAGAGGGAAATGCCAAAGAAATGAGGAAGTGGGCCTTCGAGATACATTCTAGTTTTCTGGTGCCTGGAGCAGTAAGTACTATAACATATTTTTGAATAAGACAAAGTGCATGTTCAGGCATTGATTTCCAGATGGTTTGTAACCGTCAACAAAGTTGACAGAAATTCGTTGCCAGACAATGTGTAGGGTAATGCTTTAAAATAGTTTGCAAGGCTATATGCCATTTTGATAGCTTATTGTCAAAAGATAATTTTTGTGAGATAGAGCTTGCTTCATCAGATTAAGTATCTTTCATTCGGTCCATTCCCTTTAGTGTCAAAGTACTGTATTCCTATATTAATGCTTTGACACCAAATATAATGGAGTATGGTAAATCTAACTGCAGTTTTTCAGGATTAGCATATGTCACTTGTGATTAAATTTTACCTTTTGATTACATCGATAGATCATGCCATTATATTAGACCACTAGTGAATTTTCGCCGCTGCTAACCTGTTCTAATTGTATGAATGGTTATGTGTCAGATTAACCTATTTAACTGCCAGAACGTCTTTTTTGCCAAATGGAAGAACATATTATGTAGAAATTGATGTTTACTGAAGTTTCGGCCACCACAGCGGCCTCTTTCAAAGTGAGTAAAGAATAATTTCTACATATGTAGTTTCATTTGATCAGAAAACATGGAGTCAAGTCATCATGGAAACCACAAAACTAGTTTTAGATGTTACATTATTTAGCTGTTGTTTATTCAATGCTCATTTACAGGGATGCTGGCGACCCACTCTTTCTCACTTTTTTCGATCCATATCTCACTTTTCATTGAAAACATTCACTTTTCTCACTATTTTCGCTCTCGCTGTATATATTGTAGTTTATGAACGTTTTCGAGGGAGCTGCCTCGTTCTCTCCACCCCCACGAAATTAAATTAATTGATCTTTTTTTAATAAAAATTAACTATGACAAAGTTGTCCATGTAGAGGGTTCTCCCTAAGCTGAGCCAATGTGTATGTATTACATGAAAAATTACTAGGATTAGTTGGAATCTACGTTGAATTTTAATTAGCTTTACTAAAATATATATGCAGGAGGGATTTCAAATTGGGAAACGGTAGACAATGTAATACAAAATCATTTATAAGGGCAAAGTTCCGCATTTAAGTAACAAATAAAATGTTACTTGGACTGTTTGGCAATTCAGAGAATTTTTAGATATACAGAGAGACAGAAAATACGAATTTTTCCTGGACCATTTTCATTTTGTTCTGGCTTAATTTGAGCTGGGATTTCAATATAAATCGCATTAACATTGGCACTTTTTACAAGCCTTGTACAAGTAACTGTTAGTATGTTAGTACGTTAGTATGCATGTATGGGACAAACCCTGAAACTTAATTTTGAACCAATTAACCTTAACCAATCGAGCTGAAATTTTGTATGCCTGAGTGTGACAATACATAATGAATTAACTGCAGCCATTTTGAATCTAATATGGCGATTTATGGGTATCAAATGAAAAAGCTTGATGAGAGAAACACAATAAGCAATCTGAAGTCATTCTAAATCCAATATGACGGAGGCCGCAGTTTGGTGATTTATTATTTTCATAATCACCCCTACAATATGGGCATCAGTTGAAAGGGCTTGGAAGAACCACAATAAACAAAATGTCATTTCAAAACAAATATGTCGACCGCCGCAAGATGGCGTTCATAATTTGGGCTTCATGAGAGAGATACAGTAAGCAACGTGATGGTATTCTAGATCCAATATGGTGTCCGCCGCGAAATATCGATTTATAATTTCCATTGTCGTCCCCATATTATGGATATCAAATGAAAGGAATAGATGAAAGAAACACAATAAAGAAGGTAAAGGCATTCAAATCCAATATGGCGGACGTTTAATATGACAAATTGACAATGCAATATTATTATGACATCGATATGGGAACACATCGAATAGAGCCTAGCTTGATTTCTAATGAGAAGTACTTTGGTCTTATGGTCTGATGATTAAGTTTGCCAACTATTGTGTAAAACAAACTCATTTAAAATAACTATCAAATTTAAATTTTTTAACATTAGTTCGCTACAATGTAGGGTTAATCAATTGGTCAAGAATACTTAATATAAGTACGTCTCCCGCATTTAGAAGAATTTGTAATATTTTCGATGTTTCTTTTATGCATCGTACGCACTTGACCTTGAAATATGCATATATATGAATAATTATTTTTGCTTACTTCAATAAAACATTAATAAAGACCTTATGTGAGTTATTTTCGTATTTTTTCACACATTCTTATTTATATTATACGCTTCAAATTTGGCATAATATTCAATTTCTCAGAAAATTAACTCACTTTTTTATGTATAAATACTTTTGTCTCACTACTTTTTTTGAAAACCTCACTTTTTTCACTTAAATTCATGCTTTGGGCCGCCAGCACCACTGTGTATATAAAATATTCTCTTTCTTTGTTGCATATTTATTTTTCAACAGAAAATCATAATTCTTTGTAAAATTTTCAAGGTGCTTTTTGCCTACGCTGAGTTATTCTAAATTTTCTAAAAATTAATTTGCGCATATGACTTTCCTATAGGTATCATGTTACGTAGGAAGTGCAATTTTGCTTATTATATAATTATTGGCACTCATTCAA
Source organism: Acanthoscelides obtectus (assembly GCA_963669975.1). Classification (NCBI taxonomy): domain Eukaryota; kingdom Metazoa; phylum Arthropoda; class Insecta; order Coleoptera; family Chrysomelidae; genus Acanthoscelides; species Acanthoscelides obtectus. Next base: position 53,632,543 of record CAVLJG010000004.1, read on the forward strand.
ATTATGTGTAAATGCACACACACCTATATGCTTATACATTCATAACTCGTTCACACTAGGTAATTATCGATTATCGAAAAACTTTTTCTGTATCCTTGAATTTATTCATTGCATTCACGATTAAATGAACTATAGTAAAATTAAGTCCAGCATGAATATTTTCATTTCTTGTATTGGTGGATCTAGTTTGTTCTATATCCATTCAATACTTAGTACTTTTTAATGCAATGGAGGTATTTTTCAAATATTTTTTCTCAACGTAATATCATTCCTACGAAACGCCGTCAACAGTACATAAAGTATTAATTTAAGCGCATTTAAATCCTCTGAGAAAAAAGACAGTTACTAACATGTAAAACAGGGGAATTAAATGGACTTAGAGTGAGATTTATAGACCCCCTTTAAGGCTTGAGCTTCCTTGGAAATAATGCATACCAGATAACTCATTGGAAACAGTGAATCGTTGACGCTTCTCCTTGAGGAACGTTCAAGGGAGGATTTAAATTGTAATCACAAGCTGTCATCGATGTCAGAAAGATTTTTCGCTGGCCGTGTTGTGATTATATTTGTCCTAAATGTCAACAGACAATGCAAAATAATGTTTGCTTCCTCGAATTACAGCGCAATCACAGAGAAGTAAAAAACTGAATATACGCAACCAGATGCACCGAACTGTTATGCTGGTTGCAGATTGTAGATTACGCCTGTCTGACTCAACTACTACACTATTTCACAAAAAAAAACATTTAATACGAAAATTTTATATTAATATAAATTATAATGTGCTTTGAAGAAATAGAAGTTTAGCGAGGAGAAGATGCATTGGATCGAGATGCTAGACAGATTTAAAGGTATCATAGAAACTAAAAACAGAGTACGGTAGCACCAGCAGATCATTTCGGTGCTACTGGTTACCTATATTCAGCTTTTTTACTTCTCTGCACAGCAGTTCGAAGAAGCAAACACATTATTATTTTGTATTGTTTATTGATATATATATATTGATACAAATAAACTAAATCGTCTCATTTTTATGATCAAAATGCTAAGGGCCGTATCGTCAGTCGTTCCTGCAATTGTAGGACGCCTTTAAGCCCTCCTTGATTTTCATATATTCTACTGTTCCGTGTCAGCGTTCAATTTTGAGGTATCTTACAAATAGATATTTGCATCAAATAATGCTCATGCTTTTGATTTATATCATGTTTGATCAGCCTGAAATTTTCTACAATTCAAAAATCATAACCTCACAATAGGAGACCGCTGACGCTGACACGGAACAGGCGAAATCTAGAAATACCCTAACCTTTCTGAAGGAGAAAAAAGACTGTAAAAGTCAAGGAGGCCAAAAAGGGGCCCTACAATTGTAGGAACGACTAAATAGATATGACCATCAAAGAAAAATATTTTTGATATCGATGACAGCTTGTGATCACAACTGTTACAGACTACTGTGAGATGAAAATTTAAATCCTCCCTTGAACGTTCTTCAACCGGCATTGTTTTACTGTTTCGAATGAGGAACCAATTGTTTCCAAGGAAGCCTCAAGCCTCAAGAAAGGTCTATAAATCTGAGTCTACGTTAGTCAAACAGGCCCCCACAACTAGTCCATCGACATTCTTTCCCCTACTGGTAGTTAATGTTCATCTGGCAAGGTTGTCCCTTTCCACATCTGCGCGGCATCACTGCAACGAGTTATACGTTCATTTTGTCCTAAGTTTAAAAGGCAAATCGATGGAGACATCAATGGTGTGTGAAATAAGTCCGATAGATGTATTACCGGGATTGGGAGCGTATCAATTCAAAAATATTCCATTACCCTCCCCCACCCCTACAACACCCAACCCCCGAATTTCATTTCCTACAAAATTTTTTCTCAAGATGATCAGGTCGCCCTAAAAAAACGAAGATTCATCAATTTTTATTTTTTTCGTTTTTTGATTTTTTCTGGCAAGCTTTTCCGTCCTTGTGTGAAAATTAATGAAACTTCCAGCAGTAATTCCACAACATTTTGGTTCATCTTAAATATTGAAATTGTATAAACATATGTTTTTGACGTATGACTGCACGACTGCATTTTGTCGGGGGATATTTCCTAAGAATTATTACTTCTACTAAAAAATCAGAATCTTCGAGCTCCTTTTATCAGCTGCGGTGCCTCGGTATTTAGGCTTCTGCCTACGTGGCTGCTTCGGTGTAAGAAAAGTTATTAACCCATATCGTTCAAGTTCATTTGTGATTCATATCGAGTCACCAAAAAGTCCATGGTGTTTAAAACATTTTTTAAAAACTCTATTTTGGAAGTGTTTGATTTCAACATATCTTTGTCTGAATAACTAGTTCCACCTAGGAAGACTCAGCTTGCGTTGATTATTCCAGGACATGGTTAAATTTTAAATTATGACCAAAGTATTACGAAACTTCTCAAGTATTTCACGAATTTAAGGTGTTAACTTGATCAAGCAATTTGAAATTTGTTTTATGTTAAAAAACTGATTGCTGTACTTGTCTCATATATTGTTGAATATTTTTAGCCACTACGCCTGAGCAATGTAGACGAAAACATCCTACGAGAAATCGATGAAGTTCTGACCAACGAATACGATAAAGAAGAAATATTACGGAAGGTCTTCTGGAAAGCTCGCTTAAGGGCCAAAGAGGATCTCACCAGGCTATTAGTAGATTTCCAGCAAAAAAGAACGGCTGGCCTAGGGACGATTTTTGGCCCGCCCGATCAAGTCCTTGCAGAAATATACAACGACAAAGTGAAAGAAAAGGAATTGTACGAAAGTCTGTTTTTGGAAAAACTAGTGCCTTATTTAGATGAAGTAGATAAAGATAGTTACGATTCGAAGAAATATTACACGGCAGCAGCGCTCACCACTGTGCTGACTAGGATATTCCAGGTTCATCCTATTAATCTTACTTTGGAAAAGTGCCCGACGTTTGTTACGAAAGAGAAGTCTTTCAGGACCAAATTCATCGGAAAATACCTGAAAAGGGTAAGTGATAGATATTATTGATAGTTCGTTTATTTTTTTAAGAACTTGCATATTTTCTGAGACTGATTTGTAAGTGCAAATATAATTTTTGCCAGAACCAGTAATGTGTTTATTACGATTATGTTCTATTTCCATGTTTTAACGAAGGCAGTCTGAAGGTTGGGTTAATTTAGGATTATGTGTACCACAAAACGATCATGATATATTGACCGATCATTATGTACATCTAATTCGGATCACCCACATTCCATTTTCAAGATTTTGGACTATCATGGTTGAGGATCCTAGCCGAATGACCAAATTGAGTGTACATAACCCGTAACATAAGATGGACATTTCTTCGTATATGCGACTCCAGATTATCCATTGGATAACCAGGAAAAAATCATAAAAGTCATACGGACTTACGAAAAATTATTTGTTGGATCGAACACAGTGCCTTAAAATTAATAATACATTTAGTGAACCTCGTATCGTATCATATTTATAGTTTGTCCTAAGGCACATTATAAGGGCCCATTTTATTCAATCTATTAATCAACGATCTGTTCAAATTGAGTAGTGCGGGTAAAGTTATCGGTTTTATTGATGATATGCATATACTAAAAGCTAAAATCGAAAATGCTTATAAAAGTATTTTCGGAAAGAACAATGACAATTATTTAAAAAAAAAACACTATACAGCATTTTCTTGTGACGATAGCCTCTCACCAAATTTTAGTCAGCTTGAATTTCATACAAGCAGTGGTCTCAAAGAGATTCAGTTAACTGTAAAATAAAATACCGATTTTGAACAAACACATGAAATGGAATGTCCATACATGGTGAAGAGATCTGTATTGTTCCAAAATTCAGATTCTTTAGAGATATTCTGGATAAAAAATGTCTATACAATCTTTATTATGCTAGTGTTTACCCTTCACTTTTTTGCGGACTTTCGGCTTAGGGGAGTTATGAACAATTAACAAAAAGGTTGATGTTATGCAAAAATTAATTCTCAGGTTGATCCTCTATAAGGAGATTACCTACTCAAGTTATTCTTTCTATATAGAGGCAGGACTATTAGACTGATAAATATACAAATTTATTTTACAGTGGTCTAGTATATTAAAGATTCGAAATAATAGAAGCTCATTATTCACAACTACAAAACAAGATTCAATCAAAATTCAGTGGCAAAAACCATTTCTCAAGTATCTCTTTTTTTTTCTTGGGACCAAAATTCTATAACTTCATACCAGTCATTAAAAGCAATAAAATCAGTTAGATCATTTTAAAAAGATCTCAAGAAATGGATTTTACAACAACCAATATCAATAATATTTTACTTATCACTAACTCTCATACAAATAATACTTTAGGTATAATGGTCTGGATGTACTTTATGACATACCCGCATTAATTCATCTCCTCAAATTATAAGGTATTTATATTGTTGTCATTCATTGTAATTTTAGTTTTAACAAACCCAAACAACTGCAAACTTCGTTACTTTATGTTTGTTGTGCATGATGCTGAGGACTTACCTGTACTTTGTGACAATAGACATTATTATTCTATAGAAAACAGTATACTTCCGAAAATATTAAGTAGATTCTTGATGCGTACTGAGGTACACAGGGTCTTTTGATTGGACAATTAAAACAATATTGAATTTGATATACAGGGTGGACCAGAAAGACGTTTGAATTTCAAAACCGCATTGCTCGTGACAGGCACGCGGGAGCCGAACACGGGTAGTGGGGATAAGTAGCTCGGAAATTTAGTCGTTATGCAGCGTTTCACCGCTGAGCAGCATGCGTTCTGTGTTGAGGATAATTACAAAAATGCAGGGTCGTACTCTATTGCGCCGCGTCTGTTTCGCTCTGAGTTTGGTTTACATGATCTAAATCAATGTCCTAGTGAAAGTGTGATCAGGTGATGGATCAGAAAGTTCGAGTGTTACCGGTACGGCACTGAGTCAGAGCAAACTTTAAGCGAAGCTGCGATGTCCGTACGGCGCGATCCACAGTTATCATCCCGAAAGAGATCATCTGAGCTCGCCATCTCAAGAACATCTGTAAGGCGTATTTTGGTAAAAGACCTTAAATTGCACCCATATAAACTTCAACTAGCACAGGAATTAGAACCGCAGGACCACCATCTACGCCGTGCGTTTACCGAAACAGAGTCAGAGCGCTTTCCAAGTTTGAACAATAGTATCTTTTCTGATGAAGCTCATTTTAGTTTGATTGGATTTGTCAACAACAAAAATTACCGGTATTGGGCCTCAGAAAATCCCAAATAAAAACACGACATTTGTCTTCGCGTTATGTTACTGTTTGGGCTATTTCTTCGAAAACGAGAAAGGCCAGACTGTAACAGTAAATTCTAATTGCTAGATAGCAATGCTACGTAACCTTTTATTTCCACAACAGCATAATTTTGAAACCTACCATAGCAGGACCTGGTCTCAACAAGATGGCGCGAAATCCGCCAACGAGTTGTAAACGAAATGTTCAGAGGAAAACTGATAATCGCGACGAGGAGGCATTCCATTGCCTCGTCGGCGCTCAGATCTCATGCCACTGGATTTTTTCTCTGGGGGTACCTCAAGAGCCGCGTTCTCGCCAATAAACCGACGACGATTGCCCAGCTCAAGCACAACATTTCCAAGGAGATGTCCGCTACCCCATAAGCGAGTTTTCACGTCTTGATGCCTCACATCTCAATGATGTTATTTTAAAAAAATTAAATTTCCATGTTTATTAATATATATATATATATATACACCTTAGGAAAAACCATTGTTATACATGGGAAATCATTTCTTGGCAACAGCGCATCGGCTCGTCTACTTTCATCGCTATTCGTACATATTTCCTACCGTTAACCGCAGACCTGTATCACGAATGAGTATAATAGGCAGATACGCTGTGTTGCCAATTTGAGTAGAGCTTCCCGAATTGTGGGGAATTTAGAGTTAAGTGTTGATTCATTCAAGCTTTTAATCATCATGGCCTAGACGTTAGAACTTCATAAAGATAACATTGAAGCTGAATGCTGCTGGAGTATAGTGTTTCGAATATTCAAAGCGGAGCGGGACACTATACTCGTTTAATGGGTCATCCAGTCTTTTCGACAAAGAAATTATTTTACGAAAATGCGTTATATTTTTACGTTTTTGTCGTCACCAAATCTCTGTTTCTCAAAATGTACGTCTATTGTAGAATTTTCAGCAAACTAAGCAAGAAACGTGATCTAGTATTTACTCAACATTACGGATTTCTCGAAATACATTAAAAAATGTGACCTAGATACCTAACTGCCCCAAGCTCTTTAAATATAACACCTTAAACCAGGGTTACCAGGTTCTCAGTCACGTTGATTGTCATGTTGTACTGCGCAAGTCAGCAAACAATCTGGCGTAATAAACGTTAGGAATCATCAGGTATTGCCAGATTCCCGAATACCGGGCACCATAGTAACCGTTATAGTTGTCCTTCAAAGTTGTCAAATCGCCCCTATGGCGCAAATTCGCCACACCAGGCAACTGTGCTATAAACAAACCCTGTTTATCACTACTATTTGATAGTCATATGGTAGTTGTAGCCCTATATAGCGGTCCATGATTTCTCTCAATACTGTTGTATCTCTACTGGCAACAAAAATAGGGATTACAAAATCATTTATACAACAATATACAAACATGAAAAATATGATTTGAATCATGAAACATTAATACAATTTTAATAGTTTGAACTTTTTTCATTTTTGGAATACTCTTATGTGGAATCCGCAGCTATTTTTCCCGAAATTTGGGTAGACTTAGATTTCTTAGAAATATGACATATTGGTATCGGCAACTCTGCGAATGGGAGAAACAAATCGCATTTGTTGAGCGCATCCGTCTAAGCGGTATGGCGCCTACCCGTGCTGCCATCTCTCCCTTTTATCACTCTTCTACTTTACCCCGTTGTTCGTCACTCTCCGACGCTGCCAGATAGGATCCTACAATCGAGTGTCTTTCACGCACCTACATACTTTTGTATATTTCCATCTCTCTTCCTCATCATAATGTATAATAATGGTTTTTCCCAAGGTGTATACAGGGTTATCCAAATTAAGTGTCCACCATTAGTAACTTTGTTATTAGTGAAAATACAAAGTTGTTTGAATTAGCAAACTAGTAGCATTTTTAACGCTGGTAAAAATGAGAAATAAAAAAAACAATTGAGAGTCGTTATTTTGATTTTTTTCAGTAAAATAACATTTTTTTAAATGGAAACCCCTGTATATTATATTTTTTTCTGTTAAAGCATCAAATTTTAAACAAAAAAGTTCATAATGACTTTTCCGCTAAAGTCAAAAGTAAAGTCAAAATAACGATAAATATTTTTAATTATTTGCAGTATTATAATATTAAGACGGCTATGAAAACAACATGGCGTTCGCGATTTGACAGCATTAAGATAAGCGACAAATTGTTAAACTGGACATACTCGCAACTAGAAGGCTTTGGAAAACAATGATAAAATCAAATAATGTCAAACATTAGTGTAAATACTTGTTTATAACTGAAATTAGAGTCCTTGAGAATATCTGCTATTGAATTCTGACGATAAGCTTCAAAATATCCAATAACTGCAATTTCCGTGGCCTCGCTAAAATAACGACTCTCAATTGTTTTTTTTTTATTTCTCATTTTTACCAGCGTTAAAAATGCTACTAGTTTGCTAATTCAAACAACTTTGTATTTTCACTAATAACAAAGTTACTAATGGTGGACACTTAATTTGGATAACCCTGTATATACAGGGTGTCCGCAAAGTTGGGGTTTTCCTTTACACGACGTGTAGATCTTGAAAACATAAGCAATTTTTCTTAGTACCATATACACAAATGTCTTAAGGAAACCGAGATAAAGGGCTCTGCAACATCAAAAATATCTGAATACCGTCCTGTAGCCGCGACATCCCCGACTGGTACTAGGACACTAGCTCAACCTGACGACAGAACTGGGTCGGGGTCAGTGTGTCAGGTCAGTATGCAACCTTCAACCGACGGTTACGGTCACGCGTCTAGAGGTAATCGCGCATACGAGAATCCCTCAACATAGACGAGAATCCCTCAACAAGCACTAGAGACGTGGCTAGAGAAGTGCAAGTATCAAAAACTAAAGTGTGGCAAACGCTGCGTGAAGAGGGGCTGTATCCGTTTCACGTCCAACGTGTACAAGCCCTTCAACCTAACGATTTTCCAGAAAGAGTGCGGTTTTGCGAGTGGTTGTTGCATCAACATGACAATAATCCGGACTTTTTGAAGTGCAGATTAGTGACAGACGAATCTACGTTCATGCGTAATGGGGTGAATAACTTTCGCAATACTCATGTTTGGTCAGTAGAAAATCCGCACGCTGTCCGTCGGGCACATTTTCAACAAACATTTTCGGTGAATGTTTGGGCTGGCATGGTGAACGGTATGCTCATTGGACCATTTATTCTCCCAAATCGATTGGACGGGATGCAATACCTAGACTTTTTACGCAACATTTTGCCTTCCTTGTTTGCCTGCGTCTGCTCGGTAGCGCATCAGCTGATTTCATTTTCTGTTGGAGCGGTATGATTTCGGGCAGAGACGTACTTAGCCCTTCTCTTCAACTGGAGAGTGAGTACTTTTTCCTTTATTTTTTTTTATTTGGTCGCCCTCGTTTCACAACACATTACCTTTGTTATTTCAAGGGTAGTTGTTTCTGAAAAGGAAAACCCCAACTTTGCGGACACCCTGTATATATATATATACTCAGTGACATTGTTGACAAGTGTTGCACCCAGAAAAAATAATTTTATTGACAAGTAATGAGAAAAAAAATAATGTGTTGGGCGACCCCGCAGCTAAATACACTCCTGTATACACCTAGTCATCGACAAAATGAGACGATCAATGTCTGGTTGTGGCACCTCATTCCAAGCAACTCTAACTTCGTAGATTAGCTGTGGCAGGTTCTGTGGCGGATGGTGCACAGCGGATAGTCTCCTCCCCAACATATCCCACACATGTTCCATGGAATTTAAATCCGGTGAAGTTGCACAGCAAAACATTCACGTCTGCATCTTGAAGAAAGTCCGTAGTATGAGGATTAATAAGGGCTCGTGCGTTGTCTTGCTGGAAAAGGACGTGTAGACGGCCCTCTAGATATGGAAGTAAAGTGGTTTGTAAGACATCATCAACATAACGTGCAGCAGTCAGATTGAACAAAGAGAAGAGGTGATCGGCTACCATAGGCAATAGCCCCCCTAACCATTACTCCAACAGTCATGTGTAAATGCTTCTCATCAGCAAATCCAATATAACGTCGTTCTCCACGGCGGCGTCTTATCCTTCTACGACCATCGTGCGTACCTAGACAGAATCGCGATTCGTCGCTGAAGATGACATTATGCCATTCTGACTCTCAATGTTGCCGTTCTCTGCCCCAGTTCAAACAGAGGAAGCACTAACCGTGGATGGTGTAATGCAAAGTCCAAAGAACCAAATGCGGCAATAGAGTGTACGCATAATAACAAGTCTACCTTCTTCAAACCATTGGTCAGCGATCTGTAGCAAAACGGTCTCATAGGCCTAGTTGTCCCAAGCGCCTATCTTGTCGCTTTGTAGTACGCCTCGGTGGACCAGTTGGCCTCCTTCATGTTCCTCTACCTTTTTCTATCCACACGCGACATAAACGCAATACCGTCATTGCAGTACTGTTAACACGGCGGAAAATTTCGCGATAGGATAAACCAACATCTAGATAGACAATAATTCTACCCCTGTCAAAGTCGCCAACATGGTGATAATATGGACGTCGTTGAACTCGAGGCATTTTGTTATGCTTAACACTACTAAATAAAAAAGGCAATAAGTTAAAATATCTTAACTACTCAGCTCTCAAGAACTGCTTTCTTCACAAAAACTAAGAGAAGACAAATTTTAACAAAGGTAAACAAAATCAAAGATAACACGTTGACATTGTTGCCATAGTATGCTTTAAATATAGTCATTATGTTGCCAAAACACAAGTTGAAGAAATTGTTTCTTCTGGGTCACTGAGTAGGTATATATCTTCCGTACGCTTTGTAGTTTTTTTTAAAATCCGCTCAACTTAATGGTCCACCCTGTATTTGGATTTTTAATCCAGGGATCTGGCGACTCAATTTTTACATTTTTTCTCACTTTTTTCGATCCATCTCATTTTTACTCACTTTTCGTTGAAAACATTCGCTTTTCTGACTATTTTCGCTCTCTGTATATATTATAGTTTATGAACGTATTCGAGGAAGCCGTCCTCGTTCTCTCAAGCCCCACGAAATTAAATGAAGGAATTTTTTTTATAAAAATTAACTATGAGTCAATATACAGGCTTTTTTCAAGCTGAGCCAATATGTATTAAATCGGAAATGGTAAGCAATACAATACAAAACGTGTATAAAGGCAAAGTTGCGCATTTAGGTAACTAATAAAGTGTTACTTCGATTATTTGGTAATTCAGAGAATTTTTAGAGAGACAGAGAATACGAATTTACCCTGAACCGTTTCCATTTTCTCCTAGCTTAATTTGAGCTGGTATATAATATAAATTGCATTAACAGTGGCACTCTTTACAAGCCTTGTACAAATAACTTTTAGTATGTTAGTTCGTTAGTGTGCATATCAGGGACAAATCCTGAAATTTTGTATGCCCGTCTGGTTCGTGTGACAGTACATAACGAAGTAACTCCGCCATTTTAAATCTAATATGGTGTATGCTACAAAATAGCGATTTATCATTTTCTTAGTATATGATATGGATATCAAATGGAAGAGCTTGATGAGCGAAACACAATAAGCACACTAACGTCATTCTAAATCCAATATGACGAAGGCCGCAATTTGGCGATCTATAATTTCCATATTCACGCCTATAATATGGGCATCAGATGAAAGTGCTTGAGAGAAACACAATCAGCAAAATGTCACTTATGATTTCTATAGTTACCCCTATGATATGGTTATAGACTGAAAGGACTTGAACAGAGAGATACAGTAAATAACGACGCGTCATTGTAGATCTAATATGGCGGCAGCTGCCGCAAAATATCTGAAAGGGATTGATGAAAGATGGCGGACGTTTAATGGTATATGATTATGACATGGAGATGATCTGATGATGAAGCCAAGAAGTGGCCCAGGGATCCCATCGAATAGAGCCTTGCTTAATTCCTAATGTCAAGTACTCTAGTCTTACGATCTGATGATTAAGTCAGTTAACTATATATTGTGTGAAAAATACTCATTCTATAATAAATAAAATGTAGATACAATGAATTGAGCAAGAATATTTAATATATATATCCTTTAATTTCTTTGGGTAGAAGGCAAAGTATTGCAAATGTACACTCTTATAACTTAAACTCTCAAGCTATCGAAGATCTATGTCTTTATCGTCTGGAGCTGGAAACAATTATTGACAATAGCAAGGAGAAAAATATTTACTTACTAAGTCGGCGAGATTTTTGCCGAAATGGTTTTTAAACAACAGTGAAGGGAACACATAGTCGACGAATAAAAAACTGGACTGAGGATCATTTTCTCTTTGTAGATCCTTTGGGCTTGAAGTACCACAGCATGTGGCTATAACCGGCCGCGTGGTTGTGTTTAGATGTCTCCTTGAAAATTCGAGGTCTTCTAGCCACTTTATACTACAATGTGTACGTTGGCTCTTGTTGTAGACTTCGTGTGTCGTTTTTTTCCCCTCTTCATCTTCGTTTCCCCAGGTTACACCCGTATCCGGATATGTGGGCATGTGTATCTACTTTTGTAGTTTCATATATGCATTCATTTCGGGCCTGATGAAGCCAACCGGCAGAAATACGTATCGCTCGGGTTACCTATCCTATTTTCCGCTCGAATCCACTTTCCTCCTTTTTGCGGATTTTACCCATTATTTTACTACTTTTAGTTATATGAATGATGAATGAATCGTGAAATTAGAGGCATTCCGGTCACCATAAGGATCCAGTGCTTGGCCGCTTAAGCAGGTCCTTATGCACCTCTACATTCCTTAGATCACAAGCCTCGCCCCTTTAGCGAAGTTGAGAATCGCCTTGAGTCCAAGCTCCTTGACATCCTGAGGGTCCAAAGTAATGGACCCCAGTTATAGACCTTTCTCCGCATGATCATTTTCTCTATACAGGGTGACTTTGAAGTTGAGTCATTAATTTTCAGATAATGATTGTAGAAGGAAGATAAACCAAAATATGTGTGTAAAAATTAAAAAAAAAATTTAAAAAAAAATGTTACCTTGTTTTATAAAATATCCTCCCGACAAGTATTTCAGTGCGGACCTGTATTTGATCGTGCGGTCTTGGAGCACATACCCTCCCGTGTGAGGACTTAAGTCACCTGATTCACGAGCCCTTTGTACTACATTAACAAAAGCACTAGGGGTTGGTTGCACTCGATTGGGAAACCGATCTGTATAAATCCGTGTTGCCGTAGCAGCATTTTGTAAAATAAGAGTCATGTCCACAAGTTCAGCATTTTCGTAAACATGTGCCATTTTTTATTTCGTTTGAGCCACGCAGAAACACCATTCACGCGTTACCGACTGACACATCGAATGAATACAACTGAATAAAATAAATGAATAAAACATCGTGATAAGCGTTTCAAATTCTTTCGCTTTTTTGTTTCCGATTATATCCGTTGTTGCCAAACACGAGCACATATTATTATTGAGACAGGGCGGTACTCAAACTTCTAAAGGGCTATAACTTTGTTACTCTAATTTTACCAGAAAAATGTTAAAGAGAAAGAACATTTCTTTTGATCAGATCTACTCACTGTTAAAATAAATGACTCAACTTCGAAGTCACCCTGTATATATTCGTATATGTACGTCTCCCGCATTTACAAGAATTTGTTTTAATTTTCATGTTTTTTTATGCATTGATCTTGAAATATGCATGCATATGAATAATTATTGTTGCTTACGTTAATAAAACAGTAACATAGACCTTATATGACCTATTCTCGTTTTTCGCACACATTCTTATTTATATGATCCATTTAAATTTGACATGATACTCAATTTCTCAGAAAATTTAACTTTTTTATGTATAAATTCACTGTTTCTCACGTTTTTCTCTCTACTTTTTTTGCAAAAATCACTTTTCTCACTTAATGCTTTGGGCTGCCAGCACCCCTGTTTATCTTAATCTTTCGATTGTTATACTCCTGTGGTAGACTTTCACTGACATACATACAGCTTGTTCCACATATAGGAAATCAACAAGGGAGATTTTGAATTAAAAAATTCTACAAGAAGTGTAACGGAAAATATTTTTGATAATATCGTTGGAATATTGCTCTGATGATAAATTCATAATGATCATAGGGCTGGGGCATTTGCCGATTTTTTTATAAATGCGTTTGACCAAATTTCTCAATAACTATCGATCCTATGTAACAAAGTAATAGAAACAATTTTGTAGGAAATTATATCATCTATCATTTTGTCATTACAAAACTTTTTTGTGTAGCCAATACATTTTGAGAAAATCAAGGATAAAGCTACATGTAGTGACATCCCAGTTAGCACAAGCACGTGAACATGACCTTACAATCTGGTCATGAAATGAGCGAAATTCACGAGTTGAATGACGTAGAAGTAACGTGGAAATGACTTCCTGATGACGTCTATTATTTATAATGGCTAACCACTGTTAGCTCCTTCAAAAAATCATATACATCCAGTTATTTCCTGGAGCGTCCAGTAGAAGAAAAGTTGGCCGGGCATTAATAATGTGTAACGTACGGAGTATGCGTGAAGAACTATCAGGCTGTCGGAAAACATAAGAAACGTTTTCTGTAGCCAATTTTATTCGTCAAAAAACCTATAGTAACCTGCATACGCTCAGAGTGCTAGTTTAGACATTTTAAATGAAAATATTATTACATGTAGCTTTATCCTTGACTATACGAAAAAATTATATACAGGATGGCCAATATATAACTAGCTGATTTAAATTGCGCGCCATTTTTGATACACGCATTTCAGTAGGTGGCATCGTATAGTTGTTTAAAGCACATGTGTCCAATTCATCAAGGAGCGCTACACGATCCCACAACGCGTCCGTATTGTTTAAACGTTTTACTTCAATAATGAGACGATTGTTGCAACAATTCGGAAGTTACGACAAGATATCGGTTGAAATAATGTGCCCAGTGTCAACACCATTCGTCAGTTGGTGCGGAAACTTGAACAAACAAGTGAAGTTAAAGACTTTCCAAGGTAGGGCCGTGTTCTAACTGTTCGTACTCAGGAAAATATCGAGAGACTTCGTGTAAGTGCAGTGGAGCGCCCTGAGACGTCGACCAGACATCGTTCTCAAGAACTGGGTATTCGTCGCACGTCATTATGCACTATTTAAAAAAAGACTTGCATTTGCTACCATACAAAATTCAGTTAACCCAAAAACTACAGCCTAGTGACCATGACAGTCGCTGACAATACAGTCATGCAATATTGCAGTTTAATACCCAAAATAACGATTTTTACTAACAACTGATAGTGGCATCAGAGAACCCTCGTGACATCCATTAACGACCACTACATCCTCGTCGAGTCACACTTTGCTGCGGTGTTTAGTATGGAGGTGTCATTGGACCTTACTTATTTGACGATGGTAATTCTCTTACTGACACTGGCGAGTGCTACCGTGATATGGCTCATCAAATCCAACAATTTAACCTGCAAAACATGTGGTTCCAGCAGGAGGGAGCACACATCTAGGGAAACAATGAATCTTTTGCGAACAATATTTCCGAGACGTTTAATTTATCGAATTGGTGATGTCAACTGGCCACCAAAGTCAACGGATTTAACGACTCCTGACTTATTTATGGGAATACATAATAATCTGTTAGTAATTTATATTATCAAGTGGTAACAAAAAAATCCAGTATATGGAATGTGTATCTCTATAAAAAAAACATTTTTTGCATATTTAGTCCATATATTTCGTTATCGTGGAAATCTTTTATCCGCATTATACTGCGATCATTCAGTAAATATTACTGTACATTAAACGCAATTTTCGTTACTAAAAGTATCGTCTTTGTTGTCTTGTGTAAAAATATAACACATTAATTACATTTTTTTTATTTCAGTCAAGTGTTTTAGGCCACCAGTTCATAGCACAACAATACTACACAGTAGTCTATTGTACGAATTGCCATCAAATTTTGTACGGGATCCGGCCACAAGGATACCAGTGTTCAGGTAAGATAAAAAGTTTCAGATCCAAAACTTCGAAAGCATCTTTTTGAGGTATCTTGAATTGATCTATATCTTTTGTTCAGTTTCAGTTAATAGAATCGCAGGTGACATTTTTGCAGATATAATAATATTATTATCACTTTTGTTAATTCTGTTTTTCATACTTTCAATGGATTTGCTACTATCAAATATTTTTATAGTCGTTGTTCATGAAATATACCTCTATATATGAATGAGAATGTCTGTTCAGCCTGTCAGCATCACGTCTGAATCACAATACGTACATACGTAAAAATTTGTACACATACCAATTGATACCCGAGGAAGGTTATAGGCGTGGTTTTAGCCGCGATTTTGACAATATTCAACTGTTCCGGCAAGTACCAAAATCTCAACCATCAGAGTCAAGCTGGCAACAGCGGGGCCTGCCATCGCCCCACTCAACCCGTGACCGTCTAGCAATACATATGTTTTATTTTGCACTAGCTGTTACCTACGACTTCATATGGATTTTTTATAACTAATGTTATATTTTTCGATCGCATTTTGTATCCTTAACGGCATTAGTAAATTGACAGCCAACTCGTATGCTTGAAATATTTGATTACTTCATTAGTTGCATCACCTACACGTTCTGCAGTTAAAATCGCGGGACAGAAAGCTACTATAAAATGAATTTCAAGATCTCGGCTGTGCGCCAGTTTGTAACATTTTTATTGGGGTGGGGGTTGTGTGATTCTCTATTTTGAAGCTCCTTATGAGTACTTTATAGCTCTATAACATAAAATCATCATATTTGAAAATGGATAAATGGTAGGTTGTCAAAGTTGAGTGCTTTTGGACATTGAATTGCTTTCAACTCAACAACCACGGCTTGATTAGCGACATGCAGTATGGTTGCAGCACCAGCGATCCACAGGGGATCTCCTAGCTTACGTCACGCAATTGTCGAGTAAACTCATCAAGTCTTATGGTGAGGCTCATGTAGTTGTTCTTGATATCACGAAAGCGTCCGATCAGCTGTGGCACGCTGCCCTCTTATGCAAACATCCATCGTATGGCCACCCAAAAAAGCTTTGAAGGTGGGTGGCTGACTTTCTCTCTGGCCGCAAGATATCCGTCGTAATTGGTGGCTTTTCCTTTTCGTCCCACAACGTCAACGCGGGTGTTCCCCATTGATCGTTCTTGGCTCCAACATATCAACGACCACCTCCTTTCCTCCACGATCAACCCAATCCACAGCTTCGCTGATGACAGCACTCTACATGCAGGAATTTAGAGTGACAAGTCGGTCTCTGCCGCTGAACTGGAAAAAAGGAGACTAGCGACGACTTCCTCTCTGACGAGAGACCTGGAGGTTATCACTGCTTGGGGACACAATAATCTTGTACAGTTTAATGCTTCCAAAACACTGTACTGTACCTTGACGAAAAAAAAAGCTTCATAGCGCTCATCCCGTTTCGATGAGAGCCGAGTTCTGCCAAAGAGCCGTTCACTTTGGCTGGTGGAAGTCCACATCACCGAGGACTTGATCTGGCACGGACACATCTCGTCAATAGCGGCAGCTGCTGAGAAATGAGGGCGGTCCGACTGATCGACGACTCTTCTCCAACAGACAGTCTCGGTACCCTTTTGCATCGGCGGCCCGTCGGTGATCTAGCTCTCTTCTACCGCTACACCAACGGGCTTTGCTCCTCAGCGCTCTCTTCGATGATTCCGCGGCACGATGTGCCTGCCAAAAAGACCCGCCTGACTTTGGCCTCCCATCTTAACCGTTTCGAACTTCGTACATTCAGAACTGGCCGATACGACCGCTCCTGTGTCCCGAGGGTGTCGAGATTGGTGAACAATCTACAAGAGGAAGCTTTTCCTAGTTCCACTAACCTTAGGCAGTTCAAAAATCGGATTAACAAAATTTCTTTGGGATCCTCATAGCAGCCGCGGTGTCCCGGCATTTAGGCTTCTGCCTGCGCGGCTGCTTCGGTCTATGTAAAAAAAACAATCATCAAAACGCTATAGTATGTTATATCAATCTTCTTCTCTTGGAAGGGTCTATCGGAATGTGTAATAAAATATGAAACAGTCCATTGAAAGAATTGCCAATATCTGTCAGTGTTAATTTGAATGTCTCATATCCGATTGCACATTCAGATAGACCCTTCCAAAAGAGGAAGATCGATAACATACTATAACGTTTTGATGATTAGTTGTCGAGTTGCGAGTATAAGCGATTCAATACACAAAAACGCTCAACTTTGACACCATCCCCATCGGCCATTAGGAATTTTATATTCTGGGGTTATAAAGTACTCCTAACGATCTTTAAGACAATCTGTCACACAGCCTTTCGTTCCATTAAACAAAAATGTTACACGATGCCGTCCAACATACTTAAGCACCTGTGCGGCGCTTCTGAGAGCAAATGCTCTTGTGTCAATTGATAAAGTTTGGTGGGACACGTCTAGAGGGGCATAGGTGTCACGATTCAGGTGCAACGTAATTTTTACACCAATGTACCCCAATATACTCGTATACCATCTTCTTGAAAAAAAAGGCGATCCTGGCCGTCTAGAGGGCCCTCCGTCCGTCCATGCGACTAGACTCCCGCTCTACTAAATTATATACCGCTTTTATTCCCTGAGCTTAAAAAAACGATCGGTGAGTAAACGAATTCGCCGAACAATTTCAACAACACATTTTTACTTTTACAAACAGTCAATATCATTCTATAAACGGCAATGAATGTGGATTCAAAACAAACATCTACTTTATACTGTTTATCGCAAGTAATCTTCGCGAATTACGCAAGCGTTTTTAATATTGGCAGAGTAATTAAATCAGAATGTTGAAAATTAGAATGTTGAACATAAAACACTGATTTCTGTTTCAGTCTGCCTCATAAATCTCCACCGACATTGCGTGAAATTGTTTGAGGACAGTTGTCCTGGGCCGATCACGAAAAAGGACAGAGGCATTATGAAATTGATTGGGATGCGTCACGACAGCAACGAACACAACCGGATCAGGAAGAGCTCGCAGTTCTTACAGAGTAAGTACTAGTTTTTTATGTAATGAAGTACTACTAAATATCGAACAACACTTAACAATGTTTAATAAATTTATTATACATGATACACATGATATTTATTAGGTGATTGTCCAGTTGTTTGGGCATTACTTTGGCAATCCTAAATTAAGCAGCTCACGGACTTCCATTCTTGGTTGTTCATGAAGCCATTCAGATAGAAGTCTTTTAAATTTTTGACATGACAATCTCATTGAGATTTTGCGGAAGTTGATCAAATATTTTGGGCACAAGATAAGTAAAACATCTTTGGCCAACAGTTTGTCTTCTCGGAATAGCCACTTTGATTTCCTTACTCCTAGTATTATACGCATGATTGAAATACTGCCTACTGTGTTTGTGTTGCTAAAATGCTAAACAATGAAAATATAATTGTTTGGCATGAAAAACTCCTAATTCTCCATATAGCTCATCAGATGGGGGTAAACAATTTTTGGTATTGATAACTGTCAACTTCAACATCCATTTTTGGATTATCTCAACTTGCTTTATATGCCTATTTGATGCTCCGCCCCATCCAATAATTCCATATACTATGTGATACTGCACTGAGGCATGTTATACAAGCTTGTTTTAAGTCCTTTAGAATTTTAATTTTTTTTATAAGGTATCGAAAATTGTTCACTTTTTAGTTAGTTTGAATGCATGGGCATACTCGTATAAAATATGTATGATGTGGGATCATCTTAATTAATCGTCATTAAATTTTCAGTGGAAAGGGAAAGACGTCAGATGGAGGAACAGCGGGATAGCAGTTTCGATCTTAGCGAAAGTGGTGAGTTGCAAGATTTCTTTGATCCTAAGTGACATCATTTTTGGATGCGTGAAAGAGACAAGGTTGTTGAGACCCTTTTCAGGTTCCTTGACGGAAACACATTAGGGATTATATTTATTATTCATTATATTGCCCGGAGCTCAAGATTATTTTGTTCTTGATATCGGTTTCACATGACACATCTTTTTTTTGTAGTTTTGGTTGAACACGCAAATGTGTATGTCAATATGAAAACGTAACCTTTTACTGCCCGAGGCCTGTCGGTCGGTCTGTTCTCTAATCCTTGTCCCCTCAGAACTTGAAAAGTACCGCTCGGATTTTGATGAAATTTTATCCCAGGGTTGTTACTATCCGATCGAAAAAGCTTTATAGTGTTTGTAAATCAATCCAGTGACGACGAAGCTGTGGGGGAAAAGCGGTAAAATATAAATCGCCCTTCGTTATTGACGTTAATATATTTATACTTTTCTAACCCCAGTAACTATGCACCTATTTAGACGAATTTCAAACATAAATTTAAGCTGATGCTAAGAATGATATATACATATATTTTCGGTGTCCGCGTCGAGCGTAACAAAAATATAAGAGATTAACTTTCCGGGAGATAATCGCTGGAGCTATTTCCTCATTGCTATGATCAACCTTGATCACAACGTTCTCGGATGAGTCGGGACTGGGCATTACTCGTATGAACCCGTTTGATTGGTTTGATCTATCTAATTCCTTTGTTATACATATACACGTAGATAACTTTTTCCTACGCGGGGCTAACTTGTGCCGACCATAATTTTTAATGAACTGGCGACATTGCTGCATGGGAAGTCAAATAAATGTAAGCTCAGAAGTAATTTTATTGGTGAAACGACATTTTTCCCTATTATTTGCAATGAAGTAAAAACCTCGGTAAATAAGTTACGAATATTTGGGTAGTGAACGGGTGTAATACATATTTGCTACCAAGTTTTTGTGCCTATGTTAATGAGAGGAGCAAACAAAAGCGTGAAGAAATTCCACATAACTTTTTTCTGATAGAATTAGTGTTTGAAATAACTTACTGTATTTTAATGTTTTACAGAAATAATATCACGTAGACTTCTCCATTGTATACAGTTTTGAAATGGTTGGATTTTCTTTTAAATGAGTGCCCTGTCAAAAGTGTCGAATGTCAATCTGCCAGTGAAAGTACTTCTGCTTCTATGCACATCTAGATGTCACTAAAGCATGTTTCTACAATCTATATGTGCAAATATAGGTATTTGAAAAAGAATAAAATCTGTCAGAAAAATATATGGTATATGTATTTTACAGAAATAATATTCAAATTCCAGTAGGGTACTTTCAAAACTTAACAATTGGTAATGAGTAATGGAAAAACAGCTATCCCTTTCGACGAAAAAATACTCCAAAAAATGCTTGGAGACCTTTAAAGTTTTCAATCTCTGATAATTGTGCGATTTATACATTGATACAACATAACTTATTTCTCAAATAAATGTACAGCTAGAATTTGTTAATAGCGATACTACATATCTATCAAATATTTTTTATGCAAACTTATATATTTGGAATGTAATAAAAATAGTAGTAAACATTTTATATATTTGGATAGTGTTGAGCTACTAAGTAGTAGTGTGGTAGAATAGGGTTAACACATATCTACCAAGCGTATTTTCATTTGCTGCCAGGTTTTTGTGACTATGATAATGGATGGCGCAAACAAAAGCGCGGAGAAATTCTACATTTTTTTTCAGATGTTTGAAATTACTAGCTGCATTTTAGTGTTTGTTTAATTATAATTTCTAGGCTCATAATCACCTGTAATGGCTTGAGGTGTGGAAAAGATTATATTGCTATTTGAACACAGTTTAGATGATCGTTGAAAGCATAGGCTTGTTCCGTAATTGCATTTTGCATTAACAATTGGTGTTGGAGAACTGTATTAGTGGTAACATATTTCGGCTGTCTACCATTTAGTAGTTTGTTTCTTTTCCATAATATAATCGAATAAAGATGGATATATTTGAATCATTTTTTGCTTCTGTTCAAACCAGATGTAAAAAATACCATCTATAATAGGCCCAGATTCATGAATAAGGTTCTTTACTCTAAGACTGCCCTAATTGGTTTGCATTTCAGGTATAATTTTAAGTGATATCTCAACCAACAAAACCTGTTAACTCTTTGAGGTATGGAAATATTGACTAAAAAATGCTCTAGCGGTACGAGATATTCAAGTTTGTTTTATTAATAAAAAACGTAAAAAATCTTAATGCTTATACTAAAACAAAAACAAAAAAAACATTTTGATGCTTTTTTGTGTCCATTTTAAAAAAAAAAGAGGTGGGATAATATTTAACCCACCATACCGTTTCAACATTCATTTTGAGTAGTACCTCTGAAAACAGGTTATACTTTTTCCTAAACATAGTGGAACTTGACATACACTGCAGAGTTCGTATTTCGAACTCCTTTGAACTGCAGTACGCGCATCTACGTCTTGTAGACCGAATTGGTTGATGAGTGCTTTGAGTGAATCTAACAGCTTCTGCATCATATGGTTTGTGATTTTTAATTTGGATCGGCAACAAACTTTCTGGATGTTGCGAAGTCTTGACTATTTTGCTGACCACTAGATGTTCTGCTATATTTAGTCGAAATTATTTCATATTCATTTTAGTTTCATTTGATAAAGTATGCAGAATAAACGCATTTACAATTGCAGTATCAATGAAGAAAAACAGGATTCGGTGCCACCATTTTTTACTTTTTCGATCAAGACCATAAACTGACCTCATCTGGTCAAACTTGTCAACAGAATTCATGTATCTATTGTAATCGGTTAGTACTTTGGGACACGAAACGTTTTCAACTGTGCCGTCTTTGGACTTTCTTTTGACTTCAGTTGTCTCGTTTGGGTTATGAAAATTTGACAAAAGGTATACACTAACCTCTTATCACACCATTTATAAGCTGAAAGATTTGAAGAACATGTATCACCTCTTTTCATAGACTTATCTTCTTGAAATTTTGGCATATCTCTTCGGGTACTTCTGACTGTGCCGCAGGCGTATATTTTTTTCTGAACGAGTTGGTTGAGTAAGGGAACACTCGTAAAAAAGTTGTCAAAAAAAACTCTATGATATCTGTTTTCAAGCCCAACTGTTAACTGCATCACAACTCTATAACCTAGATTTTTACCTTCTGAAGGACCAGTCTTTCCAACATAAATGTCAAAATCCAAGCAGTATCCTGTTTGATCTGCAAGCATCCACACTTTATATCCGCATTTAACGCTTTAGCTGGCATATATTGTTTTAAAGTTGATTGTGCCTTAAACATTATCATTGATTCATCAACTGATAAATTCATGTACGGACTCAAACAGGCCTTGAAATTTTTCTTCAATTGTTCAAGAAATGGTCGTACTTTGTATAGTTTGTCAAAGTTTGGGGAGCCACGGTTAGGCATCAGGTTATTGTCGTTCAGATGGATGTTGCTAAGAAGCCAGCCAAAACGATGAACGGTGCTGATATTGCTTATATAGGGATCATGTAAGCTAGGCCGAGTAGTCCAATAATCTCTATATGATGGAGGTTTCTTTATACCCATCAAGAGATTGATTCCAATAAACGTTCTGATCTCGTCTTCATGTGTAGGTCGATATGCTTTATTATTTTTTTGAAAGTTCTGCTCAGCGTAGAGGTTTGTTTGAAATACTATATGACTAATCATTTCATCCGATATCAACAACTGGAAGAGGTTATATGGTATTTTATTGGGCAATTTCTGCACAATTGTAGTCCAGGCGCATTTTCAAAATTTTCCGGTTGTTTTTTTATAATATCTTTGGTCCACTTAATTTTCCACAGTTTTTGAAGCTCACTGAGAGGAACAAGATCTTCTGGGTCCCCCTCAGGTTCCACGATTTCTTCATCAGCAATTTCAGGCAATAACATGTTCTCAGGCTCGGACAGATTGATTCCTGCATCCAGATCCTTTTGCTCTGAAGCACTGTCATTATCAGACTCTCCAGAAGGAATATCCTGATATTCTAGATCCGACGATTGGCTAATGGCGTTGATTTTTTCATAAAGCTCAGCTTCTGTCATGCCAACCAGTCTGAACGGTAATGGTTCTGTTATTGTTTGTGGCCTTGACATTATCTAAAATAATTAATTTCCGCATTAGTACGAAAAAGTGTCGCTTTTGTCATTAAAATTTTTGTAAAAATTAATTCTTTACTTTGTATAATACATTACACCAAAAAAGTAAAAAAAAAAACATTTTAAGCATGGTGGGACAAAAAGCAACCCGCGTGTAAAATAACATTTTCTATGCCACTTATAAAGCCTAAAACTTTATATATATTTTAATATATTCACTATGAAGAAAACCAACAATTTCTCACCATATTAAACTTTTTTTCTAACAAAAAATATAAAAAAACTTACTGTTTTTCAAGAATTAACCTGTCACGTCTAATTGTAAACAAATCACTAAATTAACGAGCTGATCAGTGCTGGCATCTATGCAAGAGAAGTGTTAATTCAACCTTTATACATGCTTCCGTAAGGTAGGACAGAAAATAAACCGACGTACTTCAAGGAAAAATAAATAAAATCGGTGGTTTAAATTACAACCCACCATACATCAAACAGCACAGAAAAAGTGGTTCAAAATTTGTACCGGCGTACCTCAAAGAGTTAACAATGGTAAGGTGTATATGTATATTTTTTCAAACTATCCTGCACCTGAGACAACTGCATCAAAACGAAGTCAATTTAATGCTAACAACAACACATTTTATCATGGCCATAATAACTTATTTGTTGGATGAGTCATTCAAATTATGCCAAAACACCAAACTGAAATTAAGCGGCAGGGGGGAGATAGGCAACACACAGCTTCAACGTTTTTTGAAGTTGATAC
Organism: Acanthoscelides obtectus; assembly: GCA_963669975.1. Lineage (NCBI taxonomy): Eukaryota > Metazoa > Arthropoda > Insecta > Coleoptera > Chrysomelidae > Acanthoscelides > Acanthoscelides obtectus. Next base: position 53,656,615 of record CAVLJG010000004.1, read on the forward strand.
ACACCTCATTTGAACCATTGGGTTGTTGACCTATTAAGGGATCTGGGCACAAAATTAATTGCAGCTAGGTACCACTGAACGTAACCAGATGGTTACAGGCTATATAACATAGTTGGCTGCTTGTCTGGTTTAGTGCTATTTATTCATTGATTCCAATGGACGAAAGGTATATGCAGTCATTTGAGCCGGAAAGGTTCCATAAGGGAGTGCGATGTCTGAAGAAGTCTAGCAATCTACAAGTAGGCAACACACACTGCTAGGGCAAGTCACTGATATCTAACAAGCAGTATACATTCTGAAAAATGCACAATCTGTTAAAAGAATCGAGATTTCACATATCCATACTAGATGCTGTTCTACCGCTACGTCAATGGCCTTTGTTCCTCAGAACCGCCCATTGTCATATCGCGCTGAGCCTGCCAGACTGCCTCCCATCCGAGCTCTGTCGAACTTCGTACATCCAGGACTGGACGGTACGACCGCTTCTTTGTTCCTAGGGTGTTGTGGAGCAATCTGCCTGTGGCCGTTTTTCCCAGTTCTGCTAAATTTAGGCAGTTCAAAAGTCGCGTTATCAACGCGTCTTCAAGCTCCTTATAGCAGTCGCGATGCCCGGCACGGGTATTATGCATCTTGAAAAGTGACATTATGTCGTTTTTTTTGACATATAGGTTTTTTTGACATATAGGTTTTTTTGACATAACGTAGATGCACACTTCTTGTTGTGAACTCGTTTTGTAGTTGTACGTGTTGCCCAAACGTCATGATGCTTCAACTATCAATGTTCACAGATGGCATTATTGGAGGTCTAAGCTGTATGTCGTATACTATAGACTATAGCTGGAAGGAAACAGCAGTGCATAGGTGTGAGCTAATAATTTGTGATGATGATAATTTCATTGGTTTCTTCCTGGAAATTACATATGCAAATTTGCTGAATTTCAAAAATGTGAGAAATAAGAAAAGAAACTCCCTGGTTGGTGAAGTAACAAGTGAAAGATATCCTACACTCAGGAATATTTAAGAAATTGAAAAGGTTATTACATTATTTTTTTATTTACAGTCATTTAAGTTTTATAGAAATTTATTTTGCGATGTCAATAGAAAATACAAAGTCACTGCGAAAATGTATGGAGTGTGGTACGTCATTCCTAATTTTTCTGTGATGTAGCTTAATTGCACACAACGCGTGCGCGGTGGCGGTTTTCTCGTAATGCTCTTAAAATTTTTTGAAAACACAAAAAACGGGAAAATCGCAATTCATAACTGAACATAACCTGTCTTCAGAAAGGACAACATATAAATAACGCGTCGGGCACAGCTAATAGATTTACTTCATTCACAGCATATTTAGTAATAATTTTCTCACGTAGCATAACTGATTTTATACACATGCAGATCAATATACATAATCATCCAGATGCGATCTTGATACTCCGCTAACTTTCTTTCTTTCACATCTTCTCAGAGATAAACACTATAGACTACTCGGCTTCACAAAACATATATTTGCTTTCTGCAACCACCAATGCATGTTGTTGAGTCATTACTCCATAGACGGACGCTCACAGCGATCAAACGTGGAATGAACTATAGCCGTACCGCATGGGTATTATATAAAAAACGATGAAACGTCATCTTGCAGAATAGGTAGTCTTTAGTGTGCAAATAGTTCATTTCACGTTTAAGCAACACGTACAGCTACAAAACGAGTTCACAACAAGTGTACAACATCTTGTGCTATGAATGAATCGTGAAATTAGAGGCATTCCGGTCACCATAAGGAGTCATCAGTGCACAGGCCGCTTACACGGACCCTTATGTACCTCAAGCCTCGCCTTTCTAGCGAACTTGAGTATGGCCTTGAGTCCAAGCTCCTTGACGTCCTGAGGGCCAAAAGTAATGGACCTCAGTATAGTCTGCCTCTTCCTCTACCCCGCAGCGCTCACACAAGGGATACTCAGCCATGCCCATCACGTGCAGGTGGCGCCTAACGTGTTATGGCCAGACAACAGTCCCACCAGCAACCTTAGGTTGGCTCTATCCAGTTACATGCAGAAACGACCATCCTTAGCCCTGGGCCTTACAATGAGTTTCCGTGCAATCCATATCTCTATTTTCCTAAACTAGAAAAACCTAAATTATGTCACAAAAAAACTCATTAAATGTCAAAAAAACGACATAATGTCACTTTTGGGGGTAATCTGGGACGCTGAAGGCAGCGAGTTGGGCTGGAGGTCATGTCAGAGGTTATAAGTAGACAGACATGCCAATTGCTGATCAGCTGTTCACATTAATAGATGTTAAAATGTGATATCGTGAAAAATAGCTTACGTTACGTATTTCGCTCGTGAATATGTATGTATCGAGCTTAGGCAACTTATGAGGTGTCTAGATTTGTCTTGACATCTTGACAATGCAAGTGCAAGAGATATTAAAACTTCATAAAATCAAAATGGGTTATTTCAATCAAAAATGTCTACTTTGATATTTATATTCCACGGGCTACGGCTTAAACTGCTGGATTGATTTTGACCTTCGAGATGTCTCTAGATTTGTCTTTTCACTGTTTGTTTCAAATCAAAATGACGGATTTTAAATGCAAATTTGGACTTTGATATGTCAGAACCTATAGTGCACAACGGCTTAATGTATTTTGATATCTGGGTGATCCTTAGAATCGTCCTGTTAGCATAATTAAATCAGTTACTGTAGTAGGGTTTTTTGTATTTTTCAAAATGTACTTCTTCCCATCTATTTTTGACTGTGTGACATCCAACCACGCAAGTGCCGCAACCTGATAGTTGCAGTTACGTCAAGAAGTTACTTAATAAAGAAAGACTAAGCTTTATTGTCAATAGTACTAGGCAGCATCGGTGGCCGAGGTAGTAGACTCTTCGGTCTCCTGATCAGTCGCCGTGCGCTGTGCGGGTTCGAATCCCGTCCCAAGAGAAATTTTTCTCTTGACTATGGATGTTGTGATTGTCCGTAGGTGGTAGACGGTCTCTGACTGTCGAACGCATAGTACCACTCGGCGGATCTCGTAGGCGGGGCCAGAATGTGTGCATGTTGCGTGCACACGTGTTCCCTCGCCAGAGTCTGTGTGGCGTCCCCCCTTTTCCCTGTATCCCCCTATAGCCCTACGGTACCCCATGGGTGTTTAGGCCTCAGGTCTTCGTGGTAGTCGGAATATAAAAAAGTATCATTTAGAAGAAAATGATCTAACCTATTTTCATTATTTGCTTTGAAGTACTTGAATTTCCCTGTCAGGAGAGATAGTCTTGCTATAACAACTGAATAGGTGCTAAGCATGTAATTCAAAAATAATGACTCTTGGAAACCTTTCAAAGCAGTAAGGCACTAATTGTATTGGACAGAGCGCATGACGTTTGATTGTGTTAATGAAGATCGGTTCCGCCGTACCTTATTCGTGTCTGACTGCTTTTATCTCGAACAGGTAATTAAAAATGACCTTTGTAAGATTTACTTTTGGCTACTAAAGGAACTAGTTTAATATTAAAATGACCTTTCGACTTTCATGCTTATGTTAGATTCAAAGATTTCACGAAACGCCTCTTCGCTTCTACAGGACACGGCACTATCTATTTTAAATGTCTACCAGAATCTTGTACCTTTACATGAGTAAAGGCGTGTGTGTCTACTCGTAATTACTGAAACTTATTAACTCAATTTAGTATAATTGTATGGTAAGTCTTTGGATGAAATGAATAACCTTCTCCCGTAAAGTATTATCGACGGGTTTAATCCGGTCGGTAAACTTTCCCAAATGACCGGAGGTCGACCAATCAAACGGTCGTGCAAAGGGATTAGGTCACCATCCAAAACGAGACAATTAACCTGGACTGTTGCCCTTAAGTCGACCATTAAGGGAGTGTCTTTCCTTTTTCCTTAACTAGTATGCTCTGGAGGGGAATTAAAAACCTGACAGCATGACCTAGATACGACTAAGCTTTAAGCAGGGGTTCCAACTGTGGACACTTTGATGCGGTTACTGATGCCGATGATATTCAGGCACGTTAGCTGCACAGAATGCTTCTTAATAAGTGCTCCACGTTTTAAAGGATTTTATTTTTGACATAGTCGATACTTCGGTACTTGAGATTTTGACGCTTGTAACGCTTTGAATAGCAATATTATAAATCCCTGTGTCATTTTTACGTAAAAAGAGTTTATTTTGATTTTACATAGGACTACTACGTTGGAGACCATATTTATCCCTAAACAATAGGCCCTACTACTACACGCGACAAGCTTAGCATAAACGAAATAGACTGTACGTGCTGTACTAAGTTACTACGAACATGTATAACAAATATACCCATACAATTCGTCCACAGTCCCTAGGCCCGTCGAATCTGGAAGCCTTCTAAAATTTCCGTTTTAAGCATACTTTTGTGTACCATATTCAAGATGTTTCTCCCCCTGAAAAAATTTGCTACCCTTTTTTGGAAAATTTTTGGGGGCTGATAGATACTTGATGAAAATATTGTAACGAAAACACCGTTTTTACTGTCCTAAGTCTAGTATTACACTAATTTATAACACTTGTAACTAATTTATGACAAATGTATTACTATGTCGACTGGACAATCGCGTTGACTCATTCATCGTTGTCCGTAGAATTCCTGCTACTGGTCGGATATTTATGTAATGGTTCGACGGTTCTCGATGCATTCCAGCATTTTCTAGATAAAACTCAATTTCTCCTCGAAACTGGTAGATGACAGCATATGCTTCTCGAACGTCGGTTGAATCTGCTAGACAGCGCTGCAAGCGCTCTCGAACGGTTACCTAACTGTTTGCCTAAGCATCGACAGGTTACTAATTATTAATAATTCCAATTGTGATACATATTACTAATACGCGAAAAGTTAAATTCGTTCAAAATTGAATTTTGTATGATCTGAAAATGATTAAGACGTAAAGGTTCTTCAGCTATACTTTCAAATGTCAAGAAATTTGGAATAACAAGGTATGTAGATGTAGGTTTTGTTGAAACTTTTACTACTCCTATATTTATTTTGCTACGTTCAAAAATGTGATACCTCGACAGAAATACAAATGGACAGTCTTTTTATTCTTTTATTTATTTTTACTTCCCACGCCACTGGTGTTTTTTAGATATTATTTGGCATTTACTCATTTCCGTGGGTGTGTCTGTCTGTCGCTTATCCCTGGCCACGCTATCACCTTAATGTTGCTTGTACCAAAAATGATTTATTTCAACGATCGTCGAGATGAATCGTAGAAATTTTGGAATCCAGTGATACTTATCCTAAGTCACCAGAATTCTGAAAAGAACATTTTTTATTCAATTTGGATACACGTCGTGCAATCAAAAATAGCCCATACTCATATGTCCAGATGCATTGATTTCCACTGGTTTCTCCGGATAACAATGGCATCCATATTACAGCGCGAAATTGGAGCCAGCAATGGATAAATTAATCAAAAGTCCCCTTTGTGCTGTCGATCGACTAATATGCTGTTAACCGATACATCGGCGTTTCCAGGATATTTGTGTCGGAGTGTGAGCAAACCTAACCGTTGATTTCAATTTTTAATCGCTCTCGCTCTCCTATTGGGAGCCCATATTTTCTGTTTGACTTGTAGGAAATTTCAGGCTGATGTAACAGATAATATAAATCAAAAGCATGAACAATTTGATGGAAATAGATAATTGTAACATAACCTCAAAATACGGCACGGAACAGTAGAAAACTATGAAAGTCAACGAGGCCATAAAGGCGTCCTGTAATTGTAGGAACGACTGACGATACGGCCGTAGTGATAAAAACAGTTGGAGAAACATACCAAAACTAATATTAATCAGTATTCCGACATGTCTTAAGGATTTATCTTTGGTATTGATGGGCGATTCGATAAGTTATGAAAAATATGCTTGGCTACTAAGGTAGGACTAGTACAACCGTTGCAAATTTTGTTCAAGGATTGGACGACTACTTTGTTTCCAGCTAAATACCTATTTGAAAAACTGAATAACCTTCCAATTACGCCGTAAATTTATAACGCTTGTTCCACATGACCACTTTTTGGGCATTTTTATAATTTCTTTTCTTAAATAGCACAAGTAAGAAAACATCAGAATGACGGAAACCACAAATTTATCAAATTTCGAAGCAAACTCAAAAATTAAACTGTTGGTTTTCTTCAAAGTTCTCTCCAAATAGCTTAATAAGGTTCCAATGATGTTCATACTTTCCAAACATTTTACATTTTTCCTTATTAAAATTGCATACATTTTCTTTTAAGAGGCCATGAAAAGTAGGGATTAGTTCGGGATCAAAGCACTCTACACAATACATTTGAGAAGCATCTACAAATGACAACGTGACCCTTTCCCAGTCGGTAGTTACAATGCCCACTCCACGTGTGGCATACTTTTCACGAGTCCACGCGGAACGACTTAATTATATTGTCGACGTCCTCGACAATTCGAAATAAAAAGACAGACAGGGTGAAAAAAAACACACGTGCTTTTCCTCCCCAAGTTTCATTTAATAGCACGTGAAGTCGTTTTGTGACATTAATTGGCACGTTTTGTTTTATGCCACACGATTTAGGGAAATTGTAGTCACGTTTGCGAATTAGAATATAACAATGAGATAATGAAGTAATTAATAAGCAGTTGCATCAGTAATCGTCATTAACAGATGTTCGTGGCTCATACCGCTCGGCTGACTCGAGTTGTTCATGTTACTTGAATAGAATTAGAGTTTTCCAGCCAACACCACCAGTTTATGGAGCTGCATACTAGGTTCGTACAAAGGGGAATTTTATTGCAAAATACACGAGTTTACCTCGCCGATATGAATCGCAAACCATTTCGCAAGCTGAATGTTATTTTTATGCGAAAAACAGAAGGTTTCGTTTTTCAAACATTTCATTTATACGAGGAATCGAATTGGTGATTACGGTATTCGAAAAACGTACATTATTATAGACATTTTAAAAGAAAGCGGATGTGTCTAAGACTTGGTGTTGCAAACAAAAATGTTTTCAAAATTTTTCCACTCTCGAGTATATATATATATATATATATATGTATATGGATATCGGCCACCTTATAAGCACGATGCCCAGGCGTGTCAATGAGTGTATAAGAAATCGTGGATCCTCAACACATTATTGAACCAGCTTCTGCAGTCAGTTAACGAATCAAGCTGATAATTTAGTCATTTTACTAGTAAGGACACTGAACATTTATGCCAAAAATTGTTAAAATTGGATAAACATTCGTAGGTGTTTACCTTTTTTTGTCACTCAGTATACTTCCAATCGGAAAAAGTTATTTTTAAATGTTTAATTCATTCGATGAAAAAAGTATTTTTTATTTTATTTATTGCTTAGTCTATTGGTCACGAATTAGTAACACAGTATGCATAAGAATCGTGTCCACAAGTTCTTGACCTCAAAGCATCATTTGTCTGTGACACGTGATATCCAGAATTGGCAAAACGGTAGGCCGGTAAATGCCGCCATTTTTGTACAGTTGATATATTTAAACATCCATTGTCTTGCCTATGACTAATGACTACAAACGTTGGCGTAACGTGAATCCGTTCTCTTCATCTTTTATAATTAATTAATGTACAAAAATGGTGTAGGTTGACAGAAATACAAGCTTTTTTACTCGTTTGTCAAGAACTGAAGAGAAATATGGCGCTGCTGTCGAATCAGTACCGTGTCAGTACACTATATCTACGTTGATATATTGGGATTTCAAAGATCGCAGCGCCGCCACGGCGGATATCTTAAATATTTTCTTGTACATTGACACATTAACCTTACTTTTTAGCTTCTCTTTGAAAAGGTGTTTGGAAGTGATTTCTGCTGAATTATACCGGTTATGCGTACTCTTATTTGTTGAACGAAAATTTTGCTTACAGTGTTGTAAAGACTGATTTCGTTGTGATGTACGAATTTGTTGTCCATTTTGGTAGATACAAACTTTGTAAAATATCTGTTATTATACTCATAGTTTAGTCTTTTGTAATTTTAGAGGATTCTTAGGTCAAAAATAGCTCAAGTAACTCTGAGTTTAGTAGAATATATTGTATAGGCAATACCAATTCACCGTCTGTTACTTAAACATATTTAACAATGGCGGATTAATGTACAAGAAACTAGTTTCTTTAACGACCACCAGATATCTTGAATCCCGAATTGCTACTTCGTTGGATAAAAACGTCATTGTAATTTTAATACTATTGTAATCACGAAAATTTTCGAAACTGAGATAGTATGTTTTTTGGTTGTTTTGTATGACATGTACATCACGAAAAACCATGTCACTCATTTCCGTCTATCTGCCTATCGGTCTGTTCGTTAATCTTATAACTGCCTATAACTTACGATTACATTTTTACACAATGTTGTTGCAATGCGAATGATGCAATAGCTTTGTAGTTTATGAAAACCGGTCCAGTAGGCGGCGTAGAAAAAGGACAAAAACGAAAAAAAAAACGCCCAAACTCCGTTTATTGACGTTTCAGACTATCGTGATCATTTTCGGAAAATCTTTCGTAGGGTTCAAAATTGCGGGATACGGGTTTGGAGGAGAGAATATATCATCATTTTTTGACGTTGGTATATTTATGAGCATCCAACACCAGCAATTCTACGCTCATATTAGGAACATTTTACTCATTATCTCCATGTCCCCTTTGAGACTTAGAAATATCTCCAACAGTAGGTGTCGATACGTGCGACGTGGTTTCCCGATTGACAAGCGTCGTCGTCGGTGGTCGTATGCCACAGTCGGCAATGGCGTCCGCTCTGTTGTGTGCATGGTGAAAGCCAATATCGTCATTCAGGCAGGAGGAAAGTCATTTAATTTTTTGTTATACATGTTCTTAGCCTGACTTTTTTCTCAGACGGGCTAACTGGATGCCAAACATAATCCTCTACGAACTGATGACAGCATTGGTTGGGAAGGTCAGAGTCAACATACGCGACGCCATTTTTTTGGATTTAATCGCATTTTACCGAATACCTCAGAAGGAGGGAAATGTTTCTCGCGCATATTTATGTGTGTCTATGTGGGCAGACAAAACATTTTATTTTAGAGGCTACAGGCCTAACGGCTTGATGGAGTTTGTCATATGAAGTGTTGTTGGATTCGTCTCAGCAATGCATATTAACAATTTTTATAAACAAAATGGCAGATTTTAATGAAAAAATAAACCTTGTAATTTCTACTTCACAGGTTATAACTTAAACGATTTGATGGATTTTGACATATGAGGTGTCCCTAGGTTTGCCCTGAAGAGATTATTTATACTAAAATTTTCAAAATCGAAATTGCGATCTTAGTAAAAAAATGAGGCATACCTAGATTTATCTTGACAGCGCGAGGGACACTGGGTATACTGATATTTTATGAAATTATAATGGCGAATCTTAAACGCAAACTTCAATAATATCATTTTACGGGATACAGCTTAAACTGCTGGATTGATTTTGACATTCTAGATGTCCCTAGATTTGTCTTGACAGTGCGAGTGACACTGGTTTTTTTAAAATTGAAATGGCAGACTTTAAATAAAAACTTCCACTTTGAAATTTAGATTTAAACAGTTTGATGGATTTTTGGTACTTGAAGTTCCCTTAGATTCGCCTTTATAGCTCAAATTTTTAGTTTGCAGTGGGGTTGTTTTCATAAGCAGCGCCGGAAAGTTTACATTCTTAGGGTTATGATCAAAACGTTGCCACTACGAATTGTTTGTCGGAATCTTTGGATTTACAAAAGAGGTAAGTTACTATATCTGATATGTGCTGTTAATTTCTTCGACAGAAAATAAACGCCCAAAAGTTGGCAATTTGAATAAGACATCTCTACAGGGTGTTTCAAGTTCGACCCTTACCATTGGGATCTCAGAAACTGTAATACGAAGTTGCTTAAATGGGGGCAAAGTTGCGTATTTAGGTAATCAACAAGTTTATAAATTCAAAGTACTTCCGGAGAGAGACAGAAAAAACCCAATGTTCCCAAAATCGTTTTATTTTTTACTGACTTTATTTGTATTGGGATTTCAAAAAAATTGCATATCAACATTGCCACTTTTTCACCTCTACAAGAAGGCATAATTAAAATTACAATATGATGTTTTGTATCTGTCCTCCAGCATCAAGTTTATTTTTTCTTATGGGCGCCATTGTATTTTTGTATAGATGAATACAGCTTTTAATTCTGACTTCAAAAACGTATAATACATCATACATTGTCATTGCAAAGCTAAGCTATTAAAAAAACGAATTTCCTAGGTAGGACTTGAAATTATCAGATAGTCATTTGTTTCGCATACCAGTATCCCAAAATCACTTATGTTTTTCTGACCTTATTTGAGATTGGATTCCATAATAAATTGCATGTTGTCATTGTTACTTATTCTCCTCTACAAGTTGGCATCACCAACTTATAATGGAATTTTGTAAATTTAAACGGACTTTTTAGTTCTAAATTCGATGATTTCCTTAGTTGGCCATGAGTTTGTTGTTCGATGAAAAATATATGGAAATACAAAGAAAGCTATGGTGAAACCTGTACATAAAATGAAAATTTAATTGGTGGTAATAATGATAATAATCATAAATAAGCAGAGGTAAATCATAGCAGATAATCAAAATCTCCGTTATTTTCTAGACAAGGCCTGGCTCTTCTATAGACATTGTCCACTACACGATTCATTTCTCTGCTCAGTCTTCCAAACTCTGTTGCTATGTTCAATTTGAGGTCTGTTATACAGGCATGTTTTTACTGGAACAACTACAGCTTGGCAATGTCAATGAATGATATATTATGGATTTTTGAAATCAGAATTAAAAACTCTATTTATCTCAAAAATGCAATTTAGCGTCCATAAGAAAAAATAAAGTTAATGCTGAAGGACAAGAGACGAAACGTCACCTCGAAATTCTAATTATCTAGAGAAAAATTGTCAATTTGAAAATGCAATTTATTTTGGAATCCCATCTCAAATAAACTGAAAAGGAAAATAAAAGTATGTAATTTTGGGATAAATCTGATCGGCGAAACAAATGACTGTCTGATAATTTCAAGTCCTACCTAGGAAATTCTGCTTTTTTTCAAATTTTAAGGTTTGGCAACATCAATGTGCCGCGTATTACACAGGAGGATAGAAAGTGGCAATGTTAATATGCAGTTTACTTTCAAATCTGACTACAAAACGATTTTGGGAAAATTCTGTATTTCCCTCTCTCCCCGGAAGTACTTTGAATTTCGAAACTTTCTAAGCGACATTTTGATCGTTCACTAAATACGCAATTTTGCCCCCATTTTAAGGGACTTCGTATCCCTTACAGTTTCTGGGATCCCAATCATGAATGTCTAATTTGAAATAAACTTTATATCCCAAGAATCGAAAGAAATTAAAATGACATTTCTGGATTTACGTTTGTTGAACAATACAAAAAGTAGGAGGAACGATCCGTCCCGCCAATGTACTTTCAAAAAAGCCAGAAATCCTGCCAAAAGCTGACGCGACGGGTGGAAACCCTAAAATTGAGGTAAGCATACCTGCCGCTCAAACTTCCTAAAGTTATTTATTTTGGCGATTATAGGTTTGTTCGTACAGTGTTCGGTGACTGTGTATGTGATCCGGCCGTGTGAATTCAGTCTATATAGCGTAGCAGAACGAACGGAATTTGTGTGGCTTATATTTTCAAATCTATCAATAATGACCTTTTTTGGGACGATCTTCATTGTCACCTCCTGGAACCCTTTAGAAGTTACTCATTATGATAATTTTAAATCCATTACAACGAAAATACCTACTGCTGATTTCATTCTCTGTGTCATATGATGCGTTACGCTTCTTTCTTCTATGTTGGTACTTGACTATAACTTTATAAGAGTTTCTGGGGTCCCATAGAACACATGTATGTGTGTTTCGTATAATATGCCGATACTGTAAGTTTTTTTATTTATATAACTGTCAATTTGTATCTGACAAGTTCAATGTTAGAATGTCAAATGTTTATGAATCTTTAGATGTTGTTTTTATTTCCCGAGTTGTAGACATACATATGTTTTACAGTTTAGTTTCAAAGTCGCCACACCTACGCTACGCATTCACATCGGAAGCTAAAACCATCACCTATGCTGAGATATCGTTAAACTAACTGTACAGATATATTTATAAATATTTTCCAGATGAAAATCCCAAACATTTCAATTACGGTTCACATACACCGAGAGAGATGTAATGTTTTTCATCCAGTTAATCGTAGCTTTAACACCTCTCTCTATATGTCCGCTGCTCTGATAGATTATATTCAGTTATTTATATAACTGGTATGTTCTATAATATATATGTAATGTGTACCACTTGGACCAAACATGCGCTCTATTTTAGATCAATCTGCCACTATTTGATGCAAAAATGACCACGATCCACGATGGATTGGAATATATTCTACGTGGGAAAGATCTGGAAAGGTCTCGTTATAGACCGGGAACCTACGTACGATTCCCGGAACGTACACAGTCCTGCATAAAATCTTTTGTCAAAAACTGTTTGAATTGTTCACACTAGCATGTGTGGGTATCTCTTAAAAAAATCTGTTACAAAATACGAGTATTATGGTTTTTGCAATTTAATTTTATATTTTTTTTGTAACATCTTGTATTATTATTCAAATATCAACCAAAATCTACCGATGGAATGTCAACAAAAGTAGGAAAATAAAAGAAGGAAACTATGTATTAGCCTACAAAAGGGCAGATGCAAAAATATAGTTTTGAAAAAGATGTTTATAAAATATTGAACCAGCATCAAAGGAGGGCAGCTCCAGTGCTGTTATTTTAGATGATAATAAATAATCAAGATTTAAGGTTTCTTCAACGTCAGTTCCATCCATAACGGTGAATTGGAAGCTCTTGTCGATGATCAAACGCAATACAACACAAAAAATAACAGCTGTTGGATGTTAGTGATAACTGCTGATGTCAGAAGACAGTAGTGACGCCATCTTAACTGAAGACTTTTCAACGCAATGCATTGAACGTACCCGAAGAAGATCAACAAGATTTCCAGTTTTTTGATAACTCCTGAGAAGGTGGTTATAAAAGCTCTCCATTCTCTAAAAAAGAGATACATTCTTAGATGGATGCTGTATTCCACTCACTGCAACGATTGGTGAACATCATCTCCCAGAGCGGCAACGTCGCAAAGTGCCTACACGCGGCTGAGCAAACACGGGAGTATGGAGAGACACACAGGACCACCGGGATACGCGCCAAAGGTGGATGGCATGAAGGGGAACTGGAGGCATCCAGAGACGGAAAAAGAGTGAAGGGTGGTAGAGTGACGCAACGCCGCCACCGTCAAGCGTCGCGTTCCAAAACACAACACACTAACCTGCCTCTAATTCCGAATGCTAGAGCCATTCGTTCCAGTCTGGAACAGAGCCGGATCCAGTCTGCATTCTATAACGTTCACGGTGATTTAGTGAAAAATGAGTTGCAGAAAATCGTTTCTATAATTACCATGAAAAATAGTATGCTAGCTTAGGGGTTACTGCCGTTGTTACGGCTCCTTTAAAATAAAATCCTTCTATAGCAACCATCGACCCAACATGACCATGGACCATGGACCATGGACCATCTGAACACCCATATTATGAACGATGCCCACAATGCAAAAGAGGACTTAATAACTACAGGCTTACAGCTCTACATTAGTATCAGTAAAGTGAGGGAGCATGCAAAATATTTCTAGCATCATCACTTAATTAGCGACAGGCGGTATGGTTAACGACACCAGCACTGCTATTATTCAACGTCATAGTCGCTTAGAACTACCACTAACATGTATACAGCAAATCGAAGTTAAAAAGTAGGCTACTAAATTAGTATTCACTGTAAATACCTCAAAATATCGGAGAAAAGCCAAAAATATTTAAAACCAGAGGTGTTCAAGTTAAGAGCAGGAAGAGGTACGTCCGTGGACCTGTTGGCGATAGTTTCCAGAGCCGTGGGAGTAATCTTCAGCCATTTTACCATATATTCCATTTTGTCATTTGGACATTTCGTCAATTGTGTCAAATCAAATTAAGAAACTAGTCTACAGAGTGTATAGGGTAATCGGGAAATAGCCGCTGGAATAAGGGAACATGAGTAGGACTGTGCGAAAGAAGAATAAAAACATGAAAGATCCTGAAGATGGGGATAATGTAGAAAAATACAGTGATAACAACGAAGAACTGTCGAACGGAAAAGAACGATGGTCTTGCCCAGCCTGTTGTAAACAGGGACGAGTTACCCGAAGCGGATCCACATGCGGTGCTCGTTCAGAAACCACTGCTCCTTTACAACCAGATCAGTCTACCCCTACCGACACTCTCGCCCTTATACTTAACCAATTATCAACTATGGCCAGTGACATAAAGGATATTAAGAACTCTCAATCTCAACTCAGAACTGATGTTGCTTATTGTAGAAACTTGCTACAGCAACATTCGGACTCGATCTCTCGGCATGATGACTTAATAGCGGCCTGCGAAACCAACATACAAAATATCCAGGTTACTCAAACAGAGCTGTCTTCTAACATTGCTAATATTGAATCGAGACTTGCAAGATCTATGGAGATGATGCACTCAGGCAACGGCGCTTCTTCTACCCCTATTGCCCCAAGCTCCCAAGCTGAGACAATGGAGTTATTTAGACGTTCCCACAATATCATTCTGAGGGGCATAGCTGAAGGTAACGATGACATAAACATAGTATCAGAGATAATTAGGCATATTGAACCATCTGCCGAAAATCACCGACTCAGCATCACTCGCCTTGGCAGAACAACTTCAAGCAATCGTTTAATTAGAGTTGTGTTTTCCTCACCTATTATCGTCAGCAATATTTTGCGGAAGAAAAACTCCATCCTTAGCCACTCTACGCTTCGTCACGTAAAAATCTCTGACGACAAAACCAGAGGTCAAATGCAAGAACTACAACACCTTCGCGAAGAGCTTAGACGTCGTCAAACAACAGGCGAAAGTAATATTACTATAAAATACGTTCGTGGTAAACCTTCTATAGTACACACAGCTACCCAGGAGATCACACCTTCAAAAAACTGATAAATTCTGTGGCAAACTGGACGGTTTGTTACACTAATATACAATCTCTCTTTTCTAAGCTACTTGAACTCCAAGCATTTGTTCGAGACAATAATCCAACGTTCGTTTGTCTTACTGAAACATGGCTCCATTCCAACGTGTCCGACTCTTCCATCAATTTGCCTGGATACTATTTATACAGAATGGATTCACCACGCACTCCTGGTTTTGGTGGAGTATGCATTTATGTTCGCACGGAAATCGCGTCGGCTTTCTCGGTATCTCCCTCTTTCAGTCCTTTCGATGGCATTGACAATCTATTTTTGGAATTGAGGTGCCCAAATTTCAGCTTCACGATAGGCTGCATATATCGGCCACGGCCCTGTTTGGGAGACACACACCTGTGCAGTCTCATTTCAGATCTCTTAAATAAAAACACCAACCTTTTCATAGCTGGTGACTTCAATCTACGTGACATTAGCTGGCCTATGTCAACCATTCCTGAATGCAATTCTTCTTCTGCTGCTTACATCGACTTGCTACGCAACTCTAGCATATCTCAACTTGTTGATCGTCCAACGAGATTCAGGGAAGGACAGACGCCTAGGGCTCTGGATTTGATATTCGTTAACGACGCAGACTTTGTTTCTAATTTAGATTATTTGCCACCTTTTGGCAAGTCTGACCATTGTTCACTTTTATCTTCTCTCCAGTTCAATATAAATAGTCGTTCTACAACCGATAAGTTTAAAACCATCAAAATTGTAAACCACGATGCTCTTAACCAAGCCCTGTCTGAAGTCAACTGGCCTGCTTTGCTTAACAACCGTAGCACCCAAGATATGTGGGACACTTTCGCTCAACGAGTCCTAAGCGAAACGGCTGACAATACTGCTGAAAAGAAGGTATACTGTGACCCCTCAAAGCCCTGGATCAACTCTAACATATCGAGGATGCTTCGTCACAAGAGATCTTTGTGGCAACGGTTTAGGAGGAGTGGCCATTCACAAGATTACGTGTCTCATCGATCCTTTTCTAACCTCCTATCTAGAACGTTACATAATGCCAAACATGCTTATGAACGAAAACTCGTTACCTCCAAAAATAAGAAGAAGCTGTTTCGGTATCTAAGAACAAACCTGAATTCCAAAGTTTCATCACCTCAGATCCGCGACGCTGACGGTCATCTCCACATGGATGCCACCGAATCTGCCAACTTACTGGCAGAGTCCTTTAGTGATGACTTCGTCGATGAGCCTAATGGAGACCTTCTACCGACCACTATCTGCCATAGGTGTCCCAACAGCCTTTGCGAAGTTGAGTTCCTGCCTGAAGATGTATTAATGCACCTGCGAAATCTGAAGACCTCTTCCTCCCCTGGTAAAGATGGGATGACGGCTGCTGTACTTAAAAACTGCGCTTCAGCACTGGCCCTACCATTAAGCTTGATATTCACATCGTCTTTTAGATCTCATACCCTACCCTCATGCTGGCTTAGTGCTTCTGTTACTCCTGTATTCAAAAAGGGCGACAAATCCTCCGCTAAAAATTATCGACCAATAAGTCTCGTTCCTATCGCTGCCAAAATAGCTGAAAGAATCATATTAGATAAGCTCCAGTCATTTGCTTTCGAAAATGACCTTATCCCTAAGAATCAGCATGGATTTCTCCCTGGTCGATCAATAATGACCAACCTTCTCCACTCTCTCAACGATTGGACTCAGTATCTGGACACCAAGACTCCTGTTGATATAATCTACTTAGATTTTTCTAGGGCTTTCGATCGCGTACCACATAGAAGGCTTCTGTTTAAGTTGGAATGTATGGGAATAAGAGGCGAGTTGTTACTGTGGATTAAGGCTTTTCTCACCGGGAGGACTTTCTCTGTGCGCGTCAGTGATAGCCAGTCTCACCCTCATCATGTAGCAAGTGGAGTTCCTCAAGGCTCTGTCTTGGGGCCAGTGCTGTTCCTTCTGTATACCAGTGACCTGCCCGCATTGATTTCCTCCACATGTTCAGCTTATGCCGACGACACCAAGATTTACAATACTGTCGTAAATTCTGCTATGCTTCAACGAGATCTTGATACTGTTTGTCAATGGTCAGTCAGTTGGCTTTTACCCTTAAATCTAACCAAGTGTTGTGTCCTTCACCTCGGGAAGACAAATCCGCGATTTACATACAAGATCTCTGACCACAACATCGAAGCAGTTTCGAGCCACACTGATCTGGGCGTTGTAGTCAACGATCGTCTTTCCTGGTCAGAGCATATTCACCACGTTACATCAAAAGCCAAGAAACTTCTATATATGCTGGAGAGGTCTTTCAAAGGATCCGATGTCAAAACTTGCGCCTACATTTACAAGGCATTCGTGAGGCCAATTCTTGAATTCGCTGGCCCGGTATGGGACACTGTGCTTCTGCGCGATAGAAATCTCGTCGAATCAGTACAGCGTCGGGCTACTCGTATCCCTTTTGGAGCACGAAGACCAAGCTATGAAGATCGCCTTGAATTATTCAACCTAACCTCATTCTCTGAGCGAAGACTTCGTGGCGATCTTATAGTTACGTTCAGGATACTTCATGGTTTGATGGGCACCAACCTCATGCATCTATACCATCTGTCGCGCAGCAATCTACGCGGACACAGCTTCAAACTGCATAAGGAGCCATTTAAAACAACAGTCCGACAGTGGTTTCTTCCCAACCGCATACTCAACACCTGGAATAGCTTACCTGAAAGTGTGGTTGGTGCTACTTCAGTTAATAGCTTCAAAGTGCAGTATGATAGCTGGAGGAGTGTACAAACTTTATAGCTGTGAACTGTATTTTTTTATTTTTTTCTATTTGATGTATTTGTGTTACGTGTCCGTACACTATATTTACTGCATGAGCTTATAGTACTGTGTACTCTGCTCATCTCAATTATCATAATAATAATAATAATAATAACAGTCCGCTGTTACATGGTTAAACTGTCATAGTTCTAGTCGGCTATAAAGTTACGCAATACCACTACAGAAATTGAGCCTTCCATTTCACTCATTTCCGTCTGCTAATCATTAACTCCTTTGAAACTAAGAAGCCCTGCTTGATTTCTAATGAAATATTGACGGCTACTATTAAGAACCAAAAAACCTTGGTAAGTTTTGAAAATAAAAATCGCTTGAATTTCGTTTCTTGAAGTTTCAGACTCCGGTTCGTTTTCCTAGATATTTTCAAGGGGGTGGACCATAGGAGGTTGGAGACTGTATGAGGTGGGGGGCTGAAAATGTTACATCTTCGGTATCAATGGAAAACATTTTATTGTGAAGGATATTCGTCATCATGTATGGACACAATCGTCGAGGAGGAAGAACAAGTGTTAAACGAGATCTATGCCTTCGTACCTACCCCGGCACAGGGTAAAAGCGCACCGTTTTGCCGTTGCTACAGCGTGTTTGCTTTTCCTAGCAGCTCTTTGTATACAATTTTCAAAGGTTAAAAATAAGCCACTCGGGTTATACGCATAATAATTTAAATAAAATAAATGTACCTTTTTTCCGGCATATCGTTACAGGTGTATCATCCCCCAAACGGTTTTTATGTAAATATAAACATTAATAATATAAATAAGATGGTAGTTGAGAGAATAAAATTTGAAAATTCCTATTGGATTATTTTTCAAATCACTGGTACTCCCAGGACCTTAGTCTAAGAGGTGGAGGTAATTTATAAGTAGCATAGTGTACAGAAACAAATATGACAAATATATGTCTATGATGAATGTATTGTCATATCAGTATTATAATTGATGGGGATGTCCGAGTCAGTTTACTTGACCCCATTTTTTTGTTGATCATATATAATTTTTGTATGTTTCTTGGCATGTTAGCGCCCGCGGCGTTAGCCTCTAATTTCACCCCGCAGGCCCTGACCGCCCGCTCAACGCCTACATAAATAGCTATGGGTTGAGAGAGTCATCACGTTTACAAAGGCTTACGGTCAGATGCGATTTTCTGCACTATTATATAAACTTGTTTTATTGCGTATTGTCTCCTATTGAGGCTTTGAGGTCGTAATATACCTCCGTAATTGATAAATTCTCATCTTATGCCCATATTCACCGTCTGTTGAGAATTACGATTAAGGACTAATCCAGATTATTTCCACGTTTTCATGTGCACCGATACATTTAACACCCGGTAATCGCGTTTAGGCATAATCCTAGCATATTGGCAGTTTAATCTGAAAATTGACGGATTGGAATTCTCGCACTATTGCTGACGCCCCATGGCCGCGGCTCGCACTGTAATCAAAATTAATTCGTGAAGTTAGAACAACCAAAATTGTCGTATTTTGAAAATCTTTAGAAAAAATCGAATATTTTTAGCAGCCTAAACGCTGCCTACCCTAAAAGATTCTCTTCTTCCCCTTTGCTCTCGTTCTTCCTTCTCTCCTTTCCTTCCCTTTTTTCCTTAAAATTGTCTGGTTTCTGGGTTACCAGACCTGACAGACTGACAAACTGACACTGTGACGCAAGAGCTAAGGTCCCACGGACCGCTCTGACAACCAACGATGACTTGACTTGGATTGGGGTTCTAACCTTATTTCGTGTTGTTGCCTTGAAGGAGACAATTTCAGAACGCTGTACTCTTGGGAGTTAGTGGTTATCAGCTAAAGAATACCTATTGACACCTCTACAAAATCCAAGCAATGTTGCCGAAAATCTTTATAACGAAGCTCATATTCGAACGCGAAATGTAGTAGAAAGATTAATTGGTGTTTGGAAACGTCGGTTTCCAGTATTAGCCTATGGTAGACAATTTTGATTAAATAATGCTTTAACAACAATTGTCGCCACTGCTGTGCTTCAAAATATTTCCGTTAATATGCATGAGGATTTAAATCCCTGTCCACAAGAAGTCAATAGTCAAGAGCTGGATTACCTAATTTTACAAGGATACATTCCTCATGTACAACATGCTGCAAATGTTGGTCAAGGCCCATTTAATTTTCGACAAAATCTGATAGATAACCATTTTAGTTATTTATAAAAGATCTGGATAAAAACACACAATTTGTGGAAAAACTACATACTTTTTATAATATTGTATTAATAAAAATGGTTTGCTATAGTATCCTTATTGCATTGATCGATAACTGGTCTCTTTTTTCTTTACCAACACACGTGTCTTTTTTTAAAAAGGCTGCCTCAAATTTTGATAAAGTAACTTTCCCAACATCTGGTTTTTGATGAGTTTTAGAAGTTCTATCAAAATAAGATCATTTTTTGAGAAAACGATTTTGTTACATCTTTTTATTGATTGTCTTGGTGAACAGAAACGACTCTTGAAATCATTTTCGATAACCTTTGAACAAGCATGTAGTAATATGACCTTAATCTAAAACGAAGATTTAGGTATTCGCGATATCCTGGAATTTACCCATGACTTGGCGACCACGCCATTCCGTGTCGTTCGGAGACAGAAAGGCCCTGCGGCGTGCGGAGATGTGCATTTGTTTGTGGCGTCGACGTGTGCGCGGCGCAGACGGCCGGCGGCAGAAGCGTTGGAGTTTCCGAATTTTTTTCAAACCGCATTGTCGCGCGTCAAAAGCATTCGGCGTCGAACCTTTACCGCTGTTCGTCAGTCGTTTTGTCGCTCGTTCTACCTGGCCGACACGGGACGCGAATCTCCCACACTTCCCCATTGGTCCAAAATAATCGCAGTGGGCCAGTTTGACCGGCTGCTGGATGCTGATGCATCTCGGTAAGCTTTGACCGCTGCCGTGGTGCCGGTGCACGCAGTTTTGTTTTCGTGCTTTTCGAGCCGGCTACTCAACATCTGTCCGGGACCGGAGATTTTTTTGTTGGTTAGGTGCGGTAGGCTAAGTTGTCGTTCGTAGACTGCCAGTGGATTTATTTGGTGGATCTGGTTTTTAGTTTGTTTATTTCCATACGTAAATAGGCTTCTCATTTATGGGCTAACAGGAAAGTACAGTATCAATAAATGAGTGAATTACAATGAAACACCTTTGAGAGTAGTGGTTATATTTAAAGAAAGAACATGCATTCACATTTATATAAAATATGCATATGTGTCACACTTATTTATACATTTTATTGTCATCTTACTTGAATACGTGTTTTTATCCATCCTTGAAAAGGTTCATTTTGATATTTCCTTTAGATTTCATTTTATTTGAATGAACCAGGACTTTAGATATTTGTGTTTATGTTTATTGTGAATACACTACATCTAAATTTATTTTTCTACTAGTCATTATTTGCTATGCAAGCAAAAATTTTTGTGATTGAAGTCACCCATACAGGGTGGTCTAAGTTCGCGACATGCATACCAGAAATTATAAACGCAACGTCTAGATCTACTTTATGGGAATGTTATATTTATAACCTGACGAATTTGCATCCATTACAAATGTTTTTTGTTGACATTCGAGAAATGCATAGAAATATTCTCATCTGCAACCAAATTATCAAAAGTATTTATTCACTATGAAACATGGCCACGTATTCATTGAGGAAAATGTATTTTTGCTTTTGTACGTGTTACATATAGGTGACAGCAATGATACTGCTTTCAAAAAAAGTTCATTGGAACATTGATGAATGAATTTATATGGTATTAGTGCCAAAATTTATTTATGTACAAATTTATGACGCATTAGCGTCAGAATGGACCCTGAATTCAGCACAGATTTAAAATTTTATACTGAGCGACACAGGCAGCTAGATAACGTTAACTTGCTATGATTAGATTTTACGGCATTTAGAATAAATTCAGATATCTTCTCATAAAATAGCAGGCTTCCGATCTCACTGAACTGTTTACATGTTTGAATTCATTTTTATTTGAACAAAATGTGTTGTTGAAAGTCAAATTTATTATAGGACGCGTGAACAATACTTACTACAGTATTCATATCAACAGTATCGAACGTACCTTGTCAATAAATCCTTATAGATGTAATAGTTTAAGATTGTCGACCTCTCAATCGCCAGTCGGAATTTTTCTGACGGAGGGGGGTCTGATCATCGGCCAGAGATAACTTTTTGTGAAGGAGTACCTGCCCGTCAAACTTTTTCAAGACCGGGGGTAGTAAATTTGGTTGGTCAATTTCCAAAAATTCTCAAAATTGTACTCAAAATCATGCTAAAAATGGCTTTTTTAAGGTCCAACCGAATTCCCAGGGGGCTGTATGGCCGTCTCTGGCCCCCTATGAGTAGTAGTAGCTGCCCAGGCAAAGTGCCATCAAACGGATACGGCACCTGGCAGGGCCTTCTAATTGCCAGTTTTGGAATCGTAATTAGGTCACTGTCGTTGACCTCAGAAGCTAAAGGAAACCTCATAGTACAGTACACTAATTTGGATGACCAGTATAAATTAAAAACTCAAAAGTCCAAAACTTCATAGAGGCCATCATTAATACTTTGCGCTTATATGATATATAAACGAGAATATACTCATCAAAAACCTATAAAATAGCGGAAAAGTTGGATAAACATCTTCTGTTGAAAGTTCCCCACAACAAACTACCTACAAGAAGCAGAAACATTCTAATTCTTTGTGTGGGAGTTGTAAATTACCAATCAAAAGTTAGTATATCATTTTTGAGTAAACACTAAAATTAGCAACGCCAAACTGTATTTCATGTTGGATACTTAGGGCCGTATCGTGAGTCGTTCCTACAATTGTAGGACACCTTTATGGTCTCCTTGGTTTCAATAGTTTTCTACTGTTGCGTGTCAGCACTCTATTTTGAGGTTATCTTACAAATATCTATTTGCATCAAATTGTTGTTCTTTTGAATTATATCATCTGTTATATCAGCCTGAAATTTCTTACAAATTTAAAAGAAAGCATTATCTCACAATAGGAAAGCGCTGACGCTGTCACGGAACAGTAGAAATCTAATAATACCCCAGCCTTTTTAGAAAAGAGAAAAGACTATCAAAATCAAGGAGGTCATAAAGACGTCCTTCAATAATTGTAAGAACAACTAACGATACGGCCCTTAGGGTAATCCACATCCCATCTACATACTAAATTATGTATGCCTTCAGCCAGACAGGTACAGTCGCATTCAGGATATACGTTGTAGGCGGGAGTAGCGATAATTGCGTGATGTCCTTCATATTTTTGGTAAAATGGAAAATGTGACAACCACGTAGCGCGTTTGTGGGTTCAAATGGCTTAACAAGATGCCGAACGAATGATCAAAAACGACAGTAACCAACCATTCAGATAGAGGGTATTGTTGGTATTGATGGAGAGATTTTAATGGTACAAAATATTTAAGAACGTGACAATAAGAGAATATGGATCGTGCTAAGAAAAAAGTGATACATCTAATTTTTATTAGCTGAAAGTAGGCATAAAAATGTTATTTTCATATTTTATAGCTACCGGAATGCAACTTGGCTGCTTTTTTCCTCTCTGAACTACCTACAAAATAAATTTTATGCCCCATTCACAGATTGGAGCCAATATGGCCAATGCGCATTGGTTTAGCGTTCACATATTGATGTTCGCTTACGTTGGCTCAATATGTGAATGCGACATTAGACACTTGAATCGGACAAAGCGTTTTCAAATTATTGCAAAAAACTGGTAAAACAAAGCTATTTTGTATTGTTGTTTCTGATTTCCATGTGTTTGCGATACTGACATCTAATTTCGTAAAAAATATGTATTTGGCACGTTTAAGAACCGCCCTATCTTTATATCTTCTCTTTGTTTCATTTTTTTTTTGAAATTTATTGAAATCTGATTTACAGCTCTGGATGGTCGTGCAGTTCTCAGCGACTGCTTATTTAATTAGGAACGGAATTACTTTCATGATAATGAAACATCATTATTTTGATTAAACATTAAAATAATTTTTGCATTTATACTGCATAAAACATGCAGAACAATATACGTTTGACATTATTTGTTTTTCCTGTAGCTCTTCCTAGCAATTGACGATATCTTCAGACTATTCTAAAAATATTGACTCCATATATTATGTAATATGGGAAGGTAGGGGAAATGATTTTTCGATTTTTTATAATTCTTTGATCTACGGTATGCTCAGATGTTCATTAGACAAGTCGCTAGTCAATAAATACGCGTATATGCGTCGATTGAAATATATTCATTAACTTGAAAGTATTACCAACTAAACCAATATCAGGAGTGAATATAAATTGTTTGGTTTGCTTACGAAAACTCTCGGAAGACATTTCCTTGTATTTATTTTATTTTGTAAAGAATTATTAAGTATGGCAGTATGATACGAGAAACAATGCTTGAAAAGTGTCATAGGAGTGCTGTGGTATTATGCTGATTGTACGGTCTCTAATGCTTCTGTTATGAATTTTATAACTAAATATAATATTTTCTCTCAAATAAGTGGGCCTGGACGCAGCTATCAACTTGTGCAAAAATACTAATTACTTGTCTACTACTTTGCCAAGTTTTAGCCATATCGTATGAATTCTTCAAAGATTATATCTCTTTACTCCACCTGAAAGGCAAAAATATGGTTGAAGAAAGTTGATCCTTTATTATTTTACTATTTTATTAACATTTTCTTGTCACATGTTATATTCTCAATATCTGAAAATTAAAATCGCCTTTTCTTGCCTCTCCCCGTTATACCTACAGAGTTATTTTTGCAAAAAATGTCTCAGAAATATCTTCAGCTGACAAGAAAAGGAAAAGAAACTATGCAATTATTTTCAAAATAGTGCTAGAAACAGGAACATTAAAAGATTTTCATTCGAAGTTTTGCTTGTTGAACGAGTCTAAATCCACATTAATCACATCATTAGAAGTGTCGTGTGAAAATCTGAAGAGAAAACACAAAATTGCTTTGTTTTTATCGATCCTTTACCATTTTACTATATTTCTTGGGCCCGATTTTTCAAGTTTTTATTCAACTTTGAGTAACTATGTCATGAAAGTTAACTAACAGTTGCGAGTATAACTCATTTTGGCAAAGTTCTCTTCCTTTTTTGTTTATGTTTGTTAAAATTATTTTTTACATATTTCAACAATTTTTCAATACAGTAATTATGATTTGATTCTCACAAGAGTCACCCTATAAACATTTGTCACATTCTGTGTGAGTGAGGTGGGTTTAGCCTTATCACTCGTCGTAAAGCATTGATTGTAATTTTTTACGTCATGCCTGATTTGAGACAATTGCTATTTCCGGAAAGCGTTTTCCTTTAGCTGAATGCAATGCATGCTTTGATATCCATCGGATTTTTGAGCAAAAGATTTTGTTCAAATGCTGTGATTTTTGTTTGTGATGCCATTATTGAATTTGTTAATGTCTTTTGAGTCTTTTTATATTTCTAAATAGATCTTCTGTCTTTTAAACCGACTGTTTTTAAATATTTTCAACTGAAACATGCTATTTAGTTGGCTGTCTTATATTTTGTCACAGACTGTGCATTAAAGAGGAAGCCAAAACAAACTTTATTGACGATAATAAAACTTTTTCTTTGGTTTGTTGGCCAGTTTTCAGCGCTTGTTGGAACCACGCGGCATGTAGAATATTAAAAACTCTCATTATCGTTTGATTGAAAATAGTCGGTAGGGCAATACCGCGCAGTCTGGAAAGCGTGGGCGCGGTGATGCCGTAAAATTTTAAATTCATACATTTTCTAAATAAAAAGCCACCTCTCACCGCCGACGCACTAGTATGTATCTCAGTATGGTACGAAAACTTACGTCTCACGTTTATATATTTGTTTATTCTGCATATATATTAAGTTGTTAGTTTGGGAGGTAAATTATAATTTAAAAATAAAGCATATTTTGGTTAGCATGCAAACTGAAACTCAAAAATGTCCAAATGGATAATGGGGAGAATGCATAGTTTCTGGTACCCGAACCACCAGCAATTATTATCATAGGTATATCGTGTCCTTTCATGTAGAAAAAAAGGTTTTATACCTGATCAGAGCATTATCACCTCGAAGGAGCGATTTTTGTGATGTTTATGTCGCTACCACTGAAATATTTGCGTTAATGGCATCAGATTCTACATTATTCCATAGTATTTTTATTTGCTTCATGATCAAACTAAATATACATTTTTAGCTTTTACTCGAATAGTCCCTGTATCATCAATTGAATTTCAAACCCCACCGATCTTTAATTAATTGCATACTGTCATTTCATCAAACAGCACCTAATATACTTTTTATATCAGTTGTACGTTTTGCGTACTATGCTTATTGTTATGAAAAATCGCTAATAATTTGAGATTCTTTAACTCTATGTCGAAAAGTAACTTTCATAGGCAAAAATTGCAAAAGGCTCAAAAAATAGATTTACAATTGTTCTAGTTAAATGTGAGAGTGAATTCATAAAAGATCGGTTGCGTACTTGAAAATTGTTCAAAATCATGAGTAATTTTCCAAAAATTAATAGGGCCATATACAAAGATCTAGTATCAGCTGAGACCTGCTATGGAGCATTAACTCTTTTTGGTCCCTTGTTAAACTTAGCCCAGTAGTTTTCAAGATATTTGATAAAAAACTGTTCTGAAAACACTATTGTGAAAACAAGACGTTTTAGACTTAACTTCATGAGTTTTTTAAAAAGCAAATAAAAAATGAACCGAAAAATGCATTGGAAAAATCGAGAGTATTAATCTCTGTTTCATGTAGTCTTTGACAAAATACTATATTTATGATCTATACTCGTATGCTTAATTTCTTTAAGCACCTGTTCTCATACATGTTTGAATCTGGGCATTGGTTCTACTAATTGACGTACATAACGTCGTGCGAATAGGAACGTTACGCGTTTGTTTTGACGGAGCGTCCCTGGCGTTTGAATACACTTCAGTGTGGTGGTTAACATCTACTGTCAATAACTTTCCGTGTGTGCAAAACAACCATAGTTTGTGCGTGGCCACAAGATGCACCGTGCGAACTGGTGCGTTGGTGGTGGCTATGAACCTATTTGGCCGTTACGCTTAGATCTTTAAAAAAACCTAGAATTTCCAATTGCATAAAGTGTGGACGCCGCAACATTCACTCCCGTAATTAGTAACATTGGCAACATGTTCGTAAAACTATCCATCATTCTTTAAAAATGTCTTATATCTTTAATATGTCTTATATCTCTATATGTGGGTCACTAGAAAAGAAACCTACTTAGCCATAAAAAAACAGATGCAACGCATATGCATAATATGTCACATAGTGGCGAGTGTTCTAACCTTACTTGCAAAATTTGCTAACATAAGAAAAGAATTCTTGAGAGAATGGTTGCCGCCTATGTGGATGATGCACCATCATATTACACAATGAATTGTTGGTCGAAACAGTTTCGATGAGGCGTGAATCCATAGAACTCGATCCTAGAAAAAAAACACATGATGAAATGACGCAAAAAGTCGAAGCCATGATTCTCTAATATCATCGTGAGAAGGTATCTACCATTAGTATGGCATGGAATATATGGGAACCCAGCGTAATAATCTGGCACGACAATGACGAATATGCATGTGATTCAAATATGAGTAATTCATTTTTATTTTCAGTCTATATTGCTACAGAAAGCCACCTTCAACCTTATTTTATTGTTATAAATAACGAGCGTTAATTAATAAAAAAGCGCAATGCTATTGGCGTGACGTCACGATATCGGCAAGTGAGCAGCCATTCATTTGTCGCCGTCATTGATTGCCAACCTATCGATTTGATGAGCTCCAAACAGTACTGCTGGTTAACGCGGAATCCGCCACTGAGCTACCTAACTACAATGGGTTACGCTCCTTTCTCAACATAAATGTCAATATCGTTTGACAGCAGTGGACGTGCTGCCACCAGCAGGGGAATTTCGCCGCCAAGACAACGCCGGAAAAATTGCAAAAGAAAAATAGAACCTTTCAAAACTGGCCAGCAGACCACAAACAAAATAAAATAACAAACCATGAGTTGTCGCGTCACTGCGAAACGCGCGAAAATGAGCCTTTACATCATCGATATTGACATTGCACTTTTAAATATTTAGTTGAAAAATTAATGAAATATAGGTTAACAGTATTATAGTAACGTAACTAATCAATAGAAAGTACGAAAAAAACGTTCATATTCCCTATTTGAACATGAGTAAGGTATCAGCCAGGTGGGTTCAATGCGTTGACACCTGAACAAAAATTGGGCAGGTTGAAAATTTTAAAGAGCCATTTTAAAACTTTGACCAACAATACTAACTTTTTGGCACAAATTGTCATGGACGACGAGACTAGGGTGCATCATTGGGATCCTGAAACAAAAGCAGAATCCAAGCAGTGGGTACATAAAGGTTTTCCACCCCCCCCCAAAAAAGGCGCTGACGCAACCCTCTGCTAGAAAATTGATTGGGACATTAAACGCATCATTCTGATCAAACATATGCCAAAAGGGACAACGATAGATGCGGACGTCTCTGCGAACACGCTGAAAAATGTACGTAGAAAAAATCAACTAGAACATATGGTATAGAACATTGAAAAGTGTCATTTCGTCGGTTTTTTGACATTTCGTAGGTTTTTCGTAACATAAGGTAGATTTTTCTACAAGATGTAAACTTAGCACAAGCTGTTGTACACTTGTGAACTCGTTTTGTAGATGTACGTGTTGCTTGACGTCAGCAAACAGCGATCATAGCAAGCAAACGTGAGATTAACTATTTGCACACTAAAAAATACCTAGTCTGCAGGGTGACATTTCGCCGTTTTTTTAACGTGTTTTAGATTTTTCACATAATACCACTGCCGATTTTTTCAATCTTGTATGACAATGCATAAGGCTGCCAAAATTAGATCAATTTTGCAGGAATCCAGCTTCGTTGAGATAGACCATTCTTCCTGTAGTCCGGACTTGGCTCCATCTGACTTGCATATATTTAGATTATTAAAGAAAAATCTGAGAGGGCGCCATTAACTCAGATGAGCAGCCATTGACGACTTTTTAGAGTCGATAGGAAACATTTTTCATAAGGTTGAGAAATGGCGTAAGTGCGTTGAGCAGAGAATGAGAGAGCAATAATAATAATAATAATAATAATAATAATGTATAGGACTTCGTCACACAGAATAAATTAACACTTACAAAGTAACAAAGTCAGTGACAGTTTTAAAATAAAATGATTATGTTAACAAATAAAACTATCAAAAATATCGTACGTCTTTTGTTTCATGGATGGTAGAATTCTTTCTAGTACCCCTCGTATTTTTCTATCATCACTAGCATGGTGTTGACAATTGCATATTCCTTAATTGAAATAATAGCGACAACGAGATGCTGTGTGTCATATTTAAATTTAAAATATAGATATAGGGAATGCCATTATGCAGTGACATAATTCATATACGCTCAAATTGAGATTTGATTACATTACATGAAGCAGCCAAGGATTCGGAATGAAATATCGATATAAATCTACCAAGAAGGCGTCTGGCATCCGTCGTAATTTTTTTTCAGGCGCCGGTTTTACGCTTAACACTTTTCATTCAGTTGAAAATACCGGCATAATATATCTTTGCGGGTTGGTGGGATTGGTTGTGATTTGTAACATGCTTTTAATATGAACATCACTTGTATATGGGCTGATTAAAAAGATTGCAATATTTAACATGAAGCGAAAACAATGCAAATAACTTCAGATCGCTAATCGCTTTAAAATTGATGACAGTTTTTTTGAGCGAAAAAATATTCTCTTACTATGATCAAAGATATATTTAGATGCGAATTTCTACGTCATAAATTGTCGTTACAAAAAGAGAGAATACAAGAATACATGCAAGATCATTCAGAAATGCGACAATTACGTCTAAACGTTGATCCAGCATTCTTTTGTGGTACATTCTCAGCCACCAAAGCGATTACTTATATTTTTACTTCCGACGCCTACTGGCGAGGGAGTATTGAAATCACGAAGAAGATCGATATTCCCGACGGTCAGTCTGTCTGTGTCTGTGTCTGTGTGTCCGCTGATCCTTGACACCTTTATAACTTATGAAGTATTGCTCGGATTTTGATGAAATTCTTACACATTACTACTATGCCAAGGACGAAAAAGCTGTGTAGATTTTGAAAGGTACTCAAACTTCGCTTTTTGACGTAGGGGATGCTGATCGCTTTTGAAAAAGTTTTTCAAAATCGGCCCAGTGGCGGCGGAGCGACGGGCAAAAAACGAAAAAAAAGCTCAAAGTTTGTTTTTCAACGTTTCACAGGCTCCTGATCATTTTCGGGAAAAATTTTTGTAGGGGTTAAAAATTGGGGGTTATGGGCTAAGGGGGTGAGGGTGTGTTAGAACTCAATTTTTTACGTTTATTTATTTATACGCTTCACACTCCATTCATTTTACGCACCTATTACGGATATTTCACTCATTACAGATGTTCCCGTACATTTACCCTTAAAACTTTATCTCCAACAGTAGCGTGTCAATGCCTGCGACGTGGTCCCCCGATGGACGAGCGTCATGCGTCACAATCGACAATCGCTTCTGCACTGTTGTGGGTTGTAAGCACTATGCAGTGTGAAGGCCAATATCGTCATCCACGCTGAATTGGTCATCGCACAGACCATGTGCGCCTGCAGGAATTCCTCTCAGGGGAGGAGGAAGGTTATTTAATTTTTTGTAATACATGTATTTGTAGTCTACTTTTTTCTCAGAAGGGCTAAATTGTGCCAAACACAATCCTTTACGAACTGATGAGAGCTTTGCGTGGAAAGTACAGAGTCAACTTACTCGACGCAATTTTTTCTCAAATCTAGCCTTTGTAATTCTGTAATATTGATAATGATTCGTATTTCTATGAGGATCCCAGTGAATCTGTATCTTGTCTGACTACCTACTCTTCTTCCGATTCAAAATACTGAATAAATATACTTTTGTGTATTTCTATTCTATTTTATTAACTATTTATATATAAGATGATGCCGCACCAAGTTCGATCTTAATTGAATCGTTAGATAGGTCAGACTAGCGAAAGACTAAAGCTTTTCATCGTCGATAATATAAATCGTATCGTGTATTCTTTAAGCGGCGACAACTCAATCCAATAAACTAACTGTTATGTTTAATACATTCCCAATTCAGTCGACGTCGTGCCGCGCCATCGCCAGTTTTCGATTCAGTTATTCGTCATCGGTGGCAAACGCGTGCAAAAATCCATGATTGTGGAATTTTTAAGTGCTTGTGACATTTATTAACCCTACTCCTTATAAAAAACCTTTTGACGTTGTCACAAGATTGTGTAATGTTGTGAGTTTTTTTTTGAAAGTAACCTTTGTCAATTACTCGTATATTTGTTTTCCAATAGCTGGTTAACCAACCCATAATTGTTGATAATAATAAGCGCTATTCCCTGACTTTTCTGTCCATTGTCAAACATTTCAATATTCAACTGAAACGATATTGATTTTGAAAACATACAAAAAGGTTAAAAAACCGTGTCCGGACCTAGATTTTTTTAACCCTCCAAGTAATTTTACTTGACTTCTATAGTGCTTTAAGTATCTGATAAAAATTAACTTTATTTCCAGATACGAGATGGTTTGAGATGTATGTTTACCTATTTCCTACTTGTATTACTTTTAGAGATCGGTCGTATTTGATAAAAATTAATTTGTTGTCAAGTTTGATAATCCACTTATCTACCATTTAAATAGTGACAATAATTATATGGATCTTAATTTGAATGTTGTCTGTATAATTTTTCTATGATCATAGGAACACTGTATTCAAATTAAAATGCGAACTTGGCATTGTCAAATAAAAAACCTTTAGACTATGTGTTGAAACTTATATAATACGGAAATTAAAAAATGTAGCGTAAATAATTTCAAGGTATTAGTTCCAAAAAGGCAATAGATACAATAGCGTTTTGTCAATGCCTTGAGTACTTTAAAAAAACTGTTGAAATTTTTTCACAAACCTAAGATTTTTCATTTGACTATGTTCATTTTTCTGTAAAGATTTGTAAATTTTTATCAGATATTCATGCCATTTTAAGCACAAACATTGTTAAATTGCTCTCAACAAAAACAGTAAATTTTCCGACACTTTTGTATATATACTTTTCGATTATTTGAATTAAATACGGCAAAGTGTTTGTTTGAATGTTTCTGAATTTCAGTTGCCAGTGAGTTGCACACAGCTTGAGCAAGAAAATTCCTCTAAGCTCAAAGTGCTATAAACAAGCATTTACCTATTGAATCTAAATTTAGAAATGACTAATTACTAAAAAGGGATCACGATGGATTATCACGCTCGAATCTAGTTTAAAATAGTCTCTTAGTTGGCTAGGGATCCAGACAAGATAGAATGAAAAAAATACTTAAAAAAAAGCGGAAAGCGATGTTTCGTGAAATAGGATATATGTATCATTTATCTTGAAAAAAAAACAGGGAAATGATTTGAGCTGAGTAGAGTATTTTATTACCCAAAGATGATGACTTGAAAAACCAAA
Organism: Acanthoscelides obtectus; assembly: GCA_963669975.1. Classification (NCBI taxonomy): domain Eukaryota; kingdom Metazoa; phylum Arthropoda; class Insecta; order Coleoptera; family Chrysomelidae; genus Acanthoscelides; species Acanthoscelides obtectus. The sequence continues at coordinate 53,689,207 of CAVLJG010000004.1, forward strand.
ACTAGAACTATATGAATATTTAAAACATTACTTTCGATATTTTTGTGCATTTTATGTCACTGATAATCTCACTCCAATAATCTGTCGAATAAAATGCAACCGTGCTAATGTAATTTATCAATGATCTTTGGTTTTATTTTTTTGCAATAAAACCATTAAGATTGAGCCAAACAGGCCTCCATAAATTGGAACTATTTCAAGAAAGTTGTACATCGAAATCAGATTTTTTAGAATTTATTATCCTGTGATATTTTTTCAAGCATAATATTTCCTTAGTGAAAATTAAAAGTAACGCTTGTTTAGGTACAAGAACCGTGCGTGTTGAGTATATCCAGCTAGGATACAGTCTTACAAAGGTAGAAAGAACCTTGCCAAAAATCTTCCTCGTTGAATCGCATTTTCAACCAATAAATAATTGGTGAAAAATCCATAGCATAGCACGCAAAAGCTTGATTTCTGCAATATTAAAATTGATTTTCTCGAAAGAGGTTTGTTTTATGTTTCCGAAAAAAGAGACTTTTCAACAATATTCATAGAGAAATGTGGTAGTTCAGGAGTAACATCTGATTTTTTCTACGTTTTGGAGTAGGTACGTTGTAGTTTCATATTTTCACATTGCTATGTTGTAAGTCGTTGATTGAATAAAATAATGGGTGCGAATTCGGGACAAGTTTATTTCTCTTATGTTTCCATTTCTTGGCGCCAGGGTGCCACTAGCTATCTTGACTCTCATATAATTTATACACCGCTTGAACTATGAACTAGTTATATAGTTGCGTATTTTTAGCTCTAATGGAAGTCCTGGCAGAATGCTAATATGTATATACAGATGTAAACACGGCTAAATTATATCTGATTTACATCATAAATACTGGCAGGTATATAGACCATGACCACATTGATGATGGATGAGTCCATCTATCAAAATGTCTCGTTTATTAAGAAGAGGCTGGGGTGGAATATGGGCGATGCCAAAGGGAGGTACCTTTGGCTTTTATTATTGAGTATATGGATTATTATAGCGAAGTTGTTCGGTCAGCTTTGCTCATGATACCCTGTTAAAACATACTAGTTGAACAAGGCATAGAAAACAGTATTGCCAACTTGAAGCATGGATCAATCTACGGTGTGCAGTCCTACTAAAGCTTCAAAATTATTCCCATTACGCCGTAGTCTTTTTGGCTAAATTTAGTAAAATTGCTTTAGCGTGGATTAACCTTGTTTCTCCTATTTTTTAGATATATTTTCTATCTTAGAGATATTGCCATTGCTTTTTGAATTTTCCTGAATACACTAATACCAATAATATTTTGCGAATGGTGTGCGGTCCCAGAGCTGCCAAACATTACTTATTTTCTAAAAGACAAAGTGTTGGGCATTGAATACCGTTTTTATGTACTGTCAATGCCTGCGTACCCGCTAAGTTGGGTTGTGGTCCAATTTGCGGGTACCAGATCAGAAAGGTTAAGTAAAAATAAGATTAACTTAATTTAAATTCCGTCTGATTTTTATATATACTTTGATTATTGCAAAGCAGTATTCAGCAGTCAGCACTGCCAGACACTTCTCGCCGGTCATCATTTCTGCCAGATGCTTTGTCTTCCCACTAACTTTTTTATATCTTAAAATGTTTTATACAAAAGATAAGTCTAATGTTTTTTTTCATGCAGGGTGTCAGTGCTATCGAATAGTGTCCCGTTTAAAAAATACACCTTCGTTCGAAATGTCTGTTTGAGACATCCTGTATACAAAAAATACCTGGCATGAAAAACTTTGTATTAGACCCTATAATTTTTATATGAAACACATTGGTTAAAGTGTTTGGCAGCAATTATGACCGATGAAAAGTATCTGGCAGTGCTGAATATTTGTAATAATGTCTTACGATGCATCTCGTTTTGTCTTTCAGAACATAAAAAATATCTGGCAGCCCTGGAATCTTACTCTCATACTCAACTACGCCCAAGCGCCCATTGTATGCCTACACTATGCTAGGAATTACATGTTTAAAGCTCTGAGTTTTGATTGTGAGCTTTCTGCAAAAACTATATCAAACCGGCAAACCGGATATGTGCGTATGAGAAGCTAGCTCTACCAGATCCACTACAAATCCACAGTCGCTCCCATATAATATAAAAATCTAAAAATACCCTCCTCTTGACAGCAGCCGGAGCGCCTGCCGCTAAGGCGGAAGAAACCCTGATAATTCGAAATAATTTTGATCAGTTCTTTCTGGGAACAGCTGTAGCTCTTTCCTGTGATCGCCGGTGTGAGAATGTTTCCTTCGCGTAAGCTTCTTTTGACTTTTCGACGCGCGTAAAGTGACGTGTATGTTCATATGGATGCGCTGATGGAGTCACAGGATTACACTGCCAGGTCCGGCAGTCTCAAGAGGTCAAACAGTCTCAAGAGGCTGCTCAAGCTGCCCAATTGGGGCTACTCTGGGGGTAAGTTACATTGAATTGACATATCTTTGTTCACGTGCAAAGGATAAAGTCTTAGTTCAGAAGTGTCAAACCTCTTAGATAGTATTTTCTGTCTAATGATAAAGCAGCGCTCAGGGCTTTGCTTGTGATGAAGGGGAAGATTATATAGGTCTTGAATCCAAACATTTCCCGTTTCTCTATGTTGCTCACGTTTTATTTCTCTACTGCCGTTATCAAAACTTGTATACACATAATTATTGGAAAAGGCAGTGTATACACAAATAAATTAATATGTTTTGAATTGTGCTAAACTACCATCTGGAAAATGCAGTTTCAGAAAGGGATATAATACTGCTGCAGCATTGCTAGATCTAAGTGACAATATTGTCAGTGCTTGGGATAACCATCAAACAACTTCTTAATTCTGTTAGATTTTTCTAAAGCCTTTGACACCATCAAATGTTTACTTTTAGTAGCCAACTGTAAATTTTAAATAGATTACAAAGAGTTGTTCGATAGGAACACTTCTCCTGAGGCTTTCATATCATCGGGAGTCCGTCAAGGGTCGGTTCTTGGATCACTTCTTTTTATTTTATATATATATCTGATTTTGATAAGGTTGCTAAACATTGAAATATTCAGTTTTTTGCGGATGACTCGCAGTTATACACTAATTTTAATACTGACATTATAGTAATTGCTGAGGCTCAAATTAATGAAGATCTGAGATCTATCGTCAAGTATCCAAAAATTCATAATCTTAGATTAAATCCAGAAAAATCAAAAGTAATTATATTCTTTTCGAAAAAATTTAGAATCACATTAAGCAATATTCGACTTTATCGTTAAATGGTGAAATTATAAAAGTGTGTGAAAATGTAAAAAATCTAGGCATATCTATAGGCGCATGTTTTTTATTCCTCATGTGACCAATGCTACAAAAAGTTATTTTTTAGTGCTTCGCCAATTATACTTAAACTATAAAATTCTCGATTACAAAACTAAAAATAATCGCTGTGAGTCATTAATTATTTAAACAAATACATTCTGCGACATGGTTTATCATCCGTTTTTATATTCAGTATCCGTCAAGCGCTTGCAAACAATTCAAAATTCAAGTTGCAGATTAGTCTGTAACTTGAAAAAATATGACTTCCTTACCTCCTCGTTCATAAAATTGGAATGGTTATCTTTTTACATTCTATTTACTATGTTATAATCATAAGCTTTTACTTAACCTCAATTCCCCCATTTTTTAAAGAGTTAAAATTTCGTGGTTCTATGCACGCACGAGCTATTTACATTATTCATACAATTACAATGCTTCCTCACAGAACTTCATTTTTACTAAATGTTTTCCTGATGATGCTACTATCATGTACGATACTTTACTCTCTGATTCCAAAGCTTTACATTTCGAGAATTTCAAAAAGTATTCAAAAAAATCATGTTCATTATGATAAATGTATCTCCCACGTCTACTTATATGCATTGACATCATTCTGTAAGTATGTATAATTTTATACTTTTCCCTTTTATCCAATTTTGATTTATTTTACTAAATTAATTCGTTTTTATGTGGTATATATTGTTCTATTTATTTTGTACGTAATTTGTAGCGTAAGCGAAACTTCGCCCAATAAAGGCGTTTTATTATTATATGTGGTTTCGTCAGATCTGAAAATCCGTTTGCAAATGCGAAGAACAATGTTTCAAACGGCTCATTCATAATTTATATTCTATGTCAGAAAAACAGAACGTTGTATAGATGCAAAGTTTTTGTGGAAAAAGTTTTCATGTGAAAATTTGTAATATACATATGTGTAATATATAAAAAAGTAAAACAAAACAATCAATATTTGAAAAACGGATCTACAGATAGTGTGTTATAGTGTCACTCCTGCTGTCCGTCATCGTCAAAGTCATCACTCACATCGACTATTTTTATCTTCTTTATGTTATTGGCCATGTTTACCGGCTAGTTAACAATGGAATCGAGTTGTTTTGTGCTTTAAAACAAGTCTGTACCAAAAAGCGTTCATGTTTACACCCTGCTCACTAGTCCTGCTGTTTGCGCATAGTGCATGATGTAAATTGACTTGTTTTTTAGCACAGAGATGCGTTAACGCATGGAACTGCACAATTTTGTTTCTCCCATTCCTTTGCAATGCATTTGTCAGTAGATGGCACAGCACCAGCCCATTTTCACCGTCCGGTTCACGCTCATTGAGGGGAAGAAAAACGAACATAATGGGGGCGAAATTTCTGCCTAAACTCTTCCGCTAAGCTCCTTTACACATAACTAAAATGACAGCCCATACATTGGAGCGTTGCGAAGGGAGGTGACGTAAAATGTCATGTTATCACGCGTGCAAATGACAGATGTCGCTGCGGTTCCCTTGGCGTTTGGTCGGTTCATTGGGCGTCCACCTTAAGCATGACTGCTACTGGTGCTGCGCTAAGCCTCACATAATAAAATTGGCTTGATGCTAACCGTCTGTTGACGCAGATCGTTGTAAACCCTTATAACTTGCGCCTCTGTGACCTGTAACTAGCGCAGCATAGTGTACATGGCCAGTAAGGAGTTTCATAGTTAACTATGACCTCTAATATCTTGTCAGTCGCAACAGGAGTGACGTCACGAGGCAGATAGACCTTTAAACTGCGTTTCGTTTGGGGCAACTTTTAACTCGTGTTCATTAAGTTGAATCATCGTTCACTAGAACTTTATTTTTCTTTAACATTCTATTCATATATGTTCCATGAATAATATCTTTGTATTTTCCTTCTTTGAAAAAATGAGTATCCGCTTCTAGTCGGACACAGTAAGTTAACAATAATTGTGGACGACTAATGGAAACAATATTTTATCTCATGTAAGATAAATGGTTGCGAACTTATAATCATTTGCTTATTTCAACGTTTCTCTTGATATAGTTTAAATTTTGGAGCAGCGGGAAGAAACAAGTTTAATAATTTCTTGACAACCGGTATAAAAACTTTGAAATTTTGTTGGCGACACAATTTATCTTCTATACTGCTTTAAATAAAGGCTGGCTTTCGTCGCTGAACTTCGAAGAAATCGTTCAGATTCCACACGCACTTTTCCTTTGGTGCGTTCGCCAAAACTGTAAATATTATGTTGAAGTTTTGTTGTAAATATATCAGATAGATTAGTGCCAGCTCTGCTTCCGTAGTAACTCGTTCGAACAGGCAAAAAAATTTATGTTCCCAACAACATAAACACATTTCTGGAAATAATTTTATACCTGCCTGGATCTGGTTTATATTTCCTCCTGTCGCCGCGCCAATTTGGAATTTTGTTAAATGGTTTCGCAATGTATGGTAGCAAGTATATCAATGACCGTGAAAATAGAGTCGTTCTTGTATGCTCATTTCAACGTTACAACATAATTTTAGTTCAACAAGTAAATTGGCTTTAGGCTACGAATGAAAATTACCCCCCAAGTTAACCAAATCTGGACCAATCCAAATTAAAGTATATTAGGTCAAATCACCATAGCCAAATTTTCAGATCGACGAGGCCCTTAACCACAAAAACGTGTGTTGTCGAAAATAACTTTTTAAGGGCGCAGTTTTTTCACTGATTTTCTCCAATTTTTGACATTTTGAACGCCGAATATTATGAGCTAGCGCTAAGTTAAAAACTCAGCGTATACAGGATGTCCAAAATAAGAATCCTATCCATGGTGGCTCAATACATGTGGGAGATCCAGCTCAGGTTAGACTAGTAAAAGTTTCAGGACTTACCGCTTATATTTGGGAAAAACTAAAATTTAGCTAAACCATTTTTTTAGCGACTTTATTTTAAGAATTATCAAAAAACTAATAAAACTTTTCCATTGGCACCTTTTAGACACTACATGACAGTGTTTTTAAATTTTGTGCCCGCCGGTTCGTTTTTGAGAAACCATAAACTTTATTTTTTTATATGGTCCAAAAAAAAGTACACCCTACATCCAATAGCATTTTTTATACAAATTCATCGATGTACCACACATTTCTCAAAAACGAAACGTCGGCGTCGGGCACTACATTTAAAAACACCATCACCCATAAAAAGTGCCAATGAGAAAGTTCCATTAATTAGTTTTTGGATATTTCTTGAAATGAAGTCGGAGAAAAGTTTCTCAATGACATGTAAATATGCCCCAAAGAACGCACCTTTTTCCGAATTCAACATAAGGTGTAACTCCGACAGGTATTGACATCCCATACATAGAAGCCTTCTCTTGTACATTTGTAGTTTTGAAAATTCTTTTAGGTTCCACAATCAAAATTTTGGTTTGTTTCTCGGAATATTGCGAAAATTGGAGAAACCACATTTAATTGTCCAAAAATCGGTGATCATGTGGTTTTTCGATGTAGGGGTACCAAGTTTCCGAACAAGAAGCATTAGTTGAATACCGGAACTAAAAATAACGCAAAGATCCATACATACAATGGGCTACCATGTCACCCAACTATTCCTTTCCTAACCAAAAGAATTAAAAATTGAAGAAAATCGGCTACAATGGTGTTTTTCCTATTTTGGCAATTGTCCGGAAAAGAACATTAAACTGTTTACTGTAGAATCTGAAAGACTGGACAAAAATTCATGTATACGTCGAGATTTTGCGTCAGCCACCTTATGATATCCTACGTTTAAAATGCCAAAAATTGGAGAAAATCAGTGACAGTGCGGTTTTTCCAAATTTTAGTGGATAATATAAATTCATAGTAGTACGGCAATTTTGAACTCATCGCAGTTAATAGCTTCATGTATTTTAATATTTGTACAAGACCCAGATAAGACTCAGTCTGGAATACTGCTCACGCGTCTGAGGTGCTCTCATATTGAAGGCCAAACTTTGCTCCTCTGAGCTTTCTTCTATGATGCCGCCACGCTTTAGGCCCGCCAGACAAACCTTCCAGACATCCACTGCACATTCTAATTTTCATTTAAAAAAATGCATCAATCAAATATCTTTCCCATCTTCTTAGGATTCGCGGTAAGGTAGGAGATACGCAGTCGGTTAAATAGAGGGAATGCTGCGCATTTTGGTAACCAAGAAAATGACAGAAAGTTTCGCAATTCAGAGCATTTCCGTAGATAGATGAAAGAAACTGAGTGTTCTCAAAATCGTTTTTATTTTTTCTTGTCTTTAGTTGAGATAGGATTTTAGAATAAAAGGTTCTCCTCTACTCGTACAACGTGGCATAATTAAATTTTCAGTATGGGGTTTCATCACTTCTCCTCAGTCGTCTTTATTTTTTCTTATAGACGCCATATTGGATTTTTGTGTAGTTGAATAATGTATTTAATTCTGATTCCAAAAATGTATGATACGTCATGTATTGACATTGTCGAACCTTATTTATTTAAAGAAATTTCCTAGGTAGGCCGTGAAATTATCAGAGTCATTTGTTTCATAATATCATCAGCCATACCCTCCTTCAGTTTTAATAAACGACACATACATATGTGATCAGCTCTATTTCCGACTTTGATGATGTGACATTTTACATTATGTCCCCGCCATTTCTTAAAATTGACCATTTTATGAAATTATCGAGAATTTTATGAAATGTACCATTTCTCTATCCGCCAGATGATATGCGTTGATCAGATAGTGATAACAAAGCGTTTAACGATATGATTAACTAAACTCGTAGGTACTTCATGAAGTGGTAGAGCATGTTTGATCAAATCGTAAAATATTTGCATTAATAGAGGGCGCTTTGTTTACATTTCTTCAACACGACAGTCGTTAATAACAAAGTTGTTAGGAAAATTCTAATAATTTTCGACCAAATAAGGCAGAACGTGAGATTAAAGACTCTACGATTAGAAGGTACTCAAGTTCTCGAGTACTATGCTGGTCATGCAAGTACGGATCGAATCGTCAAAAAGCTGTGGAGTTCTCTGCACGGGTATTATGTAAAAACCTATAAAATGTAATTGTGCAGACTAGCTAGTTTTTAGTTTGCAAACAGTCATTCCACGTTTGCTCACTAGGATCGTTGTGAGCATCCATCTATGGAGGAATGACTCATCTACACGCATTGTTGGTTGCATATGTTTTGTGAAGCCGAGAAGTCTGTAGTTTTCATCTCTGAGAAGATCTGAAACAAAGAAAGTTGTTTGAATAGCAAGATCGGATCTGGATGATTATGTGTATTGGTCTGCATGTGTATAAAATCAGTGATATTTACTACGTGAGAAAATTATTACTAAATATGCTGCCAATAGTATATCGTAGTATGTATAGTAAGTATATCTATTAGCTGTGCCCGACTGGTTATTTATATGTTGTCCTTTTGAAGACAGTTTATAAATTACGATTTTTCCAGTTTTTTTTGTGTTTTCAAAAACTTTAAGGAGCATTACAACAAATCGCCACCGCGCCCGCGTTGTGTGCAATTAAGCCAGATCACAGAAAAATTCGTGATGACGCATCACACATCAAACATTTTCGCAATGCCTCACCTAGGCGCAGATTTGTTGTTTCTATTGACATCGCAAAATAAATTTCTATAAAATTTAAATGACTGGAAATAAAAAGTAATGTAATAACCTTTTCACTTTCATAAATATTCCTGCTTGTAGCATATTTTCTCACCTGTTCCTTCACCAACCAGGGATTTTCTTTTCTTATCTCTCTCATGTGTAAAATTCAGCAAATTCACATATGTAATTTCCAGAATGAATAAGAAAAAGTGGATACGCAACTAATTTCTAGCTTTGAATCTCAAGTAAGTGTATTTGAGACAAGGATCCAATGGAATTATCATCAACTCATATTATTGACACACAAATCCTCACTATGTAGTATACAACTTAGGCTTAGCTCGTTTTTTCCCGCGACTGATTTTAAAACCGCGACTTGTTACAGACTTGCCAGCGGGAAAAAACCACGCCACAATTTGTAGTTCATAGAACACTAACTTACTTTGGCGCCCACTCATTTGATGCGGCAACCGCGCGCGGTGCTGTCATTCTTCGGCACACCGTCATGAAGAACCAGAGATGTATGTCATCATGGACATTATCAATATTATGTACGTCCACTGCATCATGGAAGGGCTTAATTAATCCCCACGTTTTGCCATGAGAGCGTTTGATCTGCGGATTCCAGGTTAGTTTGGGGGCTAGTATTACTCCCAGGTATTTGACTTCCCCCGACAGTTGTAACTGTTTTTCCAGCAGGTATAGAGGTCCTTCTGATTTCTTCCTTCTGGTGAAAGCAACTATGTCCTAGAGGGACTTCCTGGCTCTGGAGGCTATGTTTTTCCTGTTTCCAATGTCATACTTGGTTAATTAACCACAGAAGTAATGTAACAAGCTGTATGACCCCTCTCTCAAAAAAGGGTACGAGTTCATAGAAAGGCATGAAAAAACTATTCATGAGTACCAATCTCTGTCCGGAGTTCAATGCAAATCAAAGATACTTAAATTCCGTAGATGATTCCTGGACTTGATTCTGGAAGATCCACTTACTAACTACAGACTTATCCAAGAGATGCCCACTGGTACTGACTTTGAGTGGTCGACATGGGGAACACTGAACCGGATTAGAACAGAAAAGTTAACCAAATAATAAGAATAAACAATTAATTGAAAATGGGGGGTAAGGCTGGGGGGTTGCTAGACACGTGTAATCTGAACGAAAATATAAGTTCATTCACAGGAAGCGGATCCAGTGGGACATGTTGAGGTGGGGGAGACTTTTGGGAGCGAATGTTCTTGTGATCGTGTGACGACGGAAAAACAGGGAAGGGGGTTACCGACTATTGAAAACTGAAGAACTGGAGGACAAGAATTTTCTGCGTATGTACCTTTCCCCAGTAATCATACATTTAGCAACATAGTGTCAAAGGTGTTAGGATGGGATGTCGTTGATATAAATGCCATTGTGCTTGAAGCACAGAACTTCCGCTGGTCCTCGTTTTCATTCCGATAGTAGTTGAAAAAATTTCTCAGGATGTTTTCTTGAATCTTGATACTTTTTATGAAAGAAACCTTCCTTAAATCTTCGGCTAGTCAGTGGATGGACTCAATATTTGCAAAATTTTTGATGAGTGTTTCTTTTTCTGCTTCTTAGTATTAGAGCAACAACACATACAGCTCTCTTGAAATCCATCTTCAAACTGTGAAAATCGTGTCCAGTTTCGCGGTTTTTAATCGTAGTGTGTGCCTCGCGGGCAGTTTTGTGGTTTGGCGGTTTACCGCTTGCGAGAAAAAAACCGTAGTGTGGTATAAGGCCTTTGAGCTCAGACCTCCAGTAATGCCAGAAACAAAAAGACGAAATCTTGAAGGAATTTTCAATAGTTGATAGTTTACAAATTTCTTCCAAAATCAATCAACGTTTAAGTAAAAAACCTTTTCAAAAATTAGAAAAACATAGCTATGATTTGCCATTTAATAATAAAATAATTCCGTCCTAATCGAACCTCATCAGTAGAGTTTTTTATTCGTCGACTATGTGTTCCCTTCACTGTTGTTTAAAAACAATTTCAGCAACAATCTCGCCGAATTAGTAAGTAACATTTTTCCTCCTAATTGTTATTTGTTGCTATTATCAATAATTGTTTCCAGCTCCAGACGATGAAGACATAGACCTTCGAAAGCTTGAGTTTGAGTTATAAGAGTGTACTTTTGCAATACTTTGCCTTCTAGCCAATATATATATATATATATAGTGTCCGCAAAGTTGGGGTTTTCCTTTTCAGAAACAACTACCCTTGAAATAACAAAGGTAATGTGTAGTGAAACGAGGGCGACCAAGTAAAAAAAAAATAAAGGAAAAAGTACTCACTCTCCAGTTGACGAGAAGGGCTAAGTACGTCTCTGCCTGAAATCGAAAGTTATTCACCCCATTACGCGTGAACGTAGATTCGTCTGTCACCAATATGCACTTCAAAAAGTCCGGATTATTGTCATGTTGATGCAACAACCACTCACAAAACCGCACTCTTGCTGGAAAATCGTCAGGTTGAAGGGCTTGTACACGCTGGACGTTTGCCACACTTTAGTTTTTGATACTTGCACTTCTCTAGCCACGTCTCTAGTGCTTGTTGAGGGATTCTCGTCTACGCGATTCAGTAGTTCTTCCTCAACTTGCACCATTCGTGGTTGTCTAGGCCTCCCACTGTGCCCACCTCGAAATTCCTCCAAATGGCCCGTATCCCTGACTCTCTGGACCAGGTACACAATCTGCGGGGCCTTGGATGATGTCGTCTAGGGAAACGATCTGCATACACTCGCGACGATTCTGTATCATTTTGAAGACATTCGCCATAAATTAACAACATATCAGCGAGTTCATTATTGGTGTATGAGTGTGCCATTATTATTTTTTTTTGAAACGCAATCGATTATACGGGTTCGTTACCTCTATACGCGTGACCCTTTACCGTCGGTTGAAGGTTGCATACTGACCTGACACACTGACCCCGACCCCCGACCCAGTTCTGTCGTCGGGTTCAGCTAGTAGCCGGTACCAGTTGGGGATGTCGCGAGTCGCGGCTACAGGACGGTATTCAGATATTTTTGATGTTGCAGAGCCCTTTATCTCGGTTCCCTTAAGACATTGGTGTATATGGTACTAAGAAAAATTGCTTATGTTTTCAAGATCTACACGTCGTGTAAAGGAAAACCCCAACTTTGCGGACACCCTGTATATATATATATATATATATATATATATATATATAGGGTGACTTCGAAGTTGAGTCATTTATTTTAACAGTGAGTAGATCTGATCAAAAGAAATGCTTTTTTCCTTTAACATTTTTCTGGTAAAATTAGAGTAACAAAGTTATAGCCCTTTAGAAGTTTGAGTACCGCGCTGTCTCAATAATAATATTATGTGCTCGTGTTTGGCAACAACGGATATAATCCGCCTTATCTGTTCATCGCATCGGAAACAAAAAAGCGAAAGAATTTGAAACGATGTTTTTACTACAATGTACAATTTTATTCAGTTGTTTTCCGTCAATGTGTCAGTCGGTAACGCGTGAGTGAATAGTGGTGTTTGTTGCGTAGCTTAAACCAAATAAAAAAATGCACATGTTTACGAAAATGCTGAACTTGTGGACATGATTCTTATTTACGGGGGGGGGAGTCTTTATGCGGATCGGTTTCCCAATCGAGTGCAACCAACCCCTCGTGCCTTTGTTAATGTAGTACAAAGGGCTCGTGAATCAGGTGACTTAAGACCTCACAGGGGAGGGCATGCCGGTGCTCCAAGACCGCACGATCAAATACAGGTCCGCACTGAAATACTTGTCGGGAGGATACTTTATAAAACAAGGAAACATTTTTTTTTTAATTTTTATTTTTATTTTTACACACATATTTTGGTTTATCTTCCTTCTACAATCATTATTTGAAAATTAATGACTCAACTTCAAGTTCACCCTGTATATATGTATATATATATATATATATATATATATATATATATATATATATATATATATATATATATATATATAATAAGCATAGTAGGGTGACGACGCTAGCTAATAGCTTAATTTGTGATATCTGCTATATTCAAAAATTTTGTTTGTGATACGTTTGTAATATAATTATTGCATTTTGATTTCCTAAAGTTACTGGTTTTAATCAAAATGGTTGTCGTACATAAAGAACAATAAACGAATTCGTAACATATTCTGGGTTCTTATCAAATATTCTATGGATACCTCATTTTACGATATGATCAATCGTGGATGACCAACTAGTTAAACGTTGACGATTTAACGATATGGTCATATTTCAGGAAATGGATGATTTTATGATATGGCCACCACACATTCATGATTGGAATTATAAAACTTCAAATAGCTAAAAAAGCAATCTTCCTATAATTGGTCTCAACTCATCGAATAAAGAACAACCTAATGCTAAAACTTTTTCATATAATTTAAGGGTGGTATTACAAACATTCAAAACAGTATTATTTTGTAAATCTGATAGAAACATTTTGGAGTAAGTAAAAGACCATGTTGCAGCTTCCCAAACAAATTTTATATCCCTTCATATCTAAACTAATGCACATATTTTGAATCCAAAGTATATCAATATAAGGCTGAAGTATCTGAATGTTTTTACATTTTACAAAGCCTACTATGACAATATTATTTTTTTTTTTTTGAAATAACTCATGTTCGACAATGTATGGAGATATACATTTTTTGAATCGGAATTAAAAACTCTATTTAAGTGTTGAAAAATCCAATATAAGTCTATAAGCAAAAATAAAGTTGATGATTGAGGACAAGAGACAAATCGTGATATTAAAGTTCTAATTATGCCATCTTGTAGAGCACAAAAAGTGGCAATGTTAACGTAGTTTTTGCTTTCAAATTCCATCTCTAATAAAGCCAGGAAGAAATTAAAATGATTTTTTTGAAAAATTCTGTTTCTTTCGTTTATTTCCGGAAATTCTCGGAATGACGAAACTTTTCTGTCATTTTCTTGGTTACCGAAATACGCAACATTGGCCTCATTTAACCAATCGTATCTCTTCAATGGTGGGAGTCAAATTTGAAACACCCCGTACAAGAAAATGAATTTAATATCTTTGTACTGCGACGGAATTTACCAAGAAAGCAGAAGTAAGTAGGAACGTCCAACAAAATGTTTGTGGACTGGTTCATTCGATTTTAACGGTATTTCAAAATGTGTGTTTAAAAAATCGGTTCATTTTTTTATACTCTTTGGAAAGTACCATATTCTATATGCAGTATACTTGACGAGGTGTTTTGACCTTTTCCTCAAGCGAGCATGTTTATTCACCGCAAGGAATCGGAGGAGGCGACTTTAAAGCTAGGCAGATTAATACGCCTTAGCTTGGGCTATTTTTAAGAATCTAATTGCCGTTTAATTGTTGTTACGTTTCCGGTTAGAAAACCCAATTAAAGTTTGTGTATTCAAACATATTAAATCCATACCCACATAGATAACACAGAAAGACGTGATGTGGCAGATATGTTCAATAAAAAAAGACTGTCACCCCACACTAAAAGTTTTGTTTGTTGTTCTAGTACGTACTGCAATGATGAATAATACCAGACAATCAAATAGATTGACTCGCGGATTCATAATAAATTTGGATTTATCACAGTAAAGAATGATTGAAAAATTCTTGATACAATGACGCCCCCCAGATTTTAAAGTACTTGTACGTTATAAGAAGAATCATACGATTATGATTGCAATACTTCTATCGTTTAGAATAACTGATATACCAAGTGTTGTTTTCTGAAAAAGTGTGGGTGTACAGAACATTTTTTTATAATATAAATTCATAGTCTGCTGGCTCTTGTTGTTGACTTCTAGTTGTATTTCCCTTTCCATCCTCGTTTTCCTCCAGGTTATACCCGTATCCAGATGTAGAGTTCGACCGAACTTTCGTTTTTTGTTTCGGTCCAAAATCAGAGTTTCGGTTTAGACAGTGCTTTGAAACTGCAACCGAAACTACGTTTGTATGTTTTCGGATGACTGCGGACTAATTTATTCAGAACAAAGATCAAATTTGTTGAATAATTGATATTCATGTCATATAATATCAGATTGTGCAATTATTGTGATTATTAGACTACATTCTAATGGCCTGTTGCACCAACATTGAATTTGAGTTTTGTAAGACTGCAGAAATCTGGGGAATTTTTTTATGTAATTTGAGGTAGTAGACAACTTACAAATTATTGGAGAATTTCAATTCAGGCTCAATGTCAGGCGGAATTCAAAACTACGTTTCCTAAAACAAAATGACAAGTTGGAAATAGTATTTGTTTTTGGTCTTAAATAATTCTTTTAGAAAACCACTATTTATTAGTACAAGGATACCCAAATTATCGTTTAAAATATGGTAAATAAAATTTTTGAAGACTGAAAAGGCATTAGGCGATCTTTAAACTCAGTTATACACAGTTTATAAAATGTTTAATGGGCAATATAAATCTTCAAATTAAATTAGGTTTCAGTCTAATTAATATTAGAGCAACTGTCCATAAGTTATTTTTGTTTAATTGTGTTTTTTTTTACAAAATGTTAGAAACAAACAGACATTATTTATTTCGTGTTTCAAGAGATACATGTAGTACGGTTTTAGTTTTCTTTTCCTAGGTCTTTGATAAATACTGATTATTATATATTAGTTCTCTTTTTGTTTAATAATAAGCTGCTATTATTATTACTGATAATAATTGATTAAGACTGAGTTTGTTTTTCTTGAAGATACATCTTACCTCCCAACATCCCATATCATACTCCTCGGTTGGCTGTTTCGGTTTCGGCCGAAACTAAAGCACGAACAAAATTTCGGTTTCGGCTGAAATACTAGCTTCGGTCGTACACTATCCAGACGTGATGCTTATGTTCTCATTTCGGTGTTTTCAATACACATGATGAAGCGAATAAGCAGAAACGTACGTCGCTCGGGTTTCACCAGTCCTTCTAGTTCTGCTCCTGTACCTTTATTGCGGACATGCACACGATTATCACTTGTTTTTTTATCCAAGTTCCGCACTACAGACTACTTGTCTTTATTCATGCTACCATTCACCATACACTTACTAACGGCTAGCCATGTGTAATGGAACTAGGGCCAAATAAATTAGCTTCATTGTCACTTACAACGCTGGTAGCCGCTCTGACATACAACGACGAATAGTAGTAGAAAGGATCTGATAACGACGATAGTTTCTCAGACACCGATTTCTGCAGCACCTCTTACCATTCCCGTACTTTCATTATTTCGCTGTGCGGATAATACAGGTTGTGCTGAAAGCTGTGCCGTTCCTGTTCAGAAGTTTGAAATAACAAAGCTAATGTGCGGTAAAACAGTAGCAAAAATGCAAAACAGAAATTGGAAAAAAGTACCCACTATTCATTTGGTCAGGAATTTCAAGTACTTTTCTGTAACTTATTTTACTCATAAATACTGTTGATGTTGTCGCCGTTCGATTCAAAAACACAAGTTTGTTAACGTCTTCCTAAATTGCCATATTCACCACGACTGACTACCCAACTCGGACGGAAACATCGAAAAGATCTGAATACTTTCGCGAAGTATCAAAAGAACTTTGAAAACACTCAGGCAGCAGCGGTAGCGTAGTGATAGACGTTATGGGTCTACTAATCAGTCGCCGAGCACTGCGCGGGTTCGAATCCCGTCTCAAGAGATTTTTCCCCTTGGCTATCCATCTTATGATTGTCCGTAGTTAGTGGACGGTCTAACACGTGTTCCACCCTTTCTCCTATAGCCCCCCGGTACCCCATGGGTGTTTAGGCCTCAGACCTTCGTGTTGGTAGGAGTATAAAAAACTAACATCAAAAAAAGCTAGGGTAACCTTCATACCGCTCGGCGCCTGATTTATAAACCTAATCGTACCACAAAACCACCTTGTAGCGTAGGGTGAAGGGTGGGGCTTGGCCCACTCCGAGTTTTTCGGAATTAAAAAACTAGGTCATTTTAAGGCTTTGGTGTATGTGTAACTGTTATATGTCTTATTTTTCTTGATTTTCAGTTTACAGCATTATATAGTTGTATGTGCATTAGACTTTGACCATACAGTTTCGAAGTTCTATCTCACATCCTTAAATTTATATTATCACAAATACACAATGCAGTCTGGATTACGTTGGAATTACAAATTGGTACGTAATACATACAACTTTGTGGCAGCAGTAACAAAACATATTTTCATGAACGCTACATACAACTTTGTTGTACTGAAACTGCAATGCTGTAAAAGAGTCTTTTTACAGAAAAATATTTTCTACAGAGTACAATTCATACGTCCTTGTTCCAAAATAAGATAGGTGTGGCGTCTGTGAAGAGGCAAAATTAAGGAAAATAGAGAATACTCTAAGTGCAGAAAAGGCTATCGAATATGAGAATCATGTAAAAGAAAAAATTGCAAAGAGAAATGAGAAAGAACAAGACAGAGAATACCAAAATAGTCCATTTTTGGTTATTTGATTTACAAAATGTTCTGCAGTGTCCCCAAGCAGAAAGCAGCAATTCTATTACAAAAGCAAACTTAATGTTTTTAATTTAACGGCAATATTGTCAAGTACAAATCAAGTTTACGTGGAATGAATCTTTAATGGGTAGACCTGGCAATGACCCAGCTGCTTTGATTAAAATTTTAGAAGTGGTTTTTGCAGAAAACAAAACTTTAAAATGTTTAATTCTTTGGAGTGATAGTTGCGAGTCACATAAGCGAAATATGTAGTCTAATATATTATGCTTTAGCATATTTCTTAGGCTGAAAACATAGTGGAGCGGCGAGATGAGCGACGAGGAGAGCAGAGAGCAGAGCGGCGATTGAGTGTCGCGGTGATAAAAGAGATGCCTGCACATAGTAGCGCGATCAAAACAGAGAGATGGATCTGTTGTTAGCAGAAAATTCTTCTCTGAAAATTTGGTATTTTCTGAAAAATAGGAAGAGAAGTTGTAGTGTTCATGAAATAAATAAAAGTAGGCATGTACATGGTGAATTTCATCACCTGTATGAAGAACTAAGGCAGCATCCCGAGAAGTTTAAGTCTTATTTCCGAATGAGTATTGTAACCTTTGATTATATTGTGAAGAAAATTCAGCATAAGTTAGTAAAAAGTTGGACCAACTTTAATTGTAACCCTATTAGCCCAACAGAACGAGTTGCACTGACCTTAAGGTAAGTAAACGTGCACACTTTCAATTTTATATTTTATTCAGAACGAAAACCCAAACTAAAATGAAAGCACAAACATTACTCATATAGCTGTACCTATGTGAAAATATTAAAAATCATTAAGAGATTCTTCGGAAAAACTGGTCAAATAAGATCCAACTGATGCAGGATTCGAGGAGACCCTTAGAGGCTGCAAATCAATTATTTGGGATGAATTTACTTCATATACATCATGCATATTTTGAGCTTGATGATTACTTTGCCTTTGAGTAGCTTGACTAGGCGGCTGATCATTGTAAATAAAGTTATAAACAAGTTCCTGAATTCTCATTCTTAATAACATTTTTCTTTGTGGGGTGAGCGGGCGAATGTGTGGTAGAAGGCTGTCAAAAAAGCAATCGTCTTCATCAAGGGTTTTTTTCTCTTTTTCTAGAATCCTGAGTTTTTGTTCTTCTAATCTTATAAGTGCAGCACCAACATCTGTGTCATTTTGGTTCTTTCGTTTTAATTTGTTAACAGTAGGTGTGATAGTTAAACTGCTTTTGTTTTGAGACGAATCGTTCGTCAGTGGTAATTTATCGGCATAAGTAGAATCATCCAAGTTTGGCTTATTTGGTTCTGATCGGTGTTCTGATAACTGGGTGTTTGTTTCTTCATCCAGAATATTGATGTTTTGCTCAGTTTCGGGCAAATTTCCGGTGCTTACTCGGGCAGTAAATTGGTCTTTTAAAAAATAAAGACTATCAAAATATTGCCAAGATGATGTCCAAGAGGATGCCTCATCCCCCGATCGTTGTACTGGCTTTTTTTTAAGTTCTTTGCGAAATGTGTCTCGCAAGTTTTTCCATTTTGTCCTCACGATACTCCCTGAAATGAGAAAATATTTTTACCAGAATTTAAGCTTGAAGAAGTTTTTTTTTCAGGTTTTTGGCAACGGGATCATCTTTTAAAACTCTTAGTTTTACTTTTCGAATGGGTGCTACGACCGTGTCATCAATTGTGCGAGAAACAGTAAAAGCTATGTGGGACATATTACAACCTCTGCATATGAAACTTCCTACCGAAAATGACTTCAAGAACACTGCAAAAGAATTCTACGAAAAATGGAATTTTCCCAATTGTCTGGGGGCAATTGACGGAAAACATATTCGTGTGAAATGTCCTCCTCACTCTGGAACTATGTACTATAATTACAAAAACTTCTTTTCTATTGTTCTCCAAGCTGTTACTGATGCAAATTATAGATTTATAACGATTGATGTTGGAGGGTATGGCAAGCAGAGTGACGGGGGTACATTCCGATCCTCATCTCTATTTCATCTGATTGAGAGTAAACGTCTAAATATTCCTGAAGATGGTACATTACCGCTCACTATGATCACTGTACCCTATGTTTTTATCGGACATGAAGCCTATCCTTTATTAAATAATCTAATGAAACCTTTTAATAGAAGAAATTTAGATGCAGAAAAAGAATATTACAATATGCGCCTTTCACGTGCAAGACGTGTAGTAGAGTGTGCTTTTGGAATCATCAGTGCCAAGTTTCGTATTCTTTTCAAGCCCATAGAAGCCTCTCCAGACTTAGCAGATGATATTATTAAGTGTATCTGTATTCTACACAATACAATAATTGATATAGAGGGCATTCCAATTCAAGATGAACAATTTTTGTCCCAATCCGAGTCTCAATGTAATAACTCGGACGTTGTGCGAGCAAATAATAGGCCAACAGCATCTGCCACTTTTATTAGAGAGACGTATAAAAATTACGTATGTAGAAATAAAATTTAAAAATATATACTCACTTGTTGTTTTCATTTCTTCGGCCACAGCATCCCACAGTTTATCCAAAACAAAGCGGTTATGGTGCTGAGAGTCTTTCTGATCCCATAGGGGATTTTTAACAAAAACACTAGTAATAAATGCATCAACATCCATTTTTAATACACAGTATTTCCGCAGCGAGGAGAGCAGAGAAAACAAATCTGCTTGGTCTCGCCGCTATCCTCTCTTATAGCAACGCAGTTACCTCGCTTGAGCTCGCCTCACTATGTTATACTCGATTGGAACTATTGCTTTTGTTTTCGCCGCTCTCCTCTCTGCTCTGCTCGTCGCTCTTCTCACCGCTCCACTATGTGTTCAGCCTTACTAATCAACCCTTCAATCCAAAGTATAACAAACTATGAAACGCCGGGACATTCATGTGTCCAGGGAATTGATTCTAAACCTAGCTGCATTGAGAAGGTTTTAGCCACAGTCGAATACCTTTCACCAGTATCACTCTTGAGAATTCTTCTAAAGGTTAATGTTGCTAAGCCTTATAAGATTATACAGATGCGCTCAGAAGACTTTTAAAATTATACATCATGTACATACCTCTTCTTTTAATTATAATGTGATACCTTTTTCAAAAGTGAAAGCTTTAAAATTCACAAATTCAATCACGCCGTTTTGACGGATAATCAAAATCAAATTTGCTATGTATAAACAAAGAGGGGTCGTAAACGGGGGGTTCCGGACTTGCTTTGGAAAAACGGCTGGTAGGGTGTGATAGAGCAGGTTATATTGATGCCAGAAATGTAAAAAACTTTTTGGTCTTCGGCCGTTTTGATGAATAATAGATTTTTTCAAATTTGCTATGTATACACAAAGGGGGATCGAAAGCGGGGGTTCCGGACTTGCTTTGGGAAAACGGCTAGTAGGGTGTGATAAAGTATATTATATTGATGCCAGAAATGTAAAAAACTTTTTGGTCTTCGGCTGTTTTAACGAATAATAGATTTTTTCAGATTTGTCATGTATAAATAAAGAGGGGTCAAAAACGGTGGGTTCCGGACTTGGTTTCGGGAAACGGCTGATATGGCGTGATTGACTAGGTCATATTCAAGCGAGAAGTGTCCAAAACATTTTGGTCTTGGGCGGTTGTGAAAAGCTATAGATGATTATATAGCTTTTAAAATAGTAGGTTTTAAAGGGGGGTCAATTTGGGGTATCCCTGAACGAGATAGCACGGATTTGAACTTAGCGTACGTAGAATATGCTCTTTCTAATCAATTTACGTGAAAACCGCTTATCTCCATGTTTATTTTAATGTAATATCAATTTTTTCGCGTTTCTCCTCACTTTGAGGAAGATTTTTGAGGAGGGAGATAAAACTCTTACAGTACATAGAAAGCCATCAATACAATGGAACTACGTGAAAACCGCATCGATTTATGTTTATTTGGACAGAAATTACGTGATGGGAGCGTAACGTGGGAAGTACAGAGTCGACTCACTTGACGCCATTTTTTAATGTAATGAGCGTGCTCTTTAGCAGTTCAGAGTCTTTTACTATTTATGTGCATGCCAAGGTGAGGCCTTGTAGTTTGTGATGAAATGAATGTCAATTAGCGTAGTTTGAAACGAAAGCCAATCTAAAGACTTCCTGCTCGCGAAAGCGAGGAAGTTGGCGATATGAATTTTGTCGGGCTGCGAAGGAAGGAGGATAAAGTTGTTTCGCCCTCGCCTCCTTCGTATGCGGAGGAGAATCTCGCGGGAGTTTGAGAGAGAGCGAGAGGTAGGGAGGAGGGTGACGAGGAAATGAAGGTCGTCGCCAACTAGATAATCTGCTCTCTCGGCGCGTACTCAGTCGACGCCGACGCTCTTGGGATTGGGCGGTGGTAGTTGGCGGCAGCGTCACCACTGCCACCGGTGGTAATGACATTGGCATTGGATGACGGCTCGTAGAGAAAAGGAAAAATAGAGCAGTCGTTTTAGATAAAACTGACATGTATGGATTTTAACAATAAGCTGTTGGGTCTTACAGGTCTTTGAACATGATCGAAAAACGTTTGTTAAAGTATAGTCATAAATTTATCTAATTTTCACATGACAAACTTTTACAATTCGATAAACGCTCTCAATAAACGTTGTAGGTGGAATACACAGTTAATTTACTTGATTGGTAGCAGCGAAACAGATTTTTCCAAATATTGCTAAAGTATATAAGGTATTTCTCCTGTAGTGGTGTCTCACTGAAGGCACCACCGCAGACCAGTTGGAGTTTGTTACCCACTGCAGTGGCAGTGGCCTCCACAAAATGCAGCATCGCGCCGTGTACGCAAGACCAACGATTGCCAAGCTATTTCGAATCATGAACACGTTATACATCGGACTTTTATCATTTACTTTTCCCGTTGTTACCAGGATCAGAAGCTTTTTAATGATAGAACGTATTTGACAATACTAAAGACGTTACATTTACAACTCCTTACCCCTACAGCTTTCAAGATTCAACTCCTACAAAAATATTTTCGAAATTGATCAGGAACCTCTGAAATGTCAACAAACGAAGTTCAAGCGATTTTTATTTTTTTCGAGTTTTCCCCTAGCTCCGCCACCACGAGACTGATTTTCATCCTTGGCGTAGTAGTAACCTAACCGAAAATATCATCAAAATCCGAGCGATACTTCTCTTATAGGCGGTTATAAAACTAGCGGGCAGACAGACAGACCAACGGAAATATAGAATGGTTAGTCCCTTTTCCAATAAATTAGTCAGGTTTTCCCCCAAACATGATTTTTCAATGTTCAACTTTTTGGAACCTGATGATTATTTGTGGTTATTGGTCAGCTTTCACGCTCTGTACTGCCGTGCTTAATGATACTACCATAACTAACAATTTCGCATCTTCATCATTACTAACTCTTCGATCTATAGCATTCTTGCTTTACCATATTTTAACAGTCGGACGAGGAATACGATTTCTTCCTCTTTATCAACCACAACAGTATAGTGATATTCTTAGACCTTGTTAAAGAATGTTCGATTTCTTAATCATTCTGCAAGATGTATTCGGAAATATCGATGCACCATGTTGAAGTATCTCTAAGACTGTATTCCGTTATTCCTTGCAAGACTTTTTTAATGTTATTTTTCACGTAGTGCAGAGAAATTGAAGGAACTGAATGAACGAAGGTTGTCAATCAATTTCTTGACTCAAATTTTTTTGAGCTAACTCCACGAACAGAGGAAACGAGGATAATATAGGAAGAAATACTAACGACCAGTCCAGTTTACCGCCACTTGGTTCTTTGTGTACGTAGGCCTTTTCAGAAACTCGTGATTGTACAGATTGGCTGTAGAAACTGTGCCATACTGTTTGTTACATTTTCAATACACCCTTAAATAATTTAATCTGAACATATTTTTTATTATTTCTTTTTTGATGTTTTTTAACATATACTTTTCTTTCTAGGTAAGTTCACTGCATCCCTGACTTCATCAATTTATGTAGAATGTGGCCAGATCCATATGGTATGTATGTAGCTGGAAATTTATATAGCAGTGACAGTCAAACTCCAAGAAAAACTGCGTTGTAGAATAGTGTATTTATTATACTATCGATCAGCGTATATACTTCATTGAGATGTTTAACATGATGTTACGAGAAAACAGCAACAAAATGATGATCCATTTAGACAGATTCTCGCATTTTGGAACGAAATTCTCTTCATCCTCAACTGTTCTTTACCTGTTCGATATTGATTTAATTTTCTTATGAACCGGAATAAAAAATCAGCTCGTCATTCGATTGCTATAGTTCGAAAAGCAAACCGTTGTAAATCAGCGATGAATTTTTTATTAAAATGTCCATATTAAAATCCAAAAATACGAGTATAATCAGTATATTTATTTTCGGACCAGATTGCAGAGTAGATACGATATTTTTAAGATCGCGGCATAAATAATCTTTTGTGACCTTTGTTCATGATTTCATGAGAGTATTGCGATTTTGTGTAAATTGCATTCAAATCCGAAAACCTGACACGACGTTATTTATAAATTGTAGTTTGACCTAACGTAGATTGCCATCACTATTTCTGACTTTTCCTTGTTTGAGATAGTATTCTCGTAAAATATTATTTATTTACTCTACATATCTCAATAGCCAGTAGTAAACTACCCTTAGTTATCTTTTATAGAAGATTGTGACTAAAAAACATTAAAATATGTATACCGTGATTAAACAGTAGGGCAATGCTTCTAGAGCAGAAGGTAGATCGACTGATAATACGAAGAGTTCCAATTGACATTACTGGAATTGTCTAGATCCCTAAACTGCTACGCCACTGTTGAGGCTAATTGAATGCAGAACATGATCATTCTCCGAATAACGTTATGGTGATGTCATTCAATGTCTAAATCCTCTAACTCCAGCGTGCTTTCAAAGCGTAGTAGATTCTAGTTTTTTATTAGAAAATTGTAGAATACCACCAATAACAAAAAGCATTTTTTTCAAAAGGGGTGATCTAACAAAACAAACAAAAAAATTTAGATACTTCATTCGAACATGCTATAGAAATTGTGGAAAGGTTGTGATGTTGATAATATTATTTTTCCTGCTGTGTGGATCTAGTCTAAGTCGCTGGCTTAGTTTTGACATACGCTGTTAGTACTTCCTGTAAGATATTTTGATACATTCTTCAATCGTAGATACGTTGTTTCTTTCTCACAACTCCAGCATCCTGAATTTTGACAAGCTGTTGCCTTTAGTAGTACTCTTTGGCTAAGCAGACGTTTTGCAACCTACATCTACAGGAATGTCATTTTTTGTCGTAGCTCAAAAATGTTGCTAGACATATCTTGGTTTCACATTTTTCACACAAATGAATAAAACAAAAGAAAAAAGTATGGTTTCTTTAAACGAAAATACATCGTATGTAGGATTATCTCTATAGACATATACATTTTTCCTGAATTAAAGGATTGAGATTGATCTCTCGAGAGAAAGCGAGAAAGAGGAGGTCAGGCTTAGAGCACGCGCGAGGATATTGTGACCTTGCTTCAGCATGGGCGATGTTTACAGATGATAAAGTTTTAGGAAGAGTTAGATGTTTGACGTAAGAGAGAAATATAGCAAAAGCCCTCTTTTATCAAACCTTGCCTCTTCTAGTTCATATGCGCTTCATGTCTGACTACACATATATACAGGTCCGTAATTAGCAGTTATACAGTTGTACTTTTTTAAAGTAATATACTTCGTCGGGCAGCATGGAAAATAACAAACGAAATGAGGACCACTAGGACCACACACCAAATAAATGCTCTCAAGTTTCTCAAGTTTCTAGGGTAACCCCATCTCACTCATTTATTTTTTGAGATATACATAATGAAGTTTTGACATACGAAAAATAAGAGCTTAATGAAGACAAGCGTTTTTTTCAATAAAATCCTTTTGAAAACATATGCCATATTTTATGGAAAATGAGAAGTTTTAATATTTTTAACATATTTATGTACATAGGGGATACCCGGCCAAAGCGAACATCTGGGAAAGTCTAATTTTCCATTTTAAATCCAAACCATGAATGGACTGTCGTGAAAAAATATTCGTTCAACATTCTTCAATAATCGGCAATCGGTTGTAAGATCCACGTCCTTATTTGACCACCAGGCATCAAAGTGTATTTTTTCAAGAGTAAAATTGACATTGCAAGATGTTTGTTGTGCGTGTAATTATATCTTTATACGGTCTATATGAACAGCATTTAAAGGACCTCACTGGTTATACAAATGAGGAGGATTGGGTTGGAAACAAAACATCTCTTTGAAATCATCCATTCGAGCAGTGCTTGCAAAAACCGTGTAAGTCCCGGACTTACAGTGTTTTTGCACTGAACATGTAGTACAGGTTGCTATTCGAAGAGAAGGAATGTAGATGTAGAATAAAGTATGTAGACAAACTTTAACCATCGAATCCTTGGTCAATTTGAAGACGAAATTTCCATATGAACATGGGTCCGCAACGGCTTTGTTTTCAAGCTAGAGCATACTAGCACTAAAAGAAATGATATTGTTCTAAAAAATTATAAAAGAATGGAACGTATTTTATTTTAATTAAGTGGTGAATATCGCATGATTTACAGTTGTTTTCAGACCCTCCATGTACGTAGATACGGATAAAGTTATCCTGTATTTTTTGAAACAATATTTTTAATAGTTGTGCTTAGACACGAATGACTCGAAAACAATTGAATTAATTTATTTTCTCAAGTAATTCGACAGCTGACAAATATTTGTTCTGGTCATTCTAAGACTCCAAATATTTCTAAGTTTTGGTGATTACTAATTGTCATAATAGTCCAGTTCAGTAATCAAGAAATGACAGATATTCATTTCGTTTACGGAACGGCTCTGGGTAACGCTCGACGAGCACGACATTTGTATGGTGATCGATTTCCACAACGCCCGCTGCCTAATGTACAAACTTTCATCAACATTCACTCTCGACTATATGAAACAGGCAGTTTCAAGAGATCCACACATGTTGCAGGAAGACCCGCAAGTGTAAGAACCATCCAAATTGAAGGAGCTGTGCTTAATAGAATCGAAGAGGACCCTACAACAAGTACACGAAAAATTGCGCACCATCTAAATTTAAATCATGTAACGGTATGGCAAATTTTGGAAGATCAGCGACTTTATCCATATCATATATACGTACATCGTGTCAAGCGCTTTTGCCTCGAGATTTGCCTATAAGAATTGATTTTTGCAACTGGTTACGTGAAAAAGTAACTTTGACCCAATTTTTTTTTTAAATCGAATACTATTCATTCATTCAATACTATTCATGGATGAAGCAGGTTTTTCGTGAAAAGCAATAATAAATTTTCATAATAACCAGGCATGGTGTGAAGAAAATCCCCATGTCATAATTGAACATAATACGCAACACGACTTTTCCTTCAATAGTTGGATTGGAATCGTTAGTGACCAGTTGATTGGCCCTCATTTCCTTCCCCCAGAGTACCGAAGATTTTTGGAATTTGAACTACCTGGATTAATGGAGGAAATTCCTCTTAGAGAACGACGTCGCATGTGGCATGTGGTACATGCATGACGGTGCTCCGCCACCAGAATACACAGATAATATTTATCCAAATCGATGGATTGGAAGACGCGGACCAGAGCCATGGCCGCCTAGATCGCCTGACATGAATCCTATCGATTTCTTTTTATGGGGACATTTGAAATCATTAGTATACAAGACTCCTGTTCAAAGCGTGGAGGTCTTAAGAGTCAGAAATGTCGAGTCATGTCTGACTATACAAAATACTCCGGGTATTTTCAGGAGAGTTCATCAGTCAATGTGTAACAGACTAGACGCCTGCATTGAAGTCGAAGGTGGCCACTTTGAACATCTATTGTAATAAAAAACTATTCGATATTTTCTATTGTTGTCGTTCTATTCGAATGTTACTGTTCAAAACTATTGACCTTCTAAATAAATGTTTTTTCTCCAAAAATACAGGATAATAGTATTTTCATGCACGTTCATATTGAGCCTCAGCAACTTGTAAAACATGCAAAATTTATCATAGGTCATACCAACTGTTCAATAAATAGGTTTCATTATTGATAGAAATATTTGGAACATTACTCGTATTTCTTTTGTGATAGTGCTCTAGCTCGAAAAGCCGTTACGGACCCATGTGCATATGAACATTTAGTCTTCAAATTGACCAAGGATTCGATGGTTAAAGTTTGTCTACATATTTTATTAACACCCTGTATACACAGAATATGCATCTAGCTTTTTTTGAAATGATCGATTCAAATATTTTATAAATTTTTTGTTCATTGAAGAAATGGTCATCAGCGCCGACACCTTATTTGTATGTCTCTCCAAATTTCTTATTACCTCAATAAACATACGTTATCTTGGAACTGAGAATTTTTCCTATATACTTTATTTTCTGCAATTACAGGTTTCTTTAACAAATGCAAAGCGTTAATTTCCATTAAGCATTTGTCTATGATATACCATTTTTTGTTCGTATAATGTCTAACTAGAACCCAAAGGCCGAGAAAATCAAAACGAAGTGCTGTGATTTATGATTGGCGACGGCTTATCCAAAATAAGCAAGGTCTGCCAAGAAGTATACAGAGACATCAACGATGTGAAGGAAACTGCACAACTAGTGTTTGTCCTGTTTACCAAAAAGACAATATTGGATACATTGAAAATATCATAGCATAGCATCAGCATCATAATGGATTATGTTTAGCTTATAAATTGGATTTATCATTTTAAGTCAACATATATTGATCCAGTCGATCAGTGGACCTCCCAGGATTTTAGTCTGGGAGGGGTAAAATGGAAAGTAAATTCTCAGTGTCACGTACTGGAGTGTTATAATGATTTAACATTAAAAGCATGGACATATGCAGACATATGAATTTGTTACAGTAATTTCTGTAGAAAATACATAATTTTTATTTTAATTTTGAATCATACGAAATAAAAGTGTAAATAAAGCAAACCAAGCTCGAGCAATCTTCATATATTAAAACAAAAATGCTAAACAATATAATCTATCACAGACTTTTTCTACATAACAATGTCAGGCATAACAACAAAAAAATTCATCTTTATGAAAAAAGTAAAAATAACAAATATGTTACGACTTCTATAAAGTATAAAGCTGAATGTAAATCAAAATAAAATTCTTAATCATGAGAAAAACACCATACATATTCGTTGCATAACTACATACTCATAGCCAGTCTCAAAAAACAAAAACATATAAACTACGAAACTACAACAGTTCACAGTCTCAAAATAAAACAATCATTACATTAGCTTAGACAGTGGTTTGAACAAAATTTGAACAGACTTTTATATCAATCTGCTGGCCAATAAATAAAACCACATATCTTGATTGGATACTTTGGAAAAGATCACCGTGGTGGTTTAAACGTAAGTAAACCCTTAACCAAAGGGTGTTTTTTTTAGAGGTATAGAACTTTAAATTGCAATAAACCAACGATGGATTATTCGATTGACATGATTTTTTTTTATTCGAAAGATAATCTTGTGGCATTACATTTTAAATATGATTTCTGGCGTATGTCTGATACGGCTGGCTCAGATGTAGTCCAATCTGGACGTCCAATTTTCGATGACTTTTTCCAACATTTGTGGCCGTATATCGGCAATAGCATGGCGAATGTTGTGTTCCAAATGGTCAAGCGTTTGTGGCTTATCCGCATAGACCAATGACTTTACATAGCCCCACAGAAAATACTCTAGCGGTGTTAAATCACAAGATCTTTGAGGCCAATTCACAGGTCCAAAACGTGAAATTAGGCGGTCACCAAACGTGTCTTTCAATAAATCGATTGTAGCACGAGCTGTGTGACATGTTGCGCCGTCTTGTTGGAACCACAGCTCCTGGACATCATGATTGTTCAATTCAGGAATGAAGAAGTTATAATCATGGCTCTATAGCGATCACCATTGACTGTAACGTTCTAGCCATCATCGTTTTTGAAGAAGTACGGACCAATGATTCCACCAGCCCATAAAGCGCACCAGTCAGTTTTTCTGGATGTAACGGTGTTTCGACATAGACTTGAGGATTAGCTTCACTCAAAATGCGGCAGTTTTGTTTGTTGACGTAGCCATTCAACCAGAAGTGCGCTTCATCGCTAAACAAAATTCGCTTAGGAAAATCGGGAACAACGGCAATCTGGTTTTGGGCCCATTCAACGAATCTACGCCTTGCTTGATGATCGTTTGGCTTCAATTCTTGCACGAGTTGGATTTGGTAAGCACGCCAACCAAGATCCTTCTGCAAAATCTTCCATAAAGTGGATGGTCACAGATCCAGTTCCTGTGCTCGATGGCGGATGGACTCATTCGGGTCTTCCTCAATGCTACGCTGTACAGTAGCAATAGCTTCTTCTGTACGCACCGTACGGCGTCTCTGGGGATGCGAGCTATCAATTAAAGTAAACGTGGTGCGAAAATGTTCCATGGTTAATCGAATTAACTGCTCTGATGGACGATTTTGTCGACGATAAAATGGACTTAGTGCGCGATACGTATTCCGCACAGAACCATTATTTTCGAAATAAAACTGCACAATTTGCAAGCGTTGTTCAGGCGTGAGTCTATTCATGTTGAATTGCCAAACCAAACTGAGAATACATCACTTGACAGCTGTCAAATCAGTCGCCATCTTCAAAAGTAATGCCAACTTAAAGTTCTATACCTCAAAAAAAAACACCCGTTACATCTGCTTTTTTATTTATTGGCCAACAGAGTGAGATGGATTTGAGAGACAACCTTAGGCAAAGTTCGGGTGTTATCATATTACAAAATCAAGGCGCCTATTCTTTTTGCTGGCGAACCGAGCTATGATTGTATTCAGGTCTATTTTAATATCCCTATGCATATACAAAAGAGCTAAACCCACTAATCGCTCTTGTAACATAGTGGAGCGCAGCCAAGTTCTTAACCTCTTTAGATGGGAGAAACTTCTTTCAGAAGTCGCAACACTTACCGGCAATGAAATCAATAATTATTGTAGGCATCTATTAATTGAAGGAAAAATGTTTTCATCACAAGATGAATACAGTGACAAAGGTCAAATTCTGTAACTATGTTCGGTCTATTCATTTGCCTGATTGTTGTTCTTGGCACAGTCAGTCCAATACCCAGGGTTTCATGTGATTTCATTATAGATGCGAATAGTATTCTAAAGTGTTTTTCGGAATTTGCGAGTCTTTCTTGTACAACTGAAATAATATTTCCTATGAGTTTGACAGCGTATTGTTTGTCAATTCTTAAGCTAATATATCACACAAACACTTTAGTGATACGATAAATTGGGTGGAAGTAATGGCAGTCTTCCAAGAGTCCGCTTTTGAAAAAGCTTTGCGGTCTTTCCAATTTAATATAATATTTTTAGTACCTTTACAATTTTCTCGAATTTGCTTTCAAATTGGAGCGCAGAATCATGTCTCTCGGTCCATCGTGTTTCGCACATACTATGAATTTGATATCCGTCTAGTTTTATTTTAATCTTTTAATTAATACTGTATTTCTTTTAGCGGATGCTTTGAAGAACGCAATTACTTCCTTCATTATACCTACAGTATTTCTTACTGCTTGGACACTGCTGCTTTTTGAAATCGGAAGAGTCAAGGCATGATTTGCGCATGGGCTTTTTAGAGCATTTGGCAAACATTTTTGCAATTCCATTACAGCGCCCTTTTGTTCACCTAACATTAGGTTACACGTATCAGTACCAATGCCCACACATAGTTTTGAGTCTAAGTTATTGGTTTTAATGATATACTTGACTGTTTGAGCAAGAATTTGACCTGTGAGTTTGGGCTCCATTGTATCTTCATCAAAATTTGAGTAGCAATCCACAAATCCCATGAAATCCTCGTAAATATGTTTTTGATAACAATACCGCAATACGATTGACATTTGTGATTTATGGCTAATGTCTGTAGTTTCGTCAAATATAATACTGAAATACTGACTTCGTCTGACGCGACTCCAAGATTTCTTCGCCACAACATTCTATAATTTCATTCTCTCGACTCTAAACCGTATTAGTTCTCTAAAATTCCCTTCATTATTAAGGACATCCTCGTCATTCGTGCTGTCAGTAGAAAAAAGTCGTCCCCCATCTGTATGCTCTCTAAGTGGTATATTTTGGCGTCCTAAAAAAATTATAGATTCTATTATAGGTGTCAATCTGAAACTGCTTCTGTATGATATATTGAGTTCTCATGTGTCTCACAATCACCGGTTTTGCCATACAATTTCGAAAATTTCTTTAGTGGTACGGTAACAAGTTTTCCCAATTTAGTATTTAAAGAAAAGTCCTTGTAGTTCCTCTGAATATGACAAACTTCGAAATTTCTCAAAGTGTTTTTTTGACAAGTAACATTTCACTTCTTTATTATTTTACAAGTGTGTGGAATAGGGATATTTGAAAGAGACGTTAGGGATCATTGCTCACCTCAATAAGGTATATTTTTCATGGGAAGACAAGTTGCCGCTGAAATTTATATATGGCGCAACATCAACAAAATTGGATCCTTTAGGTTTCGCACCCGATTGTCCAACACTTGGTTCAGCATACGGTGCAACATCAAGAAATTTTGAAGTGGAAGGCTCAGGTTGAATTGTAGGATTATCATCAGTTTTTTCCGGTAATTCTTGTGCCGCTGGATCAGACAGTTTGTTTTGTTTAGAAAGGAACCAATCGATGGTATTGTTTCCTTTTACTCATCCTGACAACAGCAGCCGTCAACCAGCACTAAAAGTTACACAAATATTGTCAAATAAACGGCATTATTGTTCACGCAATTTTCAAAAACTAAATACATAATTTGCCATCTGGGACGAACGAAATGCACTGAAGTGCTTATATACAAGGACTTCCGAGACAAAATAGACATAGATGATAATGATAGCTGGAGTATGGACCAAACACTTCGTAATTGAAATTATATTAAATTTCCATTTTTCCATCTTTCATTTTTTTTTAGAGACGATTCTTTCATAGTATAACAATTAAAAACAAACAAAAATTATTTTTCTGGCTTATGCGTGGAAAATAAAAAGTCAATAGAACATAGAAAATAGCGTTAATACCAACCAGATCAACAAAGCTCTACTTGTTTACTTCTCAGCCAAATTTTGTTGCAGACTCCGGACTGGTACAGAATTTAGACACTAGACTAGAACATAAAAGCCTAGGCCTAGACTATACCTGTTCCAACAGGAAGAAGCGCACACAGTCGCTGTTGGTGGGAGAGTAGTCGCTAGTCGCATACGCACTGAGCGGGTTGGCAGTGGTGCCGCTATCCTTTCTTAAAGTTACAGATTTTTTTATATGACGTTTATTTTATACCACCTTTTCAAAGACTGCTCGAGTCGTCTGGGGGGTAATTACCCCCTTCCCCCCCACCGTGGGAGCGCCAGTGGAGTCGATGGATGTTAAAGGTTTTCCCCTTTCCGGGAGCCGTCCAACCAAAGTTCCCGTTGGCACTGCAGCCTCTAGCGCTTATAATGCCTTGCTCCTCGAGTTTACAGTACCCAAACCAGCAGTCTAGTGTTCTGAACCAGTTGGTACAGTTTTTCTGCCGGTAGTGTTCTAAACTCTCTCGATTCAGTTTTGGTTTCTCAAAAAGTTAATGTATTTTTTGATACAGCACCTCTCACTCACATAGGACATGTAGAGCTGATTCTGTTCCTTTTCCGCTTTGTCTGCACATGTTAAAGGTTAATTATTATATAGAGGAGCATCTATATATCAAAAAAGTACCTACTATTGCCAAGGTAAAACGTTTATGAGAGTTCGGGTTATACTATCGTAAAAATGATCCACACATTGTGTACCATTACGATTAGTTCCCCCCTATAGTTGTGGGGAGTAATATTTTGATACTGAAGTTACTGATTACAAAATATTTACAATATTACCAAGTGCGCTTCATTTGTCTGATGAACGGAACTACGTAATAATATCGCCGAACAAAGCGGAAAGAGGGACTTGTTATAAAATGAAGTGACTCACAGTTGTCGTAGGTGGCTTTCGCACTGGTGACCCATTTGATACAGAGGCTTGATACTCAGAAATGGCACGCTAGCGAAGGCGACACCTTTGGAAGAAATATTATCATTATTTTTATCATAATCATCTATTACTATTTTTTGCTTGGACCATTTTTGTTATTCTCCCTCGAAAAACATAACGTCTGGGGCGGTAAAACAAAAATACAAATTTGAGGTTGGCAAGTGTCTAAGCCAAGGTTCAAACATTCATCTACAATACAAAATCTGGAGGGGAAATATTTTTTTCAGTTGTTAATTATGTAGACCAGAATATCTAGAAATCCAGAAAAAATTGTGAGTCAAATTTTACATCTAAATTGTTTTCTAAGGTAAAAAAAAATCACTGGTTAACCTGTTTTATTAAAACTCCAAGAATGACTTGCCAAAATACTCTGAAGCATTGGAATAAAAACGTGAATAACGCTGAATCTGGAATAATAGTCAGATTTTAGCAACTTTGATGTTTAATAAAAAATTATTTGGTAAAATGTTCATCTCTAGATGGCTATTGATTAAGAAAGTAATTCCGTTGTAAAATCTGATTATACAATTATTTCTAAAATAGGATTCAAAACGCGACCGGCAGCTCTGTTGGAAAAATATTTCAATTGTTTTTTTCTCATATTGACTTCAACGAATGGTCATACAGGCTGCGGCAGAGAGGACGGACATTTTTGGGATGGGTAGTACTCTCCGCCTCCGTCTACGAGAGAGGTGGGGAGGGTGCCGTTTGACTCGTGAGATCCTAGCATTATTTTACCAGTTGTCGTTCTGGAGCCTTGGACGGTGGAGCACCGCGTTTTCGCATATGAGTGACGAAGCCCACTTTCACCTAAACAGCATGGTTAAGCAGCAGAATTGTCGTTATTGGGCTAATGAAAATCCGCAACAGTTACACGAAAGACCGCTGCACAGCCCAAAAGTAACGGTTTGTTGCGCTGTATCGCAAACTTGCATCATTGGCCCTTACTTCTTCGAAGACGGTAATGGTCGTGATGTTACCGTGAACTCAGACCTCTAGGTCGACATGATCACCAACTTCTTTCTCCCTGAATTACGACGGCGACGTGTTGCAATCCGACGTGTGGTTCCAGCAGGATGGGGCGACCGCCCACACAGCCCGAGGATCCATGGACGTTATTCGTCCTCTCTTCCCTGGTCGCCTTATGTCCAGGTTTGGCGATGTTCATTGGCCTCCTCGGTCCCCAGATTTATCCATATACGATTTTTTCTTATGGGGTCACCTCAAGGCTAGAGTATACGCGAACAAGCCCCGAACTCTGGACGAATTGAAGGGCGAAATTCGCGTGGAAGTCGCCCAAGTTGAGAGATTTTACGCGAACTTTCAAGAAAGTCTCCAGCACTGCATCAACGATTTCGGCCACCACATCCATAAATTTGTTTTCGAGTAAAAATTAACTATTTTATGATTTTTTTAAAACCGTCCATCCTCTCTGCCGCACCCTGTACAATAACGGATACCGGAAAAGTGGGCCAGCTTCATTAAAAAGCTAATGTCTTCTTCTTGACTCATTCATTTTGAATAGGCAGCTTCTTTAGTAAATTGTCTCTCCATTTAGCTGTTTTATTTAAATCTGAATTTCTTAACTCTTTGTCGATAAAAAAAACAATGTTTTTAAATAAAATGATTTAAAACTCTGTGCGTGGGGATCTTGTGAAGAAATTATTGTGCATCATCTAAACACCGGCTGACCAACTTTTGTTTTGATGTAGTGCGATAGAAATGTCTATTTTGCATGTTTGGAAGTGTGTTTTATCCACTCAATCACTAAAAGATTTTTTTCTTTCGAATAAGCGAATAATAGATAGGAAGGTTATAATCGAATCGATACATATCCTATGTCCTCTCACTAAGCTGAGAATGGAAAAATACACATTTTCTATCGTGAGATGCCTTTGCACAAGTGATCCTAAGAAATGTCAGTCTTTCTACTAGAACAAACACTAAAATCCCAAGTCATATATTGAAATTGGAAAACTGCATACATCCAGAATTTTCTGCATTTTATCCATTTAATTATGCACACGAGTGTGCATCCGAAGTTTAAGCGAATGGGTCAGTTTAATATACATTGTTTCGGTTAGAATTTATGACGTTGAGCGATGGAAAGCCTGTTTATATAGGCCATGTTGCTTTTGAAACTGATTTATGTTCCCACATCAATGGGTCGTGGTCGAGGAGGTTTATATTACCGTGTATGCAAGTTAGAAGTAATGATTTTGATGCATTTTTCGATATAACTTAATATACTCTATCTGGTCTATTCGACATTGTATATCAGCTGAGAATAACTACTTACAGTTAATAGTGGTGATCTTGTCAATTTATATTTTGAGCCAATTTTTTTAGCTCCACTGCACCTCATCCCAACAGAACCTTCGCAGATACGTTCCTCAGTTCTTCTTTCCAAAATAAGAGGTGTTATTATTATTTTTGAATGTAATATATAAGTACCTACGGGCGTGTAAAATTGAAAGTTCGCTACAAGAAATTCCAATGCAACTTCGTTTCTACTTTAATAATGGAAATCGGCAGTTTGGGCAAACGAAACATTAGGATTGGAACCTACATTTACGTTAAACGGTGGGGCTTAATTTAAATTCAAGTTGACAGCTACCTAAAATTTGTCTGTACGGCATGCTTTCTTGAATTATTAGAAGTCGTAATAACGATACATTGTCACAACTAGAGGCAAAATGTGCGATACTCTACTGAAGTTTTAAACAAATCAGTGTTGATGCTTAATATGAGTACAGATTTGCGAATATGACATGATACTTTTCTAAAATCTCATTAAAGTATATAATAAGATTGCACATTAAAGAGTCAACCTACTTGACGCCTTTTTAGGGGGGTAAGTGCCATTATAGTAGCTCACAGCTATTTTCGCTGAGTTGAAATAAGTGACCTGTAAAATTAGTTGATAAATATTTTCCCTCCAAATGCCGCGTGAACAGTGAAATGAGCTTGGAAATCACATAATAACTAATAACCATAAATAAATACTAAAGTGATATACTCGTATTCACATCAAAGTGGTCCTCACAGACATATGTTCTTCTTTTTGGTCCATCAAATCACGCTTCATAAGTTTGCACCATTTCTTCCTTATGTTTTAATGTGAAGGTACGTAGAAAAGGGGTTGTAATTGTTGTGCTCGTACATTTTGTAACGGTACAATATTTATAACAACCTTTATTTCTTATTTCGCTCATAACCGATCGTATATGCAGTCAACTAATTAAGCAAATTGGGGCGGAAGACATACCATGTGTCCCGCTGTATGTGTGCCTATGCATGTGTTTAGGAGACTACTTCAATTATATTAACCTATTATCTAGGAATTAGTGTTGCCAAACCACTCGCGACATATTTTTTAACGTACTAAATTTGATATAAAATACTTTTCCTCCATTAAACAAAATTAGTATTGGCAGCAAACTTGCATGCTTGGGAAATTTGGTCACGTTATTAGTGGCGCCATCTACACATTCCGCTGGTAAAAACGGTGGGTCGAAAGCTAGTACAGATATGGATACAAGTGAAATTTGTTGCATGTCACATATCACATCCTGGAACGAATACGGCGAATTATCAGTAAAACTGTATGCTTAAATTTAAATGTTTCAAAAATTATATATTTGATAAAAAAAATGAATAGGTCCGTTATTATAACTACTAATAACACAAGAAATCATAACATGCAACAAATTTGTTTTCCTGTAAATGTGCAATAATTACTGCTCACTAGGATCGTTGTTAACGTCCATCTGTGGAGGAATCACTCAACTAAACTACGCATTATTGGTTGCATATATTTGTGAGGCTGACTGATCCGGGTCTGTAGTTTTTATCTCTGAGACGAAAGTTGGTTGAATAGCAAGATCGCATCTGGATGATTGTGTGTATTAGTCTGCATGTGTATAAAATCAGTGATATTTGCTGTGTGAGAAAATCATTGCTGAATATGCCGAATATGACAGCTTATTTATATGTTGTGCTTCTGAGGAGAGGTTATGTTCAAAGTTATAAATTACGAAAAACATGAGAATTACGGGAAATCATCACCGCGCCCGCGTTGTGTGTAATTATTGTTAGCATGTATGTGGCTTGTAATTTGACAGTGTACAGTGAATATAATTATTTCTTATCTCTCTCATTTTTGAAATTCAGCAAATTTGTATATGTAATTTCCAGAATGGATAAGAAAAAGTGGATGCGCAACTAATTTCTAGCTTTGAATCTCAATTAAGTGTATTTGAGACATGAACCCAATGTAATTATCATCAGCACATACAACTTACAGCTTAGACCTCCTGTAATGCCATCTCAGAAGCAGATTTTACATCACATCAAAGCCAAAGATTGATAACAAGTAACAAGCCTCATGACGTTTAGGCAACACGAACAACTAAGTGCTAAGTTAACATCTCGTAGACTAACCTACATAATGTCAAAAAAAACAGCATAATGTCAAAAAAAATCGGCATAATGTCACTTTTCAAGATACGTGATACCCGTGCCGTGCCGACTATAACAGCATTTATTGGAAACATTTATGTGAGCACCCACCTAGCGTTAGAACGGTGAGAACTGTACGAAGCAATCGGTGAAAACTACACAAAGCACTATAGCCTAACCTTTAGGAACGCAAGTTCTCTTTTCTATCGAGAGATGTCGCTGAGCTTGTGACAAACAATAGAATTTGGGTGTTTGGCGGTTCAGATAGTATCCATATTTAAATAATTGTATTTTAGACTTTTAAACCTACTATTATTTATGTTGTTTCATTTGCAATTATACCATTGACCTTTGTTATAGATTGTATATTTGCTTCCACTATATAATGAAATCATTTAACTGTATAAGTTGACATTTAAAATGCAGTGTGCTTCAGGTAATATTAATATTTGAATTATAATAAAAAGGTTCTGAATCTAAAATCCAGATTGCCGAATAAAAATAAAACCAGAAGAAAGGAACAAAGTTGAACAGCCGAGCGAATGGATTTGACCATGTTGCCAGGTTATGGACGAAATTCACCAATAACCTGATTAACAAAGTACATAGTTACCATCAAGCCAGTTTTGTAGTAGGAAAAAGAAGTCATGTAGATGGAATCGCTATAGCTGTAACTGAGATTATGCGGTGACTAGATACAACAGATGGATATTATGAAATTGGGTATTTTCATTATATGTATATCGCATAA
Source organism: Acanthoscelides obtectus (assembly GCA_963669975.1). Taxonomy (NCBI): domain Eukaryota; kingdom Metazoa; phylum Arthropoda; class Insecta; order Coleoptera; family Chrysomelidae; genus Acanthoscelides; species Acanthoscelides obtectus. The sequence continues at coordinate 53,727,976 of CAVLJG010000004.1, forward strand.
AAAACTGCCGATCTTCAAGAACATCTCTCTGTAAAGTGGCATAATTTTGTGGAAGATCGTGGGACATCTTTTTGTTCTTTTTGTAGTTTCAAAGTATGGATAAGCTTCAAAACGCCGGCAATTTGACACTGAATTGTTTATAGTGTTTGATGTATGGATGGTCTAATTTTTGAAGCATTTCTATACTTTAGCAATACGTCGCTCCTATGTTTTGACCGGAGAATTTTCAATTTACCATGTCCATACCATATCATTTTACTTATTTTTGTTTGGGGTGATAGTTATAAATCTATTTTCAGAAAAGGCAAAGCTACTACGCAAATAATATTGAGAAAAAAGTTTGATTGTTAATCAGGCATGTATGTATTCAAATTGTAAAAATCTGAGGTAAGTCGGCCCCGACAACTGTCACTGTCAGAAGTATGACGTTATCGTCTATCAGTGACTACCTCCTATTTGTGGAAGCACAAGGCTGTCACATGACTACTGCTATTCAGCATAAAAACGCTGCCTCGCCGGACCTTTTTCGTTAACGGATTGCACTTCATGTGTCCTCATTTTTGACGAGATGGATTAATTGAATAATGCACGCTGCATTTCTGAAGACACGATTCTTGACAACGGACAAAGTTGCAGCGCTGGGTAAAGTAACAAGTTTACGGTACTAAATACGGAAAGTGTGATGTCATTGGGATTCGAAATCCGGTATTCCGTACCGGTGGGTCTATCGATGACTTCATGAATTGGCACGGGAATGCTTTGCCTTTTTTAATCCCCAGGCATTTTTAACAGGCGGTCTCCTTCATAGCTGGTAAAGCTATGAATTCTTTATTCTAACGAGATCACAGTAGTAACTAGGTATTGCAGATCCAATACCAATTGAAACAGCAAAAAAACGGAGCAGCAAAAAATATGTGAATTTCTATATACCTGGTGTTTCAAATTTGAGTCTAACCATTGGGATCTTGGAAACGTCAAAGGATACGAGGTCGGTTAAATCGGGGCAAAGTTGCGCATTTAGGTAACTAATGAAATGACTGGTAGAAAGTTTCGCATTTCGAGTATTTCCGATGATAGACGAAAGAAACCAAATCTTCTCAAAATCGTTATTGTTTCCTGACTTTTGTTGAGATGTGATTTCAAAATCAAAACAACAATAACATTGTCACTTTTTCTCCTCTACAAGGTGGCATGCTTAGCATTTCAATGTGACGTGCCTCTTGTCTTCAATCATCGACTTTATTGTTACTGATAGACGCCATATTGGATTTTTATACAGATGAATAGAGTTTTTAAAAATGTATCGTATGTCATACAATGACATTCTAAAACCTTAGCTATTTCAAACAAACTAAGCTAAAATCAGCCAAGCATTCCTTTTTTTGCCTTCAAATACTATTAATTTTCTGGGATATTCAAGTTTTTCATTTCTTCCACCAATTTTCTCCGAGCTATGCTGTCAAAGGCCTGCTTGAAGTCGATGAAAATAATATGGATTTCGGTATCACATTCATATCAATTTTTCAATAATCTGCGTAACTGTGTGTATAGCATCAATTGTAGAGTTGCCCTTTCTAAAACCATGCTGGTATACTCCTATTTCCCTTTCCACAAAATCATTTAACTACCGTCTAATCTCTAATAAGAGCGGATAGGAGTTTACGCTTAATAAGGTTACACCCCTGTAGCTACTGCATCGTGAAGGGTCTCGTTTCTTAAATGAAGGGATTATCCACCTAAACTCCATTCTTCGACTATTTGCTCCTCTAGCGATATTGTTCCTATTAGTGCATATATTTCCTGCAATATTTCCCCTCCCTTTTGTATTAGCTCAGCTACAATGTCATCTGATCCAGAGGTTTTCCTCTTCTTCATATAATTCACTCCCGTCAGATACTCCTCGAATGTATGTGGTTCAATCTCGGTATTTCTTTGGTTTATTACATCTACTTTTTCGATTTCGCGTTCTGGACTAGTAAATAAGTTGTTGGTGTAGTGTGCCACCCATTTCTGCTAGTCGATGTTACCATTGAACTTCGAACTATAAGATTATTTCTTATGAGTTCGAACAAACAGGAGTTGTCTAATATTTGTCTCTATCTCTTGCATCTTTTTATCAAACAACTAATTTTTCTTGATTTTACACGATTATTCTGCTGCTTTCTTTGTTTCCCTGTACACTTCCAGATTTGCTTGTGCTTTTGTGGCTAAAGATTTTCTCCAGGCCTCATTTTTCTTTTTAATTTTATCTTCGTATTCCTCATCAAACCAATCTTTTCTCGCTTTCGTTTCTTTTCGTCCAATCACTTTTAAGATGGTTGCCTTCAGAGTTTCCCAGGTTTCTTTATTTTCGTTTGTTTTTCTGGCTTGTTGTCTATCCTGTGAATATATTGTTGGCGAGTGATTGTCTGTATTATTACTCAAAGTTAGGAAAAAAAATAATTTTGGGATAATTCGGATTGTTTCGTTTATCTCCGGAAATACTCGGAGTTGTAAAACTAACTGTGTGCCATTTTCTTACTACCTAAATGCGCAACTTTGCCCGCATTTAACTGACTCCGAACCTCTTACCGTTTCCGAGATTCCAATGGTGAGAGATGAATTTGAAACACCCGGTATAGATAAGTGGTATAGCAGAACTTAGAACTGTTGACCAGTGATCAACTATAGTGACATATAAATCCGAACACCCAGTTTAAATGGTTTTATTTTAATAAAATTTTGTATAAGTACCTACTTAATGAAGCATAGTACGTAAATGATAAAAATTTCAAAATGATTGCACTGCTTTAAAGCCCTTTGACCTTTAATAATGTGTGGATGCACCCTGATGTGCTACGCATTCTCCAACGCGCCTAGGCATGCTTCTAATCAGGTGGTCAATGTCCTCCTGTGGTATCTCATTCCAGGCAACCACCAACTCCTCTCGAAGTGCTTCTAGAGTCTGAGGAGGACGTTGCAAATTGAGCAATCTCCTACCCATCATATCCCACACGTGCTCAATTGGGGATAAGTCGGGAGATCTTGGTGGCCATGGTAACAATGTGACATCATTATGTTGAAAGAAGTCTATTGTGACTCTTGCAACATGTGGTCAGGCATTATCTTGTTGGAAAGTTGGATCTGCCAGGGTGTCAAGATAGGGTAAAAGATGGGGTTCTAGAACTTCGTGGATATAACGCTGCGCGTTGATGTTACCTCTGATGAAGATTAAAGGTGACCTGGAACCATAAGCTATAGCACCCCAAACCATAACTCCAACAGTGTGATGAACGTGTCTTTCAACAAAAAACTGTGGATTCCTCCTTTCACCACGTCGCCTTCTAACCCTGGCACGACCATCGTGCATGCCTAAACAAAATCGAGAATCGTCACTAACGACAATACTGTTCCATTCCTGATCCCAGAGTGACCGTTGTCTGCACCACTCAAGGCGATTACGTCGGTGTTCTCGAGTTAAAGGGAGGACCCAGTGTGGCCGGTATGAAAACAAGCCAAGGTCTTACGTGTTCTGCAAACCATTCATTTGCAATGGACCTGGTAGTGGAGAAACGGTCCCTTAAGGCCAATAATCTTAGGCGGCGATCTTCACGGTCTGTTGTTCTACGGCGGCGTCCAGTGCCCCTTGCTCTTTGCGTACGGCCTTCGCGAAGCCATGCCTGACAACACCTAACCACAGTGTCTACACTTCTTTGCACTCTAACTGCAATTGCCCGAAAAGAAAGTCCAGCTTCCCGAAGTTCCACTATACGGCCCCTATCAAACTCGCTAAGTTGACGAAATCGTACAGGTCTCCGTAGCATCGTAACCGATCGTAAAGGATGTCAAGAACCAAAATCCGCCAACGTTGATTCTTTACTGCGGCTGAAATATTCATTTTTAGAGCGTTAGTGAATTAAAAAAAAGCAGTATAAAAACCGGAATGTCCAACTGATAAGGCTGAAAATTTTTTCACTTGTTATTTACAGTAAGATAAATACATTCACCAACTTTTATTAAAATAAAACCATTTAAACTGGGTGTTCGGATTTATATGTCACTAAGTATACAGGGTGACTTTGAAGTTGAGTCATTAATTTTCAGATAATGATTGTAGAAGGAAGATAAACCAAAATATGTGTGTAAGAATAAAAAAAATAAAAAAAAATGTTACCTTGTTTTGTAAAGTATCCTCCCGACAAGTATTTCAGTGCGGACCTGTATTTGATCGTGCGGTCTTGGAGCACCGGCATGCCTTCCCCTGTGAGGTCTTAAGTCACCTGATTCACGAGCCCTTTGTACTACATTAACAAAGGCACGAGGGGTTGGTTGCACTCGATTGGGAAACCGATTCGCACAAATCTGTGATGCCGCGGCAGCATTTTGTAAAGACTCCCCCCCCCCCCCCCGTAAATGAGAATCATGTCCACAAGTTCAGCATTTTCGTAAACAGGTGCCATTTTTCATTTCGTTTGAGTCACGCAAGAAACACCACTATTCACTCACGCGTTACCGACTGATCAAAAACATTCGTGATAAACGTTTTAAATTCTTTCGCTTTTTTGTTTCCGATGCGATGAACCGATAAGGCGGATTATATCCGTTGTTGCCAAACACGAGCGCATAATATTATTATTGAGACAGGGCGGTACTCAAACTTCTAAAGGGCTATAACTTTGTTACTTTAATTTTACCAGAGAAATGTTAAAGGAAAAAAACATTTCTTTTGATCAGATCTACTCACTGTTAAAATAAATGACTCAACTTCGAAGTATATCGCGACATTGACTAGTAACTACGTAAGATAATTAAAACGAATATTTGGATAGATACACGGTGCTGCTGTATCACTTGTCTATAAAGCATTTTGCACCTTTTGTAGCTCCGGGCTTTATCGCTGTTTCAATTAGTATTATCTACTACTCTAGACATTGTATAAGCAGTTAGAATTTGGTTGCTATAGTGGCAACGATGCAAGGTACGGATCGATTTGTCTGTCTGGCAGCGAACTGGACGAAGGCACAGAACAGACATGAACAGGGACTGGCAACGTTGTAGCCGCATCGCACCGGTGCATTTAGAGAATATTTTAGTGGATTTCACGGCGGGGCTGCCGCGGCGGTTCTTTCAAGCACAACATAGGCGTAACCCTTAATTAGATTGTTACTGAATACCAAGATTTTGTCGGCTTTTTCTACATACTAGGTATGAAAACTAAATAGATTCACTGGCAGATAAACTGTCCATGTTAGAGATTTTGAGTGATGCCACCATCCTTCCCAGAAACCAAAGTATAGTTCCTGTCCGCTCGCTTCAACCGAAGACATCCCCTCCTTTTTATTTTACTTGAGGGCTCTCTGTCACGACATGAGATTTTGTGCTGGATATAGTTCGCCAAATTTCGCACAACAGACAGCATAATTTTGTATGAAGAAATTTAGGGCAAACATTTTCAGAACCTGTTCTAAATAATTTGATGCTGACAGTGTGCAGATGCATATTTGACTGTGCAATTGCCGGTAGAGGCTAATCATTTGAACACCGACACACTTATTACATAACTGCAAAATGATGGATAGCGATTGTCAGACGCGAACTGACACTCGTGATCGTCTTCATTTCTACTACGTACTACCTATCATTCACTTGTAGTAGCTCGATGTGTTTGACTTTAATGTAACATCTGCTTCATATATTGCATTAACGAAGACCATTCATAGCTCTATGGTCTAAGCAATAGAACAAATAACACTGAAGAAGTGGGAGCTCCACTTTAAACGATTGCAATACCGTTGACGTTTGTCAGACGGTTGCGCCACCTATTTGCCAGGAATGTGCCAAGGATTTCAATTCTTCATCATTTGAAATCTACTGAAAATGATATCTCCCATATTGAAGGATTATTTCATGAATGTAGATTCATAAAATAATCCCAATATATCACGAAACGTCCTTGCATAACATGTATAAGAAATTAAGCGTTTTTACAAAATGTAAATAACAAAAAAATAAATCAAATACGCCACGTGGTGAGCTTAAAAAACCAGTGTTTCTGAACGGAATTAGGTACTATGACGCTCTTCATTGGCCATATTCTCTCGAACTAAAGCGCATTGGACGAGACGTTGTTAAGGCATGAGTTCGCAGGTCAAGACCTACGCATGGGATTTTTTTTTCACCAAATCGGTTTTCGGGTCCAGGAAACCTCTCCTTGTAAGAGTCAATTATCAAATTCTAATTTCGAATTTCTAATCCTTTCCTTAACCGAAGTTATTCCTTGCTCATCACTTATTCTTTGGCAATTTTCGAATAGGCGTTCTTTTCCGAAGATATCGAGTAAAATTCGGCAAGATGAAAAAATAGTATGGCGTAATTGCCATCTATCTGAAGTTTTCAATTTACACCAATTTATAAGGGCATATCATTTTGAAAAATGGATCCGATTTATTAACAACAAAAATCCCGAATGTTTCGAAAATAGCTTAATAAGCACAGGAAGATTGGCTGCTTGCTTATATCTTAAGATAGTTATGACAATCAGATCAGATCAACAAACATGTCTTTTTGCAAAAAATGATACTGTCAAAAATCAGTTGATCCTGCATTGTTGAAACAAAAGTGACATTTCAAAATTTATCAATGATATTTTCTTCAAATTTTCCAAGGAATAATTCCTTGAATTTTTGAACCATGCTTAGGAAACATCCTGTATACAGACATGGGCCCGAGATGGGGTAACGGGGTTTGTCGGACCAATAAGCTTAGACAGTATCAAATATATTCCTTGAATTGTCTTTGTTAAAAAAGCTTACTACTTTTCCTGTTTCCTCTACGTCACTGATTCAGGCTGCCGTTTCGCTTTGAACTTTGGAGACGTCTGGACTAACGGAAGGATGGAATATTTTTCATGCATAGAGTTTAAAATTAGGTACCGGGGTGTTGAAGGAGTATCAGTCAGACCGCGGAGAGGGCATCGGACATGAATCTGTCTATTTAAAGAACTTCCAAGCGTATTGGACGCGTGTTGATCGTTGAAATGTTACTCCTGGGTATAGTTTGTTTTAAGAGGGGCGTAGAACATTCGATTAGGGATGTTAACACCACTTGATTGTGTTCTAGTTTGTCGTCATTCTGACATAAAGCAATCATTCAGGTGACTCTCCGTTTCCATGATTTTGTAGAGCTTTAAAGAAATATCTTCATAGTTTAATCAGAAACAAACTTTTGATATGCTTTCATGGAACTCCGAGTATAGCCCGATTTCAGGACATCTGTCTCAATTTAGAATGTTTTATCTTCCAAGATGTCTTAAGAGAAACGTAAATATATAAAAGTCAACTTCTAGGGGTGTAAGAATAGATTAGGAATTTCCATACCGTGCGAATCATTTACGGTTGAGGTCTGCCGGGTTTCAGTGTGTATCAGAGCCACACAACAGGTATGTTAGAAACGGTTGGAAAGCGTGCGCCCACAAGTAATCACCACGGTACCTGGCATCGACAGCAATGAATTACTCTTTCTAATACGTGTTGCACGCTTCTCTCTCATACACATTGAAACTCGGTCGACCTTATCCACAAATGTTTCGCACAGTATATGAGCATATAGTTGGCTACAGCACCACGTACAACTAACCTTAGGGCCGTATCGTCAGACGTTCCTACAATATTGTAGGACGCCTTCATGTCCTCCTTGATTGTCATAGTTTTTTATCTCCTTCAGAAAGGCTGTGGAATTGCTAGATTTCTAGTGTACCGTGTCAGCGTCAGCGCTCTCCTATTGTGAGACTATGTTTTCTTTTGGAATCTTAGGAAATTTCCGGCTGTTATACCAGATGATATAAATCAAAAGCATGAACAATTTGATGCAAATATCTGTGACATAACCTCAAAATAGAGCACTGACACGGAGGAGTAGAAAACTATGAAAATCAAGGAGGCCATAAAGACGTCCTACAGTTGTAGGAACGACTGACGATACGACCCTTACAGATAAATAGCCAAGTATTGCGAAGGAAATAAACATAGGTGTAGGACATTCTTATAGGTGCCGCCAGAATATCATTTCATCTCAGATAATTTTTGTGGACGCCTGGGCCTAGGTTAGCTGTCTTTAGTTAGAACGCGTTAATCAATTTATTATAGTCATTTTCACTGTTCACTTCTTTATAGGATAAGCTTAGTGTGAGCTCTGTTAACTTCGTCTTAACCCTTTTAAGTGACTCTCCCAGATTAGTGATGAAATCCCCTCTGAGTATGTAGTCGGAAATAACTTATATACCATTTGGCGGAAGCGACAACCTCACTGTATGGTTGGTAATTGTTCCGATTTTCCTAAAATGAGGAAGACTTCCGTCGCGCAATTAGGGAGTTTCCTATAGGCGAAAATCCTGTTGTTTCACTTGTATATAATACTATATCTTATATATTTCTCAAATTTGAAATAATCATTCCGATTACTTCAAATTTAAGGAAGTTATGTCATTTGGTTGGGTGCTGTAACCGACCGCCCTCGCGCGTAGGTTTTTGGTCGTGACGTCACATGACATAAGCTCGACTTCTAGGTCACGGCATTGACACGGCCGGATGAGGCGACGGCAGTTGCATATCGAATTTATCCGCGCTCAAGCTAACCAGTGGCAATGTATTTTTCGTATTTGTGCGTAGAGTGCTGTGCGATATTATATAAGATTTTCTGAGTACCGTTTCCAGTGATCTTCCAAAGGTAGATTTAATAATGGTTAATGATTGTATATACCACACCAAAGATTTATGCTTTGGCACACATTAACAGTTTAATACAATGCCATATCATAATAGCCTCCGACTCCGCAATTTATTTTGCCACATCTCAGTACAGCTGATTATTTTGAAACGTGACACTATTCGATTATACAATTATTTTGCATTTTTGGTCAGGTTTTTGCTTCCGGCACCACGACTATGCATCTCCACGTCGATACAGACAAGATTCAAGGATTACGAGGGATGTTTTTTAAGTTTTGCATATAGAAACATAGTAGGCCGCGCGGATCGAACGTCAGTACTGAATCTTAACCTCACTCTTTGGTAAACTTAAATTCAAAGTTTCACAACAATACGTGCAGTGTTTTCACTACAGTGAATTTTTAAGTGTCTCCAAGTCATTAGAAAAATGGAACTGAACCGAGAACATTTTCGCGCCATAATTTATTACAACTTTCAGAGACAATTATCGCAACAAGAATGCCTTGCTGAGTTACTGTCTGTTTTCGGCAACGAAGCGCCACATCAGTCAATTTCCCGTTGGTATGGAGAATTCAAACGTGGACGGGTGAGTCTTAGCGACGATTCCAGGGTGGGTGCACCAAAAACGGCAGTCACCCAGGAAAACGTCGATGCTGTGCGCAAAGTCATCATTGAAGATAGACATGTGAGATATCGCGAGATTTAGGCGTCCTTGAAGATCTCAAAGACCTCAGTTCAAAAAAATTTACATGAAGAATTAGGAGTAAGATTAGTTTCTCGTTGGATACCCCACATGTTGACTGAAAAGCAGAAAGCAGCCAGGGTTAATTGGTGTCAAAAAACGCTTGACCGTTCCAATTCCGGAAACTCAAAAAATGTGTACAGCATTGTTAGTGGTGATGAATCGTGGATTTACTGTTATGAGCCAGAAAATAAACGACAGTCGGGTGTTCCAAGGTGAATAAAAGCCAACAAAAGTCATCCGTTCTCGAAGTGTTTCGAAAAAGATGGTCGCGACATTTGTGTCAAAAGCGGGTCATATTGCAACAATTCCTCTTAATGAGCAAAGAACTGTTACTGCGGATTGGTATACCACCATTTGTTTGCCAAAAGCCATCACCCAGCTTCGAAAAATCAACCCCGAAAGAAGAATCATCCTCCACCAAGACAATGCAAGCTCACACACCGCCCAAAAAACAAGGCAGTATTTAACGGAAGAAAACTTGGAATTATTGGACGATCCTCCATATAGTCCCGATCTAAGTCCTAACGATTCCTTTACTTTCCCGAAAATTGAAAACAGACTGCGTGGTTAAAGGTTCCAGTCACCAGAAGAAGCAGTTGACACATTCAAAAATGCCGTTTTGGATCTGCCAGCAAACGATTGGAATAATTGCCATTTAAAACTACCTAACGTGTTGTTTCATTTCCATATACAAAACTTAAAAGACATCCCTTGTATCCACCCTCCAGCCACAAACAAAATTATCGCGATAATAATATTCACATTATCTCGAAATAAAAGCAATAATCAAATCTATCCCTGTTCTCTTTTAAGCCAATTAGGTTATTTATCCATCATAATAGGCATATACACTTTTATGTGTTTTGATTACCTTTACCCTATTAACTACATATCTACTAACATCAAAATGATATTTACAGCAGTACAATGATATTTCCGAAAAAGGCAGTTTTGTCGTCCATGTCCTTTGCACCACTTCTTCTTAGTTCTTCTATATTCTGGTACAGCATATATAAGTCGATGATTTGACCAATTTTTTCACCCATTTTTACCGTAAATCGTAAATACGGAGCAGCGCAACAGTTGTGGTAGCGATGTGAGTTAGTGTCATGTGACGTCATCACTCACGCTCCGACAATTCTCCAGGCAAGAAATTTCTGGGTACCGTACCTTTGTCATTTTTTAAGATATAAAAATTTTTCCGTCAGTGCTGTACACTTCACTTTACCTAGACTATCGTTTTAAGTGTGTTTCAAAAAATAGGAAACTTCATTATTATTATTTCGAGTTCTGGCTGTACGCTATCATACGACACTACGACAGTGGCGAGTACTTTTTTTAATCCCGTTACTTTGAAAACTATTCATTCTTTTGTGGAAGTGTACCTGCCCCAAAAACTTTTTAAAGGGCAAAGGTAGCAAATTTTGCCAGGGTGGGGCAAATATAAAAAAAACAAAAATGTAGATAACATCATGGTAAACATGCAAATTTGAAGTACCATCCAGATTCTGAGAGCGCCCATGACACTGTTGGTACCTGTCTGCGAAACAAGTATCAGTTAAGTCACAAACTTCTGCGTGATCTGTCAAATTTGAGTTGGTATTTAAGTTGTAGCGGCTTATCTATATCCGTTTCTATGAGATCCTAATGGCAGTTTAATTGAACTCATCTACTCTCATTTACTTCAGCATGTTCTGGATCCTCAATTTCCAGACTTGACACACGTACAACTGACACAAGGTTTAAAGGGATTGTATTTCCTAATTAAACCTGTGTTTAGAAATAAAAAAAAAACAAATAAATAGTAATTCTAACAATAAATAATGAATTTTGCTTGTGTTATTTTAATGCAAAACTAGCCCAAGTCAATTTTTGACGACTTCATCTTTTTAACCGATAGTTGAGGCCTAATGCGAGTCGAAATAGTCATGCAGAAGTATTCTACGTATGAATACGAATGATCTGAGTAGACCTTATTAAGCGGCACCAACGAATAGATTAGAACAAGCATTATACGTACATTGTCGCCAAAATTGAGTAGTTTTAGTGCATATTTTTGACTCATTTGTCTGCCAATGCCTACTAAAGTGACTGCGTTATATCATCATAACAATAACACCTACTGGTGTAAACATCTACCTTCATTAGGCTTGAGCCGCCCTTTGCAAATTATGTAAGACGACTTGAAATCGTCCAACTCCACAATTATGTGCCGACACCGGCACTTTAAAAAAATAACACTAAATATATGAATTTAATGACATACCTGTCAAAAAAAGGCTTATGTTATGTGCACTTGATCCTCACTACATACTACAAAATTGGGAGATAAACAAATTCTTGACTGGCTCTTTCTACCATGTCTGAATTCGTAGAGCAGTACAAGTTCGTTCTGTGTTACAACTTGATACATTAGTGTTGATGAGACAAACAATACCGGAAATTGAACAGGTTATTTCTGTTCAACAGACGTGTATCTTATGATTTGACACAGTAGAATATCCTATGTCCATGATTTTCCGTTAGCAAGAGTTTAAGCAAACTGTGCTTTGGCGAATGAAATATCATTCTGGTATTCTGATACTTTTCCGTTTAATCCCTCTCAGAATTTCCCCCTAACCTCCGCCTCTACTTGCTGTATGTACACATTGGAGCTGCCATGCCGGTCTGCCTGCTGCGATGTGTTGTCGGTCGGCCAGGCAACCAGCAGCGATATTCCACGGCCGCCCGAGTTCCCTCCGCGACTAAAAACAACAGACGATCTTCCGTTCACTATCGGCCGCGTCAACGTCAAAGCTACAGCCGTTTGGCACAACAATATTCGTTGGTATTGTAGTGGTCATACTCCTTCCTATTGTGAGCCTTTTCACCTTCTTTTTTCGCACAAGTGACTCACTACAGCGGAATTCCGCGACCGCGAACGTAACCTGTTGGACAGTCAGTGCTGAGAGACGGGTGGTCGCGAAAAGTGAGGTTATGTGTTCCATGGCGCAGGACAGGTAGTACGGAATACGGCCCTTAGTGCAGTGCAGGTGGATGGTGCCTTTGTTTACCAACCATTGTGAGGGTGTGGGATTTATACAGGTTTTTTCCAGGATATTTATGGTTCAGAACTCAATCGGATACAGCATTGTAATAGTTGCGTTTGTGATTCATGACTGGCTGCGGTTCGAAACCGTTCAAGGATAACAATGATTTTCGATTACTTATAGATTGGATTTGAATGTCATAAAAACTGACTAGTGTACAAGACACACTTGTTTCGAGCTCTTGCACAAACCTATTTTCGGGCAAAGGCGACATAATAGTTGTATTTAGTTGCATGCATGCTCAACAACAACCTCATTTAATCTTATGTAGTCCCCTACGCTACGATCTTGACTTTGTAAATTATACAGGATGTTTCAGAACTAAGGGATTAAACTTCTAGGGGTTATTCAGTGTAACAGTAGAAAACATTTGAGTATAGGGACCCATATCCGGAAAAGTGTCACTACGGCACTACGACCCTAATACGCGTTAAAATTTAGAAAGACGATGAATTGTCTAAATAGGATTTAATGCATTTAATTTTTGCCTTTCGTACATGATATCATCACAACAATTGTTCAAAATGTCTTTCTCCAACCTGAATAGACCGATTTAAACGTCGCACATGATTTCTTCGGACTTGACTAAAAATTTGATACTCGTTTTGAATGATTTCAAATGCTGTTGCAGTTCGTCCAATTAAGTCTTGCTCTGTTTCTCCTGGAGTTTCGTAAACCAAAGACTACATGTCCCCACAGGAGCGGTGTATTCAGGTTGGAGGAAGACATTTTGAACAATTGTGATGATATCATGTACAAAAGGCAAAAATTAAATGCATTAAATCCTATTTAGGCAACTCATGGTCTTTCTAAATTTTAACGCGGCTAAGGGCAGTAGTGACACTTTTCCAGATATGGGTCCCTATACTCAAATGTTTTCTACTGTTACACTGAATAACCCCTTAGTTCTGAAACACCCTGTATTCACCAATAGATCGAAATAAATAGTATATTGTGATTCTGTCGAAATGATGGACAATTTAAAAAAATGTTGCCGTAATATTTTTATGTTAACTTTCACTGAAATTTTATTGTATTTTATCAAAACTATATGTATTAAACCTAATTGACTGGGATGAGTGAAACAATTTTCAATATTTGAAAATGTTTTTAATATCAGTCAATGACTCTTTTTTATTTTATTATGTCTTTGCCAGTTACTCAAGTTTTTATGTTTACATTTTATAAGTTCATAAGATCTGCGAATAAAATTATGTTACAGATATTATACGTGGAATTGTATGCATTTGATATTGTTGGATCAATGTAACGAATTCGAATACTTCGATGTTTATTTGTCGCCAAAATTGCGAAGCTTCAGTGCATACTTTTGGCTAGCATAACCTATTAAAGTGACAACGTAGTATCAACATAATAATAATAGTTACTGGTGAGATCTACCTTTATTAGGCTTGTGCCGTTCTTTGCATTTGCAATTATCTGCAGACACTCGCATTGTCAAAAAATAACACTAAAAGTACGAATTTGATTACAGAACTGTCAAAAAATTAACTTATGTCAAGTCCACTTGTAGTGCGCACTTTCGTCCGGACTTCATACTGAGATTTTGGAGACAAACAAATCGTAGGCTTGCTCCTTGTACCTAGTCAGAATTTGTTGAAATCGACATATATAACATGTATAATAAATAACAAGGATATTTAACCACAGAAAACTATATTGTCCTGAAAAAACGATGTTTTTCACTCGTGTAATAATCGGACCTTTCTATCGAAGAATTTATGATTATTAGAGACTGTCAAATACAGTAATCCATATAAATGAATCATGTGAGATTGCCTACTGTAAATGGCCGATCGGGACCGTCAGAAATTCATTGTTGGAAAGAATTAATAGTGAAATTAGTGTTACTTTGGATGAGTCTAATTCTGGATCCATAGATGTCTAATTTAACATAACTTAAGGCAGAACCAATAACGTGTGATCTGCGTGAACCTTATTGGTCGCAGTTGCCATTTCTGCTTTAAGACCTACGTTAAATTAGGGGTTGCATGAATTCAGCGTAACTCGTCTTCTTTTAGTCGTATCTCCATTTTTAACAACCAACTTCGTTTTCCCCGCTTAGGGATAAGTTGTTTGGCTTTTTGTGATCCATATTATAATTCTGGGTGCAAACAGAGATATAGACATTAGATGCTCTTGTATACTGCAGTCAAATCCCAAGAGCAATCGAGCGACCAATGAACCATTTGACGGCTAATAGAACATGGGATTTGATTAGTCAGACAACAACAGGATAAGTTTCCGATGTTACATTTTCGTGCATTCAATATTTTTTTCTTCTTTATTCTTCTCCTTCATTCACTATTTGATCAACGATATTGTGTCATCTGGACAGCGTCTGTAGCTATAACTTGCCATAACCTTCGCGGGAACGCACTATTTCATATGACTGTTTTATGTGATGGCTGCCTTTGGTAGCTTTATTCACGTCTCGATAAAAATACACGCGCCAGAAACAGATCTCGTTTATATACTAATGTGAAAAAGTGATCGGTTGTCGGAGTACAACGATCACTGACATCTGAGTTTGCTACATTTTCAGCATTCTAGTAGCCTTTTTCTCACTGTGTAGGCGTATAACATGAAACAGGCTAATAAATTATCTAACAACGACCTGACAGTATGTTTGGATAATATTGAACTTGTAGATAATGGTCAAGCTAGCGCCGTGACATCATCAAAAACCCCGAATTTTTGATAGGCTTCACACAATATTGATTAGTGCCGAGCTTAATATACCTTCCATGCAGTCATACACACAATTATACACAGCCAACATAATATCTAGAATTACCGCTTTTCTCATCAATCAGTAATGCGCAATTATTTACATTATCTGCAGTGGAATATTATAATTATTGAATGATTGGAACTTATGTGCACATGTCATGTGGTTACTTACTCACTAGTTTATTTGTCTGTATTTGCTTGTGAGTGACTTTATAGTGTTTTATATCAAGTTTTTATGACGGCTGGAGAAATGATACATGCTGTTTCTAAAGAACTTTATTATTTTAGAAGTTATTGTAATAAAACGAACTTGCTATGGATTTAACAAGGGTATTTTATGGGAGAGTAGATTCTTAAGTTCTTTGCTATTTGATGTGCACCATTTTTTTATTTCTTTTGTCACGTCAAAATGATAATCTTCCCTTCCGATATGCGAGGCTGCCTATTTTATCCAGAACAAACTATTTTAAATATGCTCCAAAAAATCTAGTGGAGTTGTCTGGATTCCTTTGTGCCACACAATCGGTCATTCCCGCCCTATCCATCCGTTTTGAAATCACAAATTAATACCGTACGAGTTGAGATTGTATCCATTCACAAAATGTACTTGATATCTGAAACCTAAGTATAATGCTATTATAATGTCTAACAGCTGAAATTAAGGAGCAGTTTGAAAAGTTTGTTCAGTTTAGAACACAATTCTCTCTCCGAATAAGATCCACATCGGTCATCATATTACAGCTTCGTTATAATTAAGCACTACTTACCCATCTGTTTACCATATAGGGAGATGAACCATATTGTGGGTAGAGCAGAGTTAACACATTGGAAAACTTAATGAACCAATACACATATGGTCATAGCCCTTACGTACATTGTTTACTGTGGCATTCCATTCTTTATGCTCTGACACGTTATTTGCTGTTTTACCGCATACACGAGCATACGCCCCATTCGATTCGCCTGTTAAAATCTTGAAAAGCTTTCATAGACCAGCTAGTAAGCCATCAACAGTTACTTTTTTATTCTGCATGGAGCAGAATGAATTCCGATAACGATAACTAATAATAATGTTTATTCGTTAAAATACAAAATATATACATTCATAGATACAAATATTATACATGAAACCAATAAACCAATAAACATGAAATCCCCAAAAAATTATGAACTTGTGCCTGGGCTTAAGATATGAATAAATCAAAGTTGAAATGTTTTAAAATACAAAAGATTGTTTTGGTCAAATGTAGAATTTGCATATCATGTATAGATAGATAGATAGATATTCTTTATTTGTTCAAATGTTAGAATAAACATAAAAAAGACCCGGAGGGGTGTGGAACAATGTCAGAATACGAAAATATATTATTTAACGATTTCCCAAATATTATTAGTATAACTGTACCTATACCTATACATAAATATTAAATAACATAAATGTCAAATATCAAAATTCAAAAGGTATTCTACAATAACCAGATTTTTATATCATTTTTCTCGGCCGTGAGTGCTTAATAAGTTTATTCAAGGATCATCTGCCAATGAAACCCGGGCTGCCCTATCCCGATCATTGTAAAACTCACTAATGCTATAAAATGCTTTACTTAGCAGATACTTATACAAAACTGATTTAAGTTTACTTCTCGACAAACATGTAATTCTCTCTGGCAGTAAGTTAAAGATCTTGGCTGACTTGGAATCCACGATTTTAATTTAAATTTGGTACATTTTTTGGACTGTATATGTTTTAAATTTGGTGAAATAATATATTTTGGGCTTAGAGACTAAAATGATCGTTGACTTTTAGTTGAGTTTTATTTAATCTGGGTATATTTGCTGATGTGCTTTTGAATCGTGTTCGATGATTGTGATCTATACACTGTAATAAATTTGTATGTTTAGTTAATTATATGATTGTATTCTAGAAATAAAGTTGCCGGTTGTCCAACATTTATGATTCACTATAAAGATTTTCTGTTCAATATAATTTATTTTTGTTAAACATAATCTTTAATATCCACTTTTGAGCAATTTCGATAATTTTACAATAATTTTACTTATGAAGTTCTAGAAATGAGTGATATTTCGAATGTTGAGGGTCTGTTTAGAGTTCAAGCAAGAGAAGACCAGGAGCCTGATTCTAATTGAATTTCAACCGTTGAATGTTACCTTACCATCATACATCATATGATATACGCCATGATAATATTGACACTAACTGATTTCTATACCGAAAATACCATAGCGGTGTCACAATTCTCATAGTGAATCATAGAAAATCAATTGAGCAAGCTGATTCTTATCTGATGTTTTCTCAGTCCTCTCCAGTTTCCAACATCATTTTTTGTAAATAACTAAGTAGTAATATCTTCGCATTGTCAATTTAGACTATCCGGATCTTTGTCCGGAACTATCATTCCTGCCATTTCTTCGTTTTTAACTCCTTGATAATTTTTATGGATATCTCTCCTCAACCAGCAAACATATTGGTCCACTATCCGTATCACCTTTTGGCGGACTTAGGTACCATCTACTTTCGTTCTTCTGCCAAAACCTTACTCCTCTTAATAGTACTCGGTTCTCCCTCTCTCTCAGTACTCGGCTCTCTCTCTCTCGCTCTCGCTCTCGCTCTCTCTTTCAGATAGCATTAACCGAGTCAAAGATGCAACGACATATTTTCCTCATCAATGATGCGCCTAAAATGTTCTGTCATTTTAAGGTATTTGTGTACTTGGTCGCATTCTACCTGCAAATCTCACCAGCCCCAACCTCAACCGTCACTAAGATCATCTTCCTTCTCAGGAGATAATCAACCCATTCGTTTCTACCTCTATTATAGCCAGAGTGATTCCATATGCCAGAAACCTTTCAAGCAACTATCATCATGAGAACGTCCGTATAATTCGTTTGCTTTCCCAAATATGACCATAGAAATCTTTTCTACGCTTTTATATTTGTGATGTGAATATTCGTGATAGCAATACTTCCCTTGCCAATACCCTAAGCGATAATTACAATCATATTCCTATGTAGGTGCGATGTAGG
This sequence comes from Acanthoscelides obtectus, assembly GCA_963669975.1. Classification (NCBI taxonomy): domain Eukaryota; kingdom Metazoa; phylum Arthropoda; class Insecta; order Coleoptera; family Chrysomelidae; genus Acanthoscelides; species Acanthoscelides obtectus. The sequence continues at coordinate 53,746,314 of CAVLJG010000004.1, forward strand.
CATGTAGGTGAACATCATACTGTTGAACTTCAGACCTTGTAACGGACCATGTCGTTCCATTGTTCCACGATTTGCAAACCATCCAACCCAGTTCCACCGCACTACATTGATGATTCATCCTCGGGTGGCATCCTACCAGGTCGCAAGAGATCATTAACCCATTGATGGGCGTGAAAATCGGCAACGTCGCACACCGGCCGTTTGAGTGACCACCACGACGGATTATAGTTGGACCAGCGAAAGATTGCAAGCCGAAAGAATGCGGACAAAAAATTGCGAAGTTGTCAGATGTTCTACATAAAATGCGGTCCATACATATTAACATATTTAAGATATAGAATTGTTCCGCTGAATTTGGCAATGTAGCTGGAAAACCCAGGCCGCAGGTAAACATCCGGTCGCTGATTGGTCCAAAACTCTTATCTTATCTGAAACTAGAATAACGTGCCGATGGCACGGTCATTTATAAACCTACTCCCATAGGCGTAGGCAGTTGGCAAATACTTTGAAAATATAATTTACTGTTTAGTGGTGATAATGGAATTCAAGCATGGGAAAGTTATTCACAGCCAGGCAAGGGAAATAATAGCAAACGTGATACGTGCTTGCGATGCAGAAGCGGCTAACAATACTTTCGTTTATCCACTGGTAGCTAGAAATGCAAGGGCGGCATATTATACGGGTGTTAGTGAACGAACTATAAGTAAAATTAGAAAAGAAGATAAAGACAGGCAAAATGCAACCTCCACACAGCCTTTAGCTTCTCCCGGAAAAAAGAGATCACGCCCTTCTGTGATCCAAAAAATTGATGGAGTCGATTTTTCCATTATTCGGAGAATGATAGAAAAATTTTACTGTGATTTTAAAGTGGTACCTACTTGTAGTAAACTTCTAATCAAACTGAAGGAAGAAATGGAATTTCCATTTGGTAAAGAATCGTTGAGGCTGCTTTTAAAAGCAAAAGGATTTTACTGGCGTAAATGCCACAACAAAAGGAAATTACTAATGGAAAGACCCAGTATTTTACATTGGCGATACAAGTATCTTAGGTCTATTAAAAAGTTCCGGGAAGAAGGAAGGCATATTATTTATTTGGACGAAACTTGGGTTGATAATGACCTCACTTTCAAGAAATGCTGGCAAAGCGAAGAAATTATGGGTGTCCTGAGCAATATAAGTTCTACAGGTAATAAAGTTTCTTTCACCTCGATTTTGCTTATTATACATTTTTCTCAATTTTGGAATATTCTTAATAAGTGCTCATTTAATTTGTCTAATTGAATACATAATCCCTTGCAAGTATTTTTTTCTCAAAAATATGTTTTTTATACATAGTGATTCAAAAAGGTGTTGGCAAACTTAAAATAACACTAAAATGAGGCTATTTATTCATTTCCAGGACGACTTATAATTGTTCATGCGGGTTCGCAAGATGGTTTTGTTCCTGGAGCCTGTCTCATTTTCAAGGCTGGCTGTGCCACTGGTGATTATCACGGTCAAATGAACCAAGAAAATTTCACGAAGTGGCTTACTGAAAAACTATTTCCTAACATTCCTCCTAATAGTATTATAATAATGGATAATGCACCTTACCATTCAGCTTTGGAAGACAAGCCTCCAACTAGATCTTCTCTAAAAAGAGACATCATCACGTGGTTGAGCAAAAAAGGTATAGAGCATGATCCTAATGCTAAAAAAATGGAGCTTTATGAAATAGCTTGTCTACATAGGCCACCATCTGATGAGAAAAATTATAAGATAGATAATTTAATAAGAAGTTTCGGACACACCCCACTTCGAACGCCACCCTATATGTGTCAGTTTAATCCCATAGAGATGATTTGGGCACAAGTAAAATTTTTCATTAGAAGCCATAATACAAGCGGCGAATTTACTATAAAAAAACTAGATGAAATTTCTAATAAGGCCATCGCTTCAGTAAGTGCCAGTGACTGGCAAAAGGTTATTGGACATGTTATAAAAATTGAAGATGAATATTGGGAAAAAGACAGTCTCATTCAAGAAATACAGGAAGAAATAATAATCAACATAGGAGGTGAAAGTGATAGCAATGACAGTTCCTCAGACAGTGATCATGACTCTAATCAGGATTGAAACTATACTAGATTGGCTACCTTTTAGAATTTTTAGATATTCATTTATTATACTATTGGTTTGTGGCTTTTAGTATCTCAGTAGAAAGTCTAATTCTATGTGTTGTTTATGGGTTATTTCATCAAGAAATTACTTTTTGTTTTCCTATATTTTTCTATTCAGTCAGATATTTTTGACTTGTTGTATTCTATTTTAGAAGAATGCATAATTTGTTTTGCTGTTCAATCATAATGCGTACATAGGAATATTACTTGTTGCCTAAAAAATATATTTATTTTGTTCTCAATATTCAGTGTTTGTGTATATTTATTTCTTATAATGTATGTTTGGTATCACGTCATTATGAATCGCAAAAAAATATTAATACTACCAGTTGTAATAAAATATAAATTCAATTAATAATTCAAGTCTCTCCGATCTCCGCCTATGACTCCATATAAAATCGTCTAATGGTAAGGTTTTTTCATCGCATTTCCCCCTTTCGTCCCTAGCAATCTTTGGCTGGTCGATCAGTAGATCATTCCACCATACCATAACCATGGCGTAGGAATGAGCATGATTTTAAACCCATCATAGTTTCATAGTTCTAATCATATGGTGCCTACATAGAAAATGCCAATGTCGAAACCGTTTGTTTATCATATGTTTCCGAAACCTGTCCCGATTTTTGCTGAACGAGTTGATAGATAGCCGAAAAGTGTCGTTGCACGAGTGATAAAATGCTCTATCTACATCTACATTAAACTGTGGTAAATACATCAATGGCTGTGTTGTCTTTTTTAACTTTTTACTTGCAATCGTGCACGAAATGAACCACGCAAATCTGGACAGGGGCAACATTGCCAGATGGACAGTAACTACCGGTAGGGCAGGGAAATAATGTTCATGAACTAATTGTGAGGGCTTATTTGACTGACTTAATTCATTTAATTTCTCCGTTGTTGTACATGTTCGTAACAGACTTTTTTCTCAGAGGAAAAAAGTAAAACAGTTGAGGGGTTAGAGTTACATGCGGTACGACCATTCAACTTGATGTGAATTCAGAAGAAGGATAATAAAACAAGATCATGGGTTAGAGGGAGGAAGGGCATAGTCATAATTCGTATCAGTATTTTGAGGGAGAACCCTATATACGTCTGTTTGTTAAATTGAAGACATTATACAAAAACATCTTCAATTTACATCTACGTTACATCTGCAATGACGTCCTAGCATATACCATCGCGGACCATGCTACAGACCAACATAAAAAGCTGACTGACAACAACAGAAAAATACTATCTCAAAACACGTGATGAACGATCTAATGGAATCTTACATGGAGAGCGTGAGTGTTAAACATATTGGTATTAGGTATTGGTGCTATTTTTATTGAAAATTTAATTTAGCAATCATCATAAATTATTATTTTATTTTAAAACGACGATCGGCATTCTGAATCATCTCTATTTGTTTCAAATTTTACTATACCGAATGCTGTAATCTTTGTGGAACAGAACATTGTGCTTAACCCCTAGAATAAAACGTGCGAGATGCATGGATATGAAAGACTGAACAATGAAACCAAAATTAAAAAAAAAACTGGATATTATGTGTCTTTCTCATAATTTACATTACGTACAATAATTACAGCTTGTAAGCAATACTTTTGACACGCGTTTTAGAGCTTTGGGTTTTGTTTTTGGGCTAAAATCAGATTTGCCAGAGTGGATACTTCAAGGTCACCGACCTATCAACATAAGGTCTGAAAAAGTGCTATATAATTGTTGAACGTTATCGAGATATTTTCTTATATGTTTTGTTTGACGCTCTCTCTAGTTCGAAAAATCAAATCGAAAGAAATTTACCAGATTAAATATCGATTAAAGCAAAAAATGAAATGACTCCATTAATCATCGATTAATCCACCTGGGCCGACAGGACGAGAAGCCCAAGCAAGACATTCAAACATTTTAAGGAATCCCTATTAGATCATCACTAGCAGACATTCGATGGCCGTTAAACGTGGATTTTAACGATTTTGGCGGACCTTCACACTTCGTCATGCCATCATTTATAACGTTCATTGTCTTTCATTTTTTTCTGTTTGTAGTGACAACATAACGTGTTGTTAGCCCATAAACGTCTGCGAAGACAGATATAGTGGTTGAATATTCAATGATAGTATTTGCTGAAATGATCGGGATTCTATTTGCATTTATCAATTTAGCATGTACATACGTTAAATCATACCACACGGCACTCATATTTTTTTTTGGGAATACCCATCATCGCTGCAAATTACTGAATTTTTTCGGTGTATTTTGTACCTGGTACCTATTATATTTTGGTATTTTATATAGACTATTGAAATATTGTGCCTGCACAGGATGGTTAAAAAAAATGGTATTATTTCTAGAACAGAAAATACACATAATATTAGTTTCTTGCCGTCTTGCCAAGACAGGAAATTGCTAATTTTCATACTTCCTTTAGTACTGCTTAAACGTTAAACATAGAACATGAATTAAACAAGATTTTCTGGGACTTCCTTGAATATTATTTATGTTTTTTCTTAAAAAGTAAGTGATCTGATATTGAATTTCCAAGTAAGATAAATCAATGTTGAAATGTACAATTTATAAATAGATAGTCATTTCGAAAAGGTCAGTTGCGCAGAAACATACTCTCTGTTGATATGGGAAAAAATTGTCTAAATATAAAAACCTCTTGAGGTTGCATCCGTAACGCAATCGAATATCAAAATACCAGAACGTTTGATCTTTGTTCATGCCAAGCTTTCGAAAATATTTTTCTTCTTTAGGACGTGCTACCAGAATATCGCATGAATTACAAAACTCATTGCAATATTAAAAATGCTACTTAGAATGTTGAGATCCTGTTTCAGGATCTTAAAAAACGGAAAAAAAACATCAATAAAACGTGAGAACAACAAATTCACTGCAGCTGCATTAAAAAACTGATCACGTTGCAATTTAAACTTATTTACGTAAAATCAAAATAATGGATGGAATAATTATTAAAAATCTAACATGAGGTTGTTCACGCCTGTAGGATCGCTGTACTCCGTATGAATTTTGATTTTGGGAAGGGATGAAAATAAAAGATAGCGCATGACCCATCTACAATATTATGCATTATATATTACGTACATTATACAAATACATTCATATTGCAGGTACGTAATCATTTTTCGCTCCCTGGATTTATTTTTCCCGATTTCTTCAGCACCCTGTATCTCAGTAAGAGAGCATTTTAGCTCATGATTGTAAACAAATATGTGGTGTCTTTTGGCGTAGTTCTGAATAATTGTTTGTTTTGGGATCCCCTGTATATCTAATAAAAACTATAAAAATTCGGTGCACACCTCAGTACCATTGTTATTGAATTTGCAAAAATTAAGGCTATAAAAAAAGGGAGGAGAACGTGATGATTTGTTGGAACGGCGTTCAAACTAAGGTGGAGCAAGTACTCTGTAGCTTGGTTTGAATCATTTTATTGTTTCTTTTCTGGTCGATGATATTGGTTTAAGGAATAAAGAAAACGTTTTCGTCTTGTTTTCAACAAACTGTATAAATACGACTATTATAAATTATAAAATCATCGCAAATTATTTACAACTATTGCTGTTTTAACATGTAAACTCGATTAGATAATACAATTTCCACATTACGGATTTATTAGACGAGGTATCCGCTTTTTGCAAAGCGTATAAAATGTGTATATCCAATAAATGGAAAATGCCTATACACAAAAGCATCATAATCCTGTTTATGTCGCTAATATATCTTTTAATTGGATTATAGCGTAGTCGGTATTCTATATTAACATACGGGTTTTAAATTTCGTCATGACCCATTTATAATTTTTTACACGCTACTTGAATATGGTGTCAATTCAATTACAGTAGATTGCTTACTAACCACGTTGAAAATAAAGTGATAATTTGCATTGTTTCATCAAGTTACGTAGAAATCGAAATTCATGTTTTGTTCAATCAGTTTCACAGAATATGCATATATGCAATGAAATGGGGACATTTTATTGCACCAGAGTGCTGGACAATTTGGTTAGAACTACGGACATTTTGGTATTCCGTATACCTTGTTATACCCTATTTCACGAGTATCCATCAGGGTGACAGCTGGTTATCTAGTAACATACATTTCAAAATTCTCCATATCGGCAAAGGACACATAATTCTGACGGATCCATCAATCCAAGGTAGACAGAGCCGTAGGTATTTTGTTTTGGTTTTTTGTACGCTACAGCTGTTCACCTCAGTAAACGTCAAAGCGTGATGGATACTCGTGAAATAGGGAATACTTCGCACAACCCAAATTTCTTTCATCGCGTAAAGTACAAATTAAGTCCGTAGTCTAATTCTGTTAGCATGCCATGTCTGTGCAGTTTGTTCTACAATTTTCTGTTCATTGAGCGATCATTATTTCAATCAGTGGCATATCTAATATGTCCGAGGCCCGAAGCAATAAGAAATTTCGTGTGATATTGGATCTCAGACCATGAAAGATCAACATAAAATGGCTTATCAACTGCGTAACAGTCGTGTCTCATCCTATCGATCCTGGACACAAAAGAGCAAAGTAGATCAAGCTTTTGATCAATATTTTTTTATTCTAATCTAAAATCACCCTACAGAAGTTCTCATTTTCATGCACTGTCTCCTGCTTTAATGTAGAAAGTGCATTCGCATAGCAAGTATGTCGACAATATATTTCTTACGTGTGCTATTTATGTCAGACAAGATAACAACTTCTTAAAACAAAACGTAGTTGGTATGCGTACGTGTTGCGCAATCAAGTGTACTGCTAGTATGTGAAAAGTAAACTCGATCCGATCCAAGCAAGTTAACATGATGTTCTAATAGGCCAGGGAATAATAGTGTGATTTGGAATAGAAACATCCTTGGCGGCGTCGTTACAACACTGCTTTTCAATTACTGATTTAATTTGCCACGTCCCTGGCGAGGAAGCATTGTAATCGCGAAAAACAAAATAAAAATGAGATGTCTTTTGGATGTGACATAGCATGTACACCTACATCATCACGAAAACTATTTCACTCATTTCCGTCGGTCTATCTGACTGTCTATTCGCTAATCCATCAACACTCTATAACTTGCAAAGTACCGCTGGATTTTGATGGAATTTTGACACAAGGTTACTATTATGTCAAGAACGAACAAGCTTTGAAAATTATGTAAAAATCGTTGAAACTGAGTTTTTTCACGAATATGTTATATGCTAATATAGTTTTCTGCAGCGCTATCTATGAGATACAAACATTTTCAAAGTAGATTTCTAATTGGTACGTAGAGGAGAAACATAGCTGTGACAAATTCTGGTAGATGACACTACGGTATCATTTCAACTCGGATAATTTTTTGAACGCGAGAACATAGTGTTGATCGACGATAAAACAAAAAGTAGAGGCCCTAGGACATATCGTTGAGTAACTCCTTTATCAGCATCCAAATTATCTGACTATGACGTATTATGAATTACAACGTATTACTTCGACTATCAAGATAACATTCAATTAGATCTCTACATTTTGATGAGAAGTTCAGATACCTCAGTTTAGCAATGAAATTATGATCAAGGTCAAGTACCTCTTTATAATCCTATAATAATGCAGTTCATCAAGCAGCATCCGAATGTTACAAATAAAAAATCATCCTATGTGCTTTTCGCAAGTAAACCTATTCCCTGGCCTATGATAACGTGCTGTTCTTATGTTTTCCACGACACGGACCGGCAGCTGTCACCCAGCTGCTTGCCTCGATTATAATAGGCAGGCTAAAAGAATGGGCGGCTTCTTTAATGGCCGCCATCTTGGGTCGGGGTCAGGCGGGTCTTAGTGATACCGAGAATAGGGTTAAGAATTGAGAAGCAGCATGCAATTCTAAGAAGTATTACACTTACGTCTGTTTCAGTTCAAGGCCAAGTCGTATCAATCATAACATTGACCGCTCCAAGAGATTTACAAATAATTGGTATGAGAACGTTCAAGCCTCTAGATTCTAGTTTACTATTGTAGAAGCTACAATATAGACAATAGGAATGGAGTAACTACTGAGAATTGTCTTGCAAAGATTGTCCATAGAAGTATTATGAGCAAATATGTGATGACCTGCACTGATAGCAGGTAGTACCGACTCACAAGTGTTGGAAATTCAAAACGAGATTGATCAATGCTAGGTTTTCATTTAATACTTATGGGCATATCTGTCAGCAACAATAGATTTAATTATTGCCATGGCGAAGGATCACTAATAAAATCCAAGGATAATTTCAATATCTAAACCCAGCTGATCGAATAGAAAAAAGTGTCGCCGAACCAGAATTCTGGACTCTGAGCCCATCTATGTAGGGGCCTTGGCCCACAGCAATCTCTGCGGCTGAAGGAGTTCCAAGGCAGAGGGAAATCGGTTGCCCCATTTAGCCGTTGGGAAAAAATGACGGGTGGGGGCTATTCAGTCATTGGTTTTTGTGGCCTTCGGGGGCCCCCATCAAGCCAGAGCGCCGGCCCCATGGGCTCGTAGGGTTAAGATGGATTCGGTTGATATGGAGTTAAAGGATCATGTGTTGCGATGGTACACCCGACTGCCTATTCGTTAGAGAAATCCTCAGTTGTCGTTGTGATGAAGTAGCGATATGCTACTTGTCTCTGTCCAAACTGCCCACTTGTATTGCGATGGGTCAGTGTCGGTTAAGGAAGCGTACTCATAATACATCGTGGTGGACAGGAAGTTCAGCAACAAAGCAAAAATAACTTCTGAACGAGTAGGGAGCATTGGCCTTGTATGGCTATCTTAAGGAAAACTGCTGGGTTGTATCAGCTTTTCCAATACTGAGGCGGATGATGTTCCAGTCCGCGGGTCATTGTATGAAGACCCCAAAGGGGTCTTGAAGGCTTCGTATCTTAGATACTAAACAAAAAAGGGAACAAGAATAAAGTAGTATTAAAGTAAAGACGAAAAAGAGGCTGTACGTACGTACAAGCATATTTGCTTGTTTGAATGGAAGCGCATCTGGCCCGGCACATGTACCGCAACATTTGGTAGACTTCCAGAGCGTCTGGCACATATTACGCAACATCTTGCAAAGTGAAATATCCGCAGCGCAAGTTGCGTCGTAGCCACATTATGTTGCAGACATGTTACAGAGCAAAACTGAAATGGATAATATGTAACTTTAGTACAAAATGCCTATATTATTTTCAAAATTAAGATTGATTGACCTTTGAGGTTATGTAAGATGGATCAACTCTCTCTTTTATTGCTTGAGGTATGCACACGTGCCACCGAAATTTACTGGATCGCGTTATGCAAAATTCATTTTGCCAATTTCATAACGAAGTGTCACATAAGTAAACAATAAACAGCAAATAATTAATTGGCAATACAGGAAAATACCTCGGTATTTGCATAACAAACAAAATAAGCTTATCGGCACATCATTAGCAGACAGCAAAAAATATAGAGGTGGATTATTGCAAGCGAGTCATAAAACTAAACACCTGTTTTCTGTTATCACTTGTCAGCTCATGATTTTATGCTCATAAAGAGCGAATTATTATGCCGCAGTTTTTTGCCTATACAGGCTGATACAGAAACACTGGCAATTTTGAGGCAAAAAGACGTCTAAACATAACAAGTAACTTCTTATATTGTTTTAAAATGCTTTTTTACCGAAAGTTATATCATTAACGAAATCTATAAAAAGAGGTTATGTAGATATTTTGGAAAATATATATATATATATATATATATATATATATATATATACACGGTGGCGCATCGAAAACGAACGCGAAACACGCATTTACTGGCAGCTCAGTTTTTTTTTGAAAAACGCTCAGACCCGTCGATTTTGTTTTCGAGGGGGGCACAAGTTTGGCAAAAAATCACGTTAGCACGTGCAGCCCCCTAAGCGGGGGTGACACCACCCCCAAAATCTTAAATGGAAAGGGGGGTCGAGTGATACCTTATTTTAAAGGTCTTTCAATTCCCTTTATAATGATATAAAATTAATGTCAGTTCAGTAGTTTTGAAGATTTATTGATTTAAACCTTAAATAAAACTAATACTTCATCATTAGTGGGGATCAATACATTTGGCAGCAAAGTAATTTAAAAATGAAGAATGAACTGACCCGTTAGGCAAGTAAATGTTGATAATGGCCACCATGACTCTCCATGCAAAGAGAGAGAGAGAATAAAGATTTTGGTCAAAATATTGCCACACATTTTGCAATATTTCAGGAGTAATTTGAAGGCTAAATGAGTGCCAATTCTTTGTCGCAGGTCTTCTAATGATGTTGGCTGAGTAGCATAGATTTTGCTGTTTAAATGACCCCACATAAAGAAATCCAAAGGTGATAAATCTGGCGATCTTGGGGGCCATTCAATGGCACCTCTTCTAAAAATCCATCGATCTGTAAAGGTTTGATCTATCTCTATCTAATATTGTCGTAATGCGTAATATGGTGGGGCACCATCCTGTTGGAACATCAACCTATTCGCAATGTACCGCCGATCATTCTGATTTTCAATTATGGCTGTTAATGCATTATCTATGGCGTCTTCCAGTAATTCCAAATACATTTCACCAGTCAAAATTTCCAGGTAAGAAAAAAGGACCAACTAAATGATTGCCAAAAATATCAGCCCAAACATTTATTTTTTGTGGCTGCTGTGTATGAACCTCATGATAAATTCTGGGATTAGAATCGGACCAATATCGGCAGTTATTACGATTTACTACGCCATTTAAGAAAAAGGAACATTCGTCAGAAAAGCAAGAATTTGTAGATCCTTTGGGCTTGAAGTGGCTATAACTGGCCGCTTGGTTGTGGTTAGATGTCTCCTCGAAAATTCGAGGTCTTCTAGCTATTTGATACTACAATATGTAGGTTGGCTCTTGTTGTGTACTATACATCGTGTGTCTTTTTTCCCTCTCCATTTTCGTTTCCCCACGTTACACCCGTATCCGTATATATGGGCATGTGTATCTACTTTTGTAGTTGCATATGTGCATTCATTTCGGGCCTGATGAAGCCAACCAGCAGAAATACGTGTCGCTCGGGTTACCTATCCTATTTTCTGCTCGAATCCACTTTCCTCCTTTTTACGGATTTTGCCCATTATTTTCCAACTTTTTGTTATATACCTTTCTCCGCATGATCATTTTCTCTCTCTCTCTATATATATATATATATACTAAGTGACATATAAATCCGAACACCCAGTTTAAATGGTTTTATTTTAATAAAAGTTGGTGAATGTATTTATCTTACTGTAAATAACAAGAGAAAAAATTTTCAGCCTTATCAGTTGGACATTCCGGTTTTTATACTGCTTTTTTTTAATTCACTAACGCTCTAAACATGAATATTTCAGCCGCAGTAAAGAATCAACGTTGGCGGATTTTGGTTCTTGACATCCTTTACGATCGGTTACGATGCCTAGAGTACGGAGACCTGTATGATTTCGTCAACTGAGTGAGTTTGATAGGGGCCGTATAGTGGGACTTCGGGAAGCTGGACTTTCTTTTCGGGCAATTGCAGTTAGAGTGCAAAGAAGTGTAGACACTGTGGTAAGGTGTTGTCAGGCATGGCTTCGAGAAGGCCGTACGCAAAGAGCAAGGGGCACTGGACGCCGCCGTAGAACAACAGATCGTGAAGATCGCCGCCTAAGATTATTGGCCTTAAGGGACCGTTTCTCCACTACCAGGTCCATTGCAAATGAATGGTTTGCAGAACACGGAAGACCTATTGGCATGCGAGGTGTTTACCGACGAATGAGAAGTTTTGGCTTGTTTTCATACCGGCCACACTGGGTCCTCCCTTTAACTCGAGAACACCGACGTAATCGCCTTGAGTGGTGCAGACAACGGTCACTCTGGGATCAGGAATGGAACAGTATTGTCTTTAGTGACGAGTCTCGATTTTGTTTAGGCATGCACGATGGTCGTGCCAGGGTTAGAAGGCGACGTGGTGAAAGGAGTAATCCACAGTTTTTTGTTGAAAGACATGTTCATCACAATGTTGGAGTTATGGTTTGGGGTGCTTTAGCTTATGGTTCCAGGTCACCTTTAATCTTCATCAGAGGTAAGAGTAAGAGTCACAATAGACTCCTTTCAACATAATGATGTCACATTGTTACCATGGCCACCAAGATCTCCGACTTATCCCCAATTGAGCACGTGTGAGATATGATGGGTAGGAGATTGCTCAATTTGCAACGTCCTCCTCAGACTCTAGAAGCACTTCGAGAGGAGTTGGTGGTTGCCTGGAATGAGATACCACAGGAGGACATTGACCACCTGATCAGAAGCATGCCTAGGCGCGTTGGAGAATGCGTAGCACATCAGGGTGCATCCACACATGATTAAAGGTCAAAGGGCTTCAAAGCAGTGCAATCATTTTAAAATTTTTGTCATTTACTTATTATGCTTCATTAAGTACTTATACAAAATTTTATTAAAATAAAACCATTTAAACTGGGTGTTCGGATTTATATGTCACTTAGTATATAATTTGTAGCAATCCTAAAATTTCGTTATAATATGAGTTTGAATTTGTTCCACCGAAATTGTCAAATATGATATTGTAGGTACCTTCACCTCATCATAATCTCATTGATTAACATTCATGTTTTGCCTTTTATCAGTACGAACAGTAGTATATATATAGATATATATATATATATATATATATATATATATATATATATATATATATATATATGACAGCCTGAATCTCGCCAGACATTCCAGGCCCTATAATTATAAAAACTTTCACTGTTATTTTTCGAGATGACTTTTTTCGAAACATTTCCACTTCCTTTCAAGTCACCCTACAGGTGGTTTTGGCATAGCAACTGTATGTACATATCTTTGAACTGAGCTGTTTTCCCAGCACTCTACAAAGAAATCCATTTGTTCATTGGATAAATATTTCTTTGATATACGTTCTCTATCCCAAGTACCAGTGATCTCCAATCGTCGCTATAATAGCTTTATGTTCTTGAAGCAAGATATATTATATTTTTTGTGTGTAAATAAATAAAATTGCTCCATGTATGTCGCTTTACATAATCTAAAACCAGTAATCGTTGTTGCTATCGCGGTAAAAGTTAATTTACATTTCGTGCAACAATATGATATGCAAAATAACGTCAGCACTTGCACTACTGCTATTTGCATATAATACATTAACTCTGCCTTCGTTAAGACATGAGCTAAGTTTGTTTTCTAGTTAATGACACATCGTACACTGCGTTGACTGTCTATTTATCCTTCTGTACTTCCGTTATGAGATAAACACAACTGTTCGTCATTAAGTGATCTATAAAATGTATATCAATACGTTCCATTTTTCAATCTATGATTATAATAATACGTAATATTGTGCTATTTTTTCACTTATTGATGCTGCAGATGTTGAAAATTAATCGTGGTATTTCATTCAAGGTATGCAGGGTGACAAAAAAACAAGGGGTAAAAATTTAAAAGTCGATTTTTGCTTGTTGCGTGTCAACTTTATAGAGATGAATAAATACCATTTGATAATAGCAAATATGTATCACAAGTTACTTAATCGGCAAAATTCAAGATGATGTCTACAGCTAGAGAGTAAGGTTCCAGTCTTAAGGATACCAGGCTCATATTTTGTTTTACATCAAGGAGTTAAGATGTCCCCATATGAAAGGAGCTCGAAGATCCTCTTCGACCCGCCCAACAATTTTCGTGCTTTCTGTTAAAAATTTGAGAACAAAAATGGTGAAGTTCCTGGATATTGCTTAATAAGTAACACACAGATGTATTTGGAAAATTGTGTCAGTCTCTGATGAGAAGATCGGAACTTAGGATTAAGATATGCGCCCATTTTACACAGCTTTTTGATGTTTAATAAGCTTTTCTATAACATTGCTGATAATTTTTTTTTCATTCTTGCATCGAAATGATCACTCCTTGCATTCTGACTTATTTTCTGTACCTCTTGAATTTACTTTTGATTCCAGGAGCATCGTTGCTAAATGATAGTAAGGCTTAGTTCTTTAGTAACTTTCAGTAAAAACTGCTAGTAAAGAACATGATTTCGTACTCTTCAACTTTCTTATCATCATTTCATGAACTTAAATAGACATTTTCAGAAAAATTAACTTGGTTCATACAAATGCAAAAACATGTTGATTGCTCATTTATAAATGTAGGATAATGAATGGAAATACATTTAGAAAAAAATAATACGCCTTACTTTCGTCACAAGTCTCCTTTCCAGTTGGTGTAACGAAATACTATGCAGTTCCTTTTAATAAAGCAATGCCCACATGATTTGCATGTCGAATCAGCTGGTAGCCTGTACGGAGGAGACATAATAGCCGAACGGTCTATGCTAATAAGCGATATGATTCATTGAGATACACCCACTGCACTTCGAGTGTTGATTTTTACAGGATTATATTAAATAGGTCGTTTCCCGTTGTATTTTTTCTGTGAATAGTAATGAATCATGTTTTGCAAGGGGATTTCTAGAGATTTTGATTAAATATCTTCAGTTATCGGAGTTCAATAGTGGGAACAAATAACTATTTTTGTCATTACGCTCTTTGAGTTCTCATAGCTTCCTAGCGCTATTCCTTAGTTCTCACAGTACCGATAGCTTTAAACAGCATGTTCGCTGAATAATATACATGTACCTGAGAACAGAATTTTGCAAATGCTATGTTTATGAGTATATAAGAAAGACGTCCTGTTATAACGATTTGTTTATACAGGGGTTTCTTGAACATTCTAATACTATTTTATACTTTCACAACAACTTCACTCTGGTGGCTCCTACATTTTTAACAGAAGCATATGGAGATCGTTAGATATGTATGTTTCACTTCGCTTCAATAACAGCCTACTCGATTTCTGGGCACTCTTCGACTCCCTGGATCAAGAGATTCAAGCCTTCCATTCGGATGCAGTTACTATATTGACTAATTTTTGTAGGTTAAACTTCAACATAAAACCTATATTTTTCAGAATAAGTTGTCTTTTCGAAAAATGTCAAAGATAAAGAAAGGAATCGTTCCTTACAATTTCTCCAGTTGTTTATGAAACACCCTGTTTAAGTCTGTTTTCTATTGTATGACTCTTTAAGGGATTTGTAGTGACGTGGTTTTTTTGCAGAATTCTTTTAAAAACACTACTCACGAATTAACTTAAAACATTAACAAGAAAATGTCAGATTCGTACTCCAGGAAAAATAGTTTTCTTAGTTGTTGATGATGATTAAATGATCTTTGGTGTTCATTTTATCATGAAACTAAAAATAATATAATTAGAATCGTATAATGAATTAATGTGTGCAACTGAAGCAAAATAACCACGCATCAAAATAATGTATTTTTCTACTTCTTGGCAACACCATAAATCCCAAAAATGTGTCTTGTGTTCTCCAAGCGTGACCTTTGAGAAAGATATTGACATTACAGCTCATTTATACACGCGATTTGTGTCGCCCGACAATGTCGAGTGATCCCATTTAGAGAAGAGACGGATATCGAACACTACCCATGTTTACACCTTGGCTTACTATAACCATTGGTTAACCTGCTCTATCAGAAGATAGCCAAACCACTACTGAATTACGACATCCATGAAGGGATATGAAATATACTACAGTATATTCAGATAAGAGATAGACCGGACATAAACAAGACCACGTGATCATCGAACGCTGTAACATTCGGCAGGGACGTATTAAGAGTCACGCAGTACATATTTTAGATAGTAGATGCTGCTTTGCGTAACTTTGTAGTAAATTAGCACAATTCGATGTGTATACGATTGGTGATGGATATAGGATCATGTGGGGGTGGGGTAAGAAATATATAATGATGTAAATATACATAAGGGTTTCAAAATTTTCGCTTCGATTTCCAGCTTCGGATGCCGCCTGATGTTTGGTGAAATACAGGTGAATATAATCTCAAAATGGCGTTTAAATTAGCCTAAATTAAAAATAATCGTATATCTCTTAAAATTGCTTTTAGAATATTGATTAGTATATTTTTTGATTTCTAGGTAAATATGTAACCAAATTAAAACGTTCAAAACGTAAAAAAATGTGCTTGGCTGAACATTGTCAGAAAGTAGATTCTTGAATAGGTTTTGCCAAAATGGGTTCAAAAATGTCAATAATTAATTAAAAAATACAGTAGCTTCATAATTACTTATAACTTACCGAATTTGATGAACGACATCTTTTATTGGAAAGATGAGCTTGATGAGCTTTCATCATCGCTACTGCCTGAAGCACCAACGTCAATAATGACGACTTGTTCCTCTAAAATATTGTCCAGTTCCCACATTCTCTTTTCAACTTTGTCTTTCACGTGCTTAATACAGTTTTCCCATTTTTGCGCTGTTATTAATTCTAGTGCTTCTTTGAAAAGTCCTTTGAGGTCACAAAATTTAAAAGTTGTATTGTGCTTAGCTATACAATTTTTAACCTCTGCCCATATGAGCTCAATGGGATTGAGCTCGCAATGGTATGGAGGTAAACGGAGCACAGTTTTATTTTGACGTGCTGCCATTTCGTCAATGGCGTATTTTTGATATTCCGCCTCGTGATCCTTGACAATTCTTAATAATTGTACTTTCAGCATTGCTTCTTCAAAGTTGATATTTTTCGAGCGGAGCCAATTTTGAACATCATTTTTCCTTGAAGCCGTTGTTGGGACCTTCTCCATTCTTCGAGAATGATAAGGCGCATTATCCAACACAATTACTGCGTTTTCCTCTAAGTTCGGTAAAATTTTTGAAAACCACTGTTCAAACGATTCGCCATTCATTTCCTCGTGGTAATCTTCAGTTTTCTTAGACTCAAAGCACCACAGACCGTCAACAACAAATCCATCCTCACTGCCAATATGGCAGATAATGAGCCTTTTCCCTTTACCTGGAAATCGAAGTACTAACTGGTGTAGATTTATTTCAATAAGCGAACCTTTTTCAAATGTTTTCATCACATTCAGCGAAAAAACATTGAGACATGAGTATCAGATTGCTATAATTGGGATTATTTAGTCATATTGAAAGAAAGAATATTGAACGTCGTATGATTACTCAGCGCTTCACAATTTAATTTAAAGTTATAAACCTTTAAAAAATGAATGATCAGGAACCTGAAATACGCGCAAATATTAATATTAACAAATTATAACTTTATAAAGCTTAAAGTATGAATTAAAATGATTAGAAATATTAGGAACGGTACACAATATAAAACTTAGTAACTTTTTTTAAGTTTATAATATTCGACATATTTTAAGATTATATTAAAAAATTATTGACATATCGAAAACACATAAAAACATGGCTTAAAAAAGTTCTAACAAATGAAAATGACAATAAAACATCCACGCATTTTATCGAAAGTTATAAAAGTTTTGTTACTTGTAATATGTTTTATCTGCCCCCTGGAATTAATGTTTAGAACCTTGTTCCCAAGGTTTGAAAAACATCCGATTGTTGTCTATTACTCGTATTTACCTGCTGGATTTTTTAATCCGGTGGGCAGTCCATCTAGAAAGGCCCTCCTGGATGAAGTTACAGAATCATCAACCCATACTTTACTTGTAGTGTGTCCTGCGTTTACCCACGTTTCATCAATGTAATAAATCTTCCTGTTTTGATTTCTATATTTCCCAATTTTTGTTAAATAATTCCTCCTCCATAGCACAATTTCTTCTCTATCCAGTAGTAAACTATTACGACCCCGTTTTTTCCATTTGAAATTTAAATGCTTCAGTAACGCATGGAAAGTTGATCGTTTGAAATTTGGCAACGTTGTATCTCCATTTACCTCCTGCAGTGCTTTATCTATAGTAGGTATTTCATTCCTAAAGAAGAATTCATGCACTTTCCTCCTAATCGCATGCTTATCAGCTTCATCCAATGATTTAACAATACTTTTGCGATGTTTACTGGTCATTGGCTCAGAAAAGGTGTGATTTTTTTTGTATTGTCTTAACACATTAAACACTGATGCGCGACACACCCCAACTTTGTGAGAAACCTTCACAACAATTTCTTTGATGGTTGATGCCTCGTTCTCCTCGCGCTCGATCTTATATATATTCAAAATGACCTCTTTCATTTCTGCACTCAGGTGTCTTTTTTTAGAGCGTTTCCTAGGTGGACTACAGGAGTTTACAACTTCATCGGCAGTATCTGTACTACTGGGCATTTTGCGCAAGCAGTTGATAACAATAACAATCAATAACAAGGTATAACAATAACAACGACAAACTCAACAGCTTAATAAGATAACAAACGAAAACGTCCAAAGAAATATCAAATTCCAATGATGGACACGACATACGTAACACGTCTGAACCTGAATGTGACTCTGCCTTGATACGACTGCTCTGCCGCTCGGCATAGGCATTTAATTGCGAATTGACCAATGAGGGCTCCTGTTTTACGTCGAGACGGCGGCGTTAGCGTGAAAATCACCCGAACCTTTTGTTTACATCCGGTCTATCTCTTATCTGAATATACTGTAGCGCCATATGAGACAGTAGCAGAACACAAAAATAAATTTAGATGTCTGGTGTTGCTACTGTCTCACAGTTGGCGCTAGGATTTTCAATCAATCTTAATTGGGTAGTTTCAGTCATTAATTTACACATTCCACCTAAAAATACTCAATTAAAATAGGCATTGGAGATACCAAAGGGATTGCACCTATGAGACAGTAGCAGAACTAAACACTCTAACTCTAAGTATATTTCAACATTCATTTTTGTGTTAAGCAATCATCTCCTAGATGGTTCTAGTATATTTTGGATCCCTTTTTGGACGCCGGAATACAGTATATGGTTGGCTATCTTCAGGTAGACTACGTTAATCAATGCTATAACGAAGTTACAGAGCATCAGTAAATAGTATCTGTGACAGTAATGATGATATATGCAAAACAGGCACTTGGCTAGCCACGGTGTAAACATGGTCATTTGTTGGGCGACAGTGTCGCGCCACACAACTAATGTAGGTACATGAAAAATGGTCCCTAATGTTGAGAATGAATATCAACTGTTGTTACATCGGAACGTTGGTGAACTCAAAATGATTGTGCCTTCATCTGTTGCCCTGTTCTCTTACACTATTTTTTGATTCACCTAGTTTTAAACAATTGTCACTTCGTTCTTACAGTGTTGTTTTGCAATTCGAAAATAGTTTAGAAAGTTAAGAACTGTTTAAACAAACTCAAGACATGTACAAATGACAATACGTCAGTTAGTTATAATAAATCTTCAAACTAGTGCTGACTTTACGGCTTTTCGCAAACGAAACTCTGCTAGTCGGTGCCAAGTCGGAACCAATGACATACACCATGTTTTGCTGGCACTCGCTTGAGAAACTTACTCTATTAGGTGAAAGACCTGGCTCATGCTCATAACGCAGAACATGGTTTGTTTTTTAATTGTCTATTCTATACTTAGCGAATATTTTATGTCTTGGTGCCAACTGTGAATCTGCATGTGAAGGCACTTTTCAAATGTAAAATGTTTTAAATGAAGATCCAGAGACCCAAATAGCTTCCATGAGCAAAGTTTTATTCAAAAATACTATTCTGTTAATTCGAGTATTTATTCTTCTTGTATCCAGGCCATATATGTCGACAACGTAATAAAGGAAATAAATAATTTCTTAGTACTTATTGAAAGCTAAAAGGTAACTCGATAAAAGTGATTTGCGAACATAATCCCTAATTATTAAAAAAGGCCGTTAACTTCTTGAAACGCTGAAATTCCTCCTGTCCAAAAATAATCTTCCGTATTAATAGACTTGGCACGTGGCTTCGTCGGTACAGTAGCCATCTTGAACATCCAGCACAGTGAGAGCGATATCGGAAACGGAAATTGACTGTGACTGTGTTCAAAGTCACGTAATAATGGCGACGGCGTTACTGTACACCAAAGTATATAGAATGTGAATAGTAGGCTCACTCAGCGGTAAAATATGTTTCTTTCTACTCTCGTCCTCTCACCCACGAGGCAGCTAAGGCAAGTATGCTTGGCGAGTAGGTAGCTATGACCGTCATGAGTATCTGTTTTAACAAGGCCCAGATAAGACTCAGCCTTGAGTACTCCTCACATGTTCGGGGCGCTGCCTCCCTGACTACATTATCAATATTATCCATGTTCGATGCTGCTTAGAGGATGGCTGGCCGACTGATCGATGACAGATAGTTTCGGGACCGTTTCGCTCCGTCAATAGGCTTTGCTCCTCAGTGCTCTCCTCCATGTGCCTGCCAGACATACCCGCCTGACTTCGCCCTCCCATCCTAATAGGGTCGAACTTCGTACCTCCAAAACTGCCCGATACGACCACTCCTTTGTGCCTAGAGAATCGATATTGTACAATCTCAGGCAGTTCAAAACAAAGTTTCTTTAACCTCCTCATTCAACATATACAATAGAGAAATTAAACGACCCAAATAATTAGACCATAGACATTATTTCCCTGCCATATTATTAGTTACCGTCCATCTGGCTATATTGCCACTTCCCATATCGTCAGACGCTGCAGAAGGAAACGCATATCGAAAACGTCACTCTACGTTTTAAAGACAATGTGGAAATATTGCTAATAGGTGCGTCGTAGAATTAATAGGGTTGAGCGCGTATAAATATTCTATCAAAAAATCGATATATATATATATATATATATATATATATATATATATATATATATATATATATATATATCCTCCACCACATCCCTACAACCCCCACTCTATTTTTTTCGCTTAATTTAGAAATGATCAGGATTATCTGAAACAGAAAAAAAGACGTTTCAGCGATTTTTATTATTTTCTTTTTGTCCTTCTCCGCCGCTACTGAACCGACTTTCAAAGACTACAAGGCTTTTTCGTCCTTGGCATTGAGGTGACCTTGCGTAAAAAATTCATCCAAATCAGAGCAATACTTTCCAAGTTATAGGGGGGAATGATTACTGGACAGTCAGGCATACCGATATACAGAACGAAGGAAATGAGTGATATGGTTTTTCTCGGTTATTTCAAGGCTTTAGTGTGTTACCAGAGAACTTGCTTATTATTATAAAAGTCCAACTTTAAGGTCAATTCTATCGATGTACTTTTGTTTTGTTTTTTTGCGTAGTACCTATACAAATTGCATTAACGATTTTGTCGGTCTAGATTGCAAACTTTATACTTGATGCCTTCAAAACGAATCAAGAAAGATGCAACTCTTTCCGCAGAAACATGTTTTGTGAAACTGAAAATGCTTGCAACCGGTAAAAATAATAGATGAAAACTACGCTAAGTGAAACGCCATTTCACCAAAATGCTTTTTTGTCACTCTAGTTTCAGGTTTCAAGTGATAATTTCGAATTAAAGCGTTTGAAAGGTTTTTGTTGAGAAGGAAATGAAGGCAATGAGGCTTTGAGATTCAGTAGATATTCTTAAATTTGATAGGGTCTGTATGTAAGTGCTGTGTTGCCGATCCTTGGATCAACGGGTGGACACAAATTTTCGTTTTTTGTCTAATTTTCTAGATATCACAAATGCATCATTTCACCCAATAATTTTCACTGGATGTTCTAATTTCTTTCTTAGGCCGGCATTAGACTGTAAAAGTTCTTTGACAAAGATCTTTTATAAATTACTTTTACAAAAGTTATACATAAAAGAAATGTTATGGTTGCCAAACGCCCATTACACTACGTAAAAGATTTTATAAACTATTTTAAGAAGGTAGTGCAAATACAGCTATGGACGACGACGTTCAGGTTGCTGCCATAGCTACTTTTACTTCGACAGCCTTTGTAGTGGCTTCAACAACGAAAAAGAAGCAACTGTGGGTAAAACCGTGGATCGCCGCCGTGAGTTGAAGATGATCTACAATAACTTGGTCCAAGAACTGGCAGTGCAAGATCAGAGAAGTTAGGTTAACTTTTTGAGAATGGATGAGGATGACACATTAACGAAACCCCATCAGCACTGAGGAGCGGCTCATGGTAACATTGCAATTTCTAGCCACCGGAGAGAGTTACACTAGCCTCCAGTACGCCATCTGTTTTCCCCCTTCTTGACACAACTATGCAAAATCTTTCATCAAATACAGGATGAAGAGGCTAAATATGATAAAAGAACTTTCATGAAAGTTTACTTTTATAAAAGTTGGCCTATTAGACAGTCACATTTCTTTTCCAACTTCTTTTATCAAATATCTTTGTCATAGAACTTTTATAGTATAATGCCGGCCTAACTAGGTATACTTTTCTGTATGTTACATGCAAAAATTGATGCAAAAGCTTTCTTTTCACAAAAAAATAGAGGATACAATTTAAAAATATAATCTGTATACATATATTATATAGTATATGTATATAGCATTTAGATGTGATAAGAATAAAGTGGAGTGTTTAAGTTCATCTAAATTGAAAGGATATTTGTTATTCAAATATTTTGAAACAATATGATTCTTTAATTCGTCAGTTTAATCAGTGTTGATCAATTGAGTTGGTAACGTTGCTCTAAAAATAGCACTACTAAACTTTAGAAAATTATCTAAACTGTCCAGGCTTAGGAAGTATGAACGTGTATGATTTTGCGACGAATGATGATTTTACTTTTCTTAGTCTGTATACGTTGCTATAAACAGAGGCACAAGACCGGTTAGGGGAATCTGCTTTAGCTCAATATGGCGATTACGGCTATAACTGGACGTGCAACAAGCTCAAAGGAATGCCATAATACGAGAATACTTGCCGAGGTCGCCATTGAAATCGAAAACAATATTAATTGCAAAGTGTGTACAGAGTGGCTTTTTCGTGCTGGCTTTATTCTCTTCTGAACAGTCGTGTAAATAATTACATCAAATTATGACACTTTATTATATGCATGGTCGTATGGTATGCAATCCTAATTACCAGAAAACCGGCCGGCTTATCGCTCTTTTGACTAGTAGGTTCTGATATGCATATTAAATTGATTTTATTCTCGTCACTAACAGGTACTATTTTGCAAATTATGTGCAGAAGGGCGAGACGTGAGCGTGTGAGAGTCTTGAATAAATTTAAATTGCACTTGTGCTCATATAATTCTGGTGCGTAGTACTATAGCAAACAGTTTCTCCTGGAAAATAGATATCCAAGTACAAGCTGAGTGATTGTCCCTGTTCTTTCATGTTCATATGTTAGACGGAGGTAATTCCAAATAGCCGACGGCATATCAGTATTTCTCTTGCCGATATTGGTCGCCATTACGCCACTACGTAGTGTCTCATTAGCTACATCTAGATTGGAAATGTCATATAATAAGTGTAATATTAACATTTCTGTCATCGCGAATATAAAATATTGAAAGTGAAAATACAACACATGCGAATCGGCTGTATTTCAATTCTCATCACATCATCCATCACACGATTACGAAACCGTACGAGAGCGAAATTATGTAAAACAATTTCCCATAGGACTTCAGGCTTCATTAATCAGCACTGAACATTATTGTAATTACATTTCATAACTGGGTCGATGATATTTCGTATATGGAATATGTTTTGACAATCCTGCAAGAATATCTTTATGCAGTTTTTGGTCTGGAGCATACTGTTTGGAAAGTCATTGGCCGTGTACATACAACTGACTTGGTTTCACTTGACTAGTAGTATGCCGTTCACCAAAGAAGACAGCCAAGTAGATTGACTCTGCACTTTCCACGCAATGCTGTCATCAGTTTATAAAGGATTATGTTGATAGCCACAAACATGTATAACAAAAAAATTAAAAAGGTGAACCGAACTGGCTCATATACAATTAGTACATACTCCATAGTTCCCAATCATGTCGCTAACACTAGATTCTTCCCTGCCCTAAGTATCGACCATTTGGCAACGCTGCTGGACGACACCAGTCAAACACGTCATAAGCGTCAGCCGCGATAAGCAGGGTTTGGCGTATGAAAGTGGCCGTTGCAACCCATCGTCCCGACCGATCACGTGCCTCATCTATAAATATTTGTTGTAACGGGGAGATCTTTGATGTGTGAAATATATACTGATAGGTACGTAAAAACACTGGGTTTGGAAGCGTATAAATATACTGCCGCTAACGAATGAGATATACATTCCCCCATCAATACAACCCCCAATCCCTGATTTTCAACTCATTTTTCTGAAAGAGATTATGAGCATGTGAAAAGTGAAAAAAGTTTGTCGTGTTTTGACCCTAGCTCCACCGCCACTGGACTGATTTTCAGAAACTAAAACTTTTTTGTCCTTGGCACAGTAACCTTGTGTGAAAATTTCACCCAAATCCGAGCAGTTCTTTCCAAGTTGTAGGCGGTTTAAAGATTAAAAGAAGGACCGACAGAAATGAGTGACATTGTTTTTCGTCATGTATTTACATGTCATAACATACAAAAACATAATATCTAATTTTCGAAATTTTTTATTATACTTCCTCGCCAGTAAATGGAAATTGGATATAATTGAACGCTGAATTGGATCGCGCTTATTGAAGCGATCTCACGATGAAACTGATGAAATAACAAGTGAAAAAATTTTCAGCCTTATCAGTTGGACATTCCGGTTTTTATACTGCTTTTTTTTTAATTCACTAACGCTCTAAAAATGAATATTTCAGCCGCAGTAAAGAATCAACGTTGGCGGATTTTGGTTCTTGACATCCTTTACGATCGGTTACGATGCCTAGAGTACGGAGACCTGTACGATTTCGTCAACTTAGTGAGTTTGATAGGGGCCGTATAGTGGGACTTCGGGAAGCTGGACTTTCTTTTCGGGCGATTTTGTTTAGGCATGCACGATGGTCGTGCCAGGGTTAGAAGGCGACGTGGTGAAAAGAGGAATCCACAGTTTTTTGTTGAAAGACATGTTCATCACACTGATGGAGTTATGGTTCCAGGTCACCTTTAATCTTCATCAGAGGTAACATGAACGCGCAGCGTTATATCCACGAAGTTCTAGAACCCCATCTTTTACCCTATCTTGACACCCTGGCAGATCCAACTTTCCAACAAGATAATGCCCGACCACATGTTGCAAGAGTCACAATAGACTTCTTTCAACATAATGATGTCACATTGTTACCATGGCCACCAAGATCTCCCGACTTATCCCCAATTGAGCACGTGTGGGATATGATGGGTAGGAGATTGCGCAATTTGCAACGTCCTCGTCAGGCTCTAGAAGCACTTCGAGAGGAGTTGGTGGTTGCCTGGAATGAGATACCACAGGAGGACACTGACCACCTGATCAGAAGCATGCCTAGGCGCGTTGGAGAATGCGTAGCACATCAGGGTGCATCCACACATTATTAAAGGTCAAAGGGCTTTAAAGCAGTGCAATCATTTTGAAATTTTTATTATTTACTTATTATGCTTCATTAAGTACTTATACAAAATTTTATTAAAATAAAACCATTTAAACTGGGTGTTCGGATTTATATATCACTTAGTACGAGTATATTTATTAGATACCCGTGAAATCAGTTGAAATTTTAGTACGTTGCCCTCAATACCATTGTGATAAAGTCTCCATGTGCGTTTGATCCTGGAATGTGGTAATACATTCCTGATTTAAGCGTATGCATGAAAAATTAAGTAAAAAAGTATCCCAATATTTTTCACCGTTTCCCTTATTGTATTCATTTGAACTAATAAAATGTATACTAAAATTCTTTGAAGAATTACTTTTGTGCAATCAATCAATTTATTTTAGTAGATGCTTAAATTGCATTCAAAAGGATGGGTGGGGACCTTGATTTATATTCAAATAGATAAGCAAAACAGTGGACTTGACCTCATTGGCAAAAACATAAATTTTATTGTTGCATCCACACTGCTTCCAACTGTTTGTATTCATAAATCGCGCTTATGTTTACATATGATCATGTACAACAATAATCGGTAGTTTATAGAGCTGGTTGAAGTGACCTCATCTTGAGCAGTCGTTATCTAATCGGAAGCACAGTGATGATAAACGGGCGTACAAGATACGTCTCCTGTTTAAAAAGTTACGCGTAAATGTGTGGAAGGCTCTTAGGAATTTGTTTGTCTTTGCTGATGTTCTGGTAATTTGAGGGATCGATACATCATATAACAATGAAAAATGCTTCAATACGTGAAAGAAAATTCTAACATTTGAATCAGATCAAGTGCGAGACTCCAGAAAAACCTTACGAAACTCATCATTGTTAATTATCGTTTTCCAATACTATAACTAACAGGGGTGTAGTTAAACAGGAAGTTTTAACCTCTCCAAGCCTCCAGAATTTTCTGTAGTAGATCTTAAAACAATTAACACTACTTCGCAGAATAGATAGTAGGCCTTTCAAACGATAACCCATACTTCGTATTTAGAAATTAGGGGTTTGCAATGATGAGTCTTCGGGGGTTATTTGTAAGAATGTATGTTTGACACTGCATAATTATGTGCTACTGCTGTGGCTTCCTTCACTGCTGCTTCCATAAATAAAAAAATGATCCCAAGCCAGACAACTTTCGATTTGTGCACACACGTCTGGTCTAGGAGGTCAAACCATGAGTTTAAGCAGAATTGGAGCTAATTGGACTGATATCATCTGCAAGTTTTATAGCTTTTTTGAGATTATGCCAATAACCAGACGAGATGGAACTAAACGATTCGGCCTTAGAGTCACTGATCGCTAAGCACAGGCTTAATAAATAAAATACTAGCTTCTCTTTTCTGCGTCCATGTTATTGACATTGTCATGAACGCAAAGGATTAAAATAAAAAAATGTCGCATCTGTTCGTCTTCCTATTACTAGTACGCTAAAATCGCGTAAAATATTTCAATTTAGTTGGGTAGCAATAGACGCTAAAATTTGTAATACCCCAGAATAGGTAACAGTAGCTACACTTAGGCAAAATCTCCAGCACAATTTTAGCCTCGGACACATAACAATGTGGCAGATTGTGTGCTCCGCCGTTTACAGCGGTAAGCGGTAAGAAATTCAAACTTTTATTTTCAAGAATAATTTGAGAACTCGATACAAAAAGGGAAACCAAGTAGGTGGCCTTAAAACCCGCATATTAGTATCTATACTTGAATGTACATTCTTCTCAATAATTACTGTTAAATATTTGACACGCAAAGTGATCAAATGTGGCTAAGAGGTATTTGAGCTACACATAAATTCTCTTGTTAGCGATATATGCAACTACAGAAGGCATGTCTGGTTTTTGAATTTTCGAATAACATATACGAGACCCTTCCCACTTCAGTTGGCCCACTTCAAGATTTGTACCAAAATATGCCTTTATAAACTAAACATGATGAAACTATTTACTTCTAAAACAATTTATTTTCTCAAAAACATTTTATATACACTCTAGTCATAAAAAATAGATATTTGAAAACACTTGGACCTATAACTCATAGAATATCTGAACAAATAAACAATGTGCGAATAAATGCGCGAAGTTATCAAGGCAACAATTGAAAGATTACCATTGGGTAACATCACCTTTATTTTTTATTACGGCTGAAATTCTTTGGGGCATAATGCTAACCAAGTTTTGGCAAAAATTTGGTGTAAAACAATCTCATATTTCTTGAAGCTTTTGTCTCAGTTCGGTGATTTACGAACAGGATGTTGTCGTAGAACCTTTTTTATCTCGTGCCACAAAGTTTCAATAGGTGACAGATCTGGTCTGCTAGAAACCCATTTCAAAAGTGGTACATTATTTTCTTCCATCCATTTTATAGCCTTTTTGAGGTATGGCACGCTGCACCATCTTGCTGAAACACAAAATCTTGGCCGGATGTCAAACATTCTTCCACCACTGGTAAAAGCGATTCTTCTAAAATTGAGAAATATTTGTTTGTATCCACATTTCCATCAATAAAATGAAGTTTTCCTACTCCTTTTGATGACATACTGCCCCAGACCATAATGGATGCTGGAAATTTCACTTTTCTCTGCAGACAGTCAACATGGAACGCTTATTTTTTTTGCGAATAACTCTACTGCGACTGTCACCAACACAAATTTCGAATCGGGCCTCATAACTCCATTGTATTGCACACCATTGTTGAGGTGTCCATTGTCTATGTTCTTTAGCCCATCTAAGCCGATTTTTCTTTTGCAGTGGAGTTAATAGTGGCTTTTCTTTGGCCTATAAACAAGTTGTGCAACTTTAAGGTTTTTACTTCACTTTTTTTTTTAAGAAAACTTACCTTGCAAGTGCTAAATCCCTGTTTGTGGGCCTCTCTATGAGTTGTGGACCTCGAAATTCTCCTTCCAACAGCGTCACTCCACAGATCACTTAATTGTGAATAATTGGCACGCCTGTTTTTCACGATTATTCTTCTTAATGCTCTTCGGTCTGCATTTGTGATATTACTTTTTTTCACATATCGTGGCTTAATATTAACTGAACCGGTTACGTTATATCTTCTAACAATATTTCTCACACTGTACCGCGATAAGTCTAACAAAGTTGCAATTTATGAGTTTGATTTCCCAGAATTAAAAAAATTAATTATCATTAACCGAATTTTCTCACTAATAACCTTTCCTCTACCCATTCTGAAAACCTTAACTAGCCAACACTATTTTAAACGTATTCTGACAGCTGTGATTAATAAAAACAATTGCCATGGCTTTTATTTTTCACGGCCACCTATGCGTTATAGACTTATTTTGCATTGAAATGAAAATAGGTTGATATGCTGTAATTGCAACATGTGTTATTTTTATGCTGCAAATTTGATTGGGAAGTGATAAAGTTGGTGTTTTCTACTATATATTATCAAAATATTCATTGTTAATATTTTAAACCTATAACACCCTGCTACATTTTTATTATTTGTGTTTGATAAGAAAAAAACTAAGATTTCAATAGTTGGGCCAACTAAAGTGGGAAGGGGCTCGCACTGGGCCGAAAAGTATAAAAATGTCAAATAACAAATTTTCGCATTTTTTAGATGTTGAGCCCCATGAAATTTTGTACTACGTCAACAGATAATTAGCAACTCCGAAAAATTTAAGAAATCATGTTTGTTGACGCTGTCAAATTTCTGCTTTTTACTTTTTCCTGCACCTTTTGCGGGTGAAAGCTTTAAATGTATTTTACCATTGGGATAACTGCTGCTTTGTGTCAAAATTGTACAGTCAGACCCTGTACGGCTGTGTCTGTCGCTGCTTCTGGCTGAAGCGAGCGCGTCGACAGCTGGTGGTGCTCTATGTGCTGACATCGGATGCGCGTCAAATCCCCTCGCCTGACAAATATTAGCCAGAGTGATTTTGCTGGACCTATACTGTGGTAATTCCTACACTTACATAGCTCAACATTCGACAATGATAAAGGTGTGTGATTTCTCTAACGCTTTGTCCCTCATATCAACAGATGCAAATCACTTCCCACGCCTACTGGCGAGGAAGTATCTCTAAAATTTTCGAAAATGAGATTATGTTTTTGGATGTTATATGACATGTACATCAGTAAAAAACATATCACTCATTTCTGACTGTCGGCCTGTTCCCTAATCCGTCTATGACTTGAGAAGTAGGTACTGCTAGTATTTCGATGAAATGTTTAACCAATGTTACTACTATGTCTAGAACGCAAAAGCTTTGTTGTTTTAAAAATTGAGGCAGCTTCGCTTTTTGACGTTGAGGGTCCTGAGATAAAAAAACTTGCGGGTGGGGGTTGTAAGGGGTGGGGAGGGTTTATATCAATTTTTTGCTGGTCCATTTATTCGCTCCCAAAATTGGTAATTCTACGCATCAGCATACTGTTTTCTATGCCGTGACCGCGCTACCACGGTGCCATATCTACCCGAGTTAGGTATCGGAGAAGGGCGACGTTTCCAGATGCACTACCGGTAGGGTTTAGAAAGAATGTTTATGGACCTGTTTAATTGACTTTTTTTTCAGAGCTGAGAATATTCCTTTATGTACTGATAAGGGCGTTGCGTGGACAGTCTTGACGCCATTTTTTGGCAGTTTAACCTTAAGAACGCGCGAGCCATTCATTTAGAGTGTGATGAATGAGTGGGGAAGAGATATAAGCTTAAATCGCGGTACAAATACAGTACCAGTTCCGAACGGTTCAGAACTAGAAAAGTTCAATGCTTTGCGCATGCGCGGTTCAGTGCTGGTTCAGGATTTTGTGGGTACCGCGATCTCATGAAAACTGGCGATGACAGCTCTATGCCTATGACAGTTGACATTAACACTTTGCGCTTGACGTTGACACAGTGTTGACACATGAAAAGTCTTTGACTGACGTTTCGTCGTTTATTCCTCAATCTCAACTGTTTTTATGCGGTTTTTAGTGTATGTTTTATGGTTTTAAGT
The DNA here is from genome assembly GCA_963669975.1 of Acanthoscelides obtectus. Classification (NCBI taxonomy): domain Eukaryota; kingdom Metazoa; phylum Arthropoda; class Insecta; order Coleoptera; family Chrysomelidae; genus Acanthoscelides; species Acanthoscelides obtectus. Next base: position 53,776,829 of record CAVLJG010000004.1, read on the forward strand.
TGGAAACTGGCAAATCGGGAAAAGAAAGAAAATTATGTCACTCCAGGGTGATGAAAATACTCACAGTGTTGGTAAGAATTATAGTTGAACAAAAATCATACAAACAAACTAAATCTGGATTATTTTAGGATGCAGTGAATACATACTAATCAGTACAGAAGGTAATTCTGCAATTCAATCACAGTGGCAATCCCAAAATGCAGAGGTTTCATATAAATGGACACGACAGAATACGTTACTGTTTTTGGATTTATATAAGAAATATAAGCAATTGCTGATGGCTGGGAAAATAAAACTAAAAAAGTTGTACGAATACATTGCCAATGAGATCAACCAGAGAACCAATGAGAACGTGGCTCCATCAAACTGTGAAAATCGATGGAAGGTATTGGAAAGAAATTACAAAAAATTTTGTGACAATAATAAAAAAACAGGCAGGGGTAGAGGCTTTTTTGAGTATGCGGACATAATGGCCGACATATTAGTGGAGAAAAAGAATATCAATCCAGTGCTCCTGTTATCAAGTAACACGGTAGAACACTTAAAGGAACCCGAGATATCTGATACAAGCAGGGTTGATATGCTGAACACTCCTGCATTGGAATCACCAGAGGAGCAATTATTAACCCCACACTCATCCAAAGAAACACCACGACGCCAACATCACAAAACTAAAACGTATCCTAATAAACGTCTGAAGTATAACATTTTACAAGAAATCAGAGACGATAGGAGAGAGTTCTACAAGCAGCGATTAGATGTTGAAAAACAAAAGATAAATATGGCAGAAGAGAGGAACATACTCTTAGGAAGGCAGATTGGAAAGAGAAAAATAGAGTCCTCAGTACTAAAGTTAAAAAATTAATTATTGTTATTTATATACTGGAGCCACTAAATGGGCAATATAATCATAGAAATTTTGCTGTAGTAACAATAGCAACCGTATATGATAATGTTGCACAGCATATGGTGCAGTTATAGCAATGTATTTTGACGAAAAGATTGCCCGTTTACAGGCTCCATAAGAATTTAAAATAAAGTTTGTATGAAAAACATTAATTTATTTCCAAAATCATTTAAACAGATTTATATTAAATAAGGCCTAGACTAATACAGATAAAAAATATTGCTCCGCTTATGCACCTTTCAGGTACTGATCTGTGGGCTATCCAATATGAATAAACCAAAAATAAATGCATACATGAAAAATAATACACTAATGGGAACAATCAAGGGATCAAATAGCAATTTTAAATTTTAGTGAAGCGCTGTATCTGTGAAAAATGATCATATTAAGGTTTTACAAGTTATCTAAAGCCTTGAATGTCCAGTTTTTAGATGTTTAGTCAAAAAGTTTAATTTTGAGGTTTCATGTAATCCAAGAGAATAGTGCGAGGGCAACAACCGTTCCACAGACTGACATTTTTTTTCACTGAACCATTTTATTAGATCAATAGCCTGTAAATCAACTATGTAAAAACATTTATCATCCTCCCATATAGGCTGAGAATAACAGTAAAAAATGGGGTAATTTTATGGTTTTTTCCAGTCCACATATGAAGGAAGATAAATGTTTTTGAAACGAGTGATCTCTGATCCTGTTAGAGGAATTGACTCCAATTTTTTAAACAACCCTTAGGTCTTCTGTAAGACGTTTACAATATTATAGGAAGACGATTCATGATGTCATATCGCCTCTCATTCCCATTCCTGTTGTTGTCATCTACAGTATTATCAAGGACCTGGTTTATTGGCAATTCTGTATTTTCAGGGACTATAACAATTGTCTCTTCCAAACATATATTATGAAGGACTGCACAAGCTCGAATAAAATGAACTATATCTGCAATTTTGTGCATTTTTATGTGATACAATTTTCTCCATTTTTGTTTAAGAATTCCAAAGCAATGTTCAATAATATACCTATTTGTTGCAAGCAAATAGTTATAATTTTTTTGCCGCCTAGTGAGGTGACCGTTATCCCTGAAAGGTGTTAATAAATTAACCAGACATGGATAAGCACTGTCTCTAAGTAGATGATACTGTCCACACATCTCTGCCAAATGATCACCAAGAGGTGATGCTGAAAAAACTCTGCTATCATGAACAGAGCCAGGAAATCCCAGAAATATATCCCGAATTCTTCGTTTGTGGTCGCACACAATTTGGACCTGAAAAAAAAAATAAACAATAAGAATTAATTTTTCAAATCCCTGAACATGCATGCTTAAAAAATATTGTAAAATGGTTCTGTGCGTGCATGCGTCATGATAAAATAAAGCCTACAATTAATTCTATATCAAAATCTAATTGTAACTTGATATTTTATAGATACTGTAGGGTAGTCTTGCAATATTTATTACTTGGATGGAGTAGAAACTTTTTCTATTGAAGTACGATTCTGGATCTTGTGATGGTTTATCAATTCTAATGTGTGTACCATCTAGAGCACCTATCACACCTGGGAAGTTATTTTCTGTAAAATGTTGGCTTATAATGACTTTTTCCTCTTCATCTGGCCATCTTATTACTTCTGGGGAAAGGTTACTCAAAAAATACGTAAGCCGTTTTATAATCTTGTGCAAGCTGCTTACTGATATGTTGAATCTGTCGGCTACATCTCTGTTTGAACAAGCCTCATTTCCAGCATACCATAAAAAAACAGTTATAAACTTCAGTGCGCTAATTTTCTCTGAATCACCTTCTCTGCCGACTGAAAAGTATTGTGATACAGCAAATTTTTCAGCAAGATACTCTGTTTTTTGCCGGCTCATACGGAAGTGGTCAAAATATACGTTGTCTGGCATTTGCCGAACAACGTCTTCAAAATATCCCTCACACTTTGGTATTTGAATGAGGTCCAATGTCTCTTCTAAATCATCATCGCTGGAGCTGAAGTGCTCAGATGCATCACTGATATCTGTAAAATTAGTCTATACATTCGCTTATTTACAACAGCAGTAAAAAACTTACCAGACATTACTACGTGTCCTATCAAATAAGTTGTTTAAAAATTTTTACTCACAACTAAACAAGTAGGTCACGTTCAAATTGCCCATAATCGATAACTGCGCATGTGCGAACTTTGCGTCCTTCGACCGATTCAGGAACTGTTAGAACCAGTTCAGGACTAATTCAGAACCGGTCAAATCGGTGCCGCGATCGCTGAACTAACTGTTCACTGATGGTTCTCTCTGTACCGCGAACGCTGTTTATGACACTGCGCAGGCGCGAACGGTTCATAACCATTCAGAACTGATACCGCGATTTAAGCTATAATGATATATGTCATTTCTGTATGAGGATTTGAACAGCTTTCCATTCCATGAATTGCAATGGCATTCTTATCAATCGAAATATAAAAACAAATCTGGTTTGTATGAAACTATTCTGTACGGCTTGTTATAAATGCTTTATATGCAGCTATTTTACATTATTTTTTACTTGATGGCTGGCATTCAACAATAAATATCAGCTGACGAAGTTATTCTTTGCATTGTGCGCGCCAATGAATCAGTGGTGGATGCGGTTCTGATTCGCAAAGGTATAACCTTTCTTGCTAAAAAAATTCCATGCAACACGAAATATCAATCACATGTTCGCGAATGCCAATTCTGCAGGATATGCCTGCAGTTTTGATGGTGGATCCCCAAACATCAGTGCTCAAAATTTCGGAAATATATTATCTGGATTTAATTTAAATTCCATTTTGTGATGAACGTGTATAAAATGACATATGTAGAAAATCGTTTCCGGGAGCAGGTCCCCGGAAAGAACTACCGGGAGTCGGTAGGTCTTTTTAAAGATGAACGTAGATGCATTGTGTAAGGGTGTTAACAACAATCAAGTGCCAGTAGAAAAAATTGAGACCAATATCTAGAGATGTAAACCAACTTGCCCAAAGTTGATATAATTCGCATTTTGTGGAAGCTGGCATTCTGAAGACTAGGAAGTCTAGGTACTGAGTCCGTTGATTATGTCTCAATATGCTCAATGATATAAAAATGAAACTTTTTTGGCTAAATCGTAAGATAAAGATCTCATTGTCTGCGTGTCTCATTTTGAGTCATAATATGGTATTTAATTTCTTGTGAGGTAGTATCAATTTTTTTCAATGTAAGCAGATCAGTTTTCATTATTATTTTTCTTGTTGCCAATTTGTCTCGATACTCCTTCGTTTACGACGCGATCCTTCCAAAACTCTTTCAGTCAAATATGTTTCCTACCAATAATACACTCCAACATTTCATCAAAACTTGTATATATGATATAGAACAGTAATCGTCTGATTGATATATGATATCAAGCTACAGATCAAAATAGCGATGACGGAATGAAATTATCTATAAAATGCTCGTATAGTCGTCTCATGGTATATTTTTATGATTTTATTATCTGGCTTCTATACAGATCCGACATTCTTACAATGGCGTCTATAAAAAAATTGTAGAGGAACCTAAGAAGAGTCTATACTAATATATCAAAAATATGTTTATGGGTCCTTTAAATATATGTTTGGTGGTAGTGATTTGTTCATAACCGTGAGACGGTATAAGATTTCAAAAGGTGGCTTTCTTCAAAGACAAAATTGATTTGATACCTTGCTTTCTGTAATCTGTTTACCGTTAAGTGGCAGTTACAACTAATAAAATTTTCATTTTCATTTTCTTCTAATGATAGAAAGAATGGGCTTCGTGGAGGAGAGGTAGTCACCAATAAAGTTGAGTCTGGACAGAAAGTATTTTAACATATTCTGCAAAACTTTGGTGATATATACAGTAATTCAGAAGTTGAAAATTACAAGGAACCTATCAGTTCGCTATCACTAAAGCAAACGCCTTAAAACTTACTGAATAACTTTTCGCCTTATTTAACCATTTTAGAGAAAAGTTTAATTTGAAGTCTGATTTCATGCTATTTGCTATTACCATTATATTTATGTTATCTACCTGTATATTTGAAAACAAACTTGAACATTTATTTCTCCGTTTACCGTATGATACGCCAATGTATTAACGTCACCTTTTTCACAATTCACAAAGCTAATTACTTCTCGCTGACATACAGTTGTTATCAGTGTGGACGCAATGCTTGCACGATCGAGTTCTGAACCAAACACGTGAATGGATGGAATTATTGTCGTAGATCAGAAGCCCGTATGTGGACTTACCTGGGGTTTGAAGAGGGAACTTCTGTTTGTATTCAGTAGAGTTCGGAGATCCAACGGCGTCGATGAAAAATTACATAATGGTGGCCTAAAGTGTGTGACAAGTGAAATATCACGTGATGAGAGTTGATCAACCTCACGAGTCATATAGTAATGTGAAGTATTTTGAGTGTTTTACGTTGAATTAGCATGGATACAGTTATTGTCCGAATGATTTTTGAACTAAGTGTTTGAAAATTCCATAGTATCTTTGATACTATGTCTGTGAAATATACGTTATCAAATCAAGCGAATTAAACTGAGGCACATTGCCAAAAAAATATTTCTTCTGATCTAGTGGTTTGAAAAATAAAACTCGGTGGTTTACAGTAAGTTATTGAAACTTGCGGAAGTTTTAGTTCTTTCTTTTGAATTTTTAAAATCTTAATCTCTAAAGAAAATGAGTGAGTGAGTGAGAACACTATTGAATACAAACAGCTTCTAACTACTCAATTCCATGTTCAGTCGGATAGAGTCTAAACGGTTTTATTTTTGAGATAACAAGGTTACAGGACATTATATTTTGGACAGGCATTTTACCAAGAAAACGGACGGGTATCAAGAATCTGAAATCTGAAAAAGCATAGAAATCTGTTTTTGCGGTTGCTTTATATTATTTTTCAGCACCCTAATACTCAAGTGATTTGAGACAAATTCTAGCAGTGCATGAAAGAATATTTTTCTATCGGGAGAAATCACCAGTCATACTAAAACTTTGACAATTACTGCACTTGCATCTCAGCCTCTGTCCAAAAGATATCGAACTTGCTCATTCAAAAATAAAAATTGGGAAATCGATTCTATCCTACTTTTCCCCATGTAGAGCCCGTTAGGTATGTTATGTGAACTATGTGGTCTAAGCAAGTAGACCCAACAGCGACTGGCGGTAAAAACATGACGTTCAAAAACAAAATTGGTCACCGTAAGCGCAAAAATGACAGGACTGTCGAACAGACAGTTGACAGCAGCAGTGTGGACGTAGAGCAGCCCAAGGAAGGCGTAAGCAGCTCGAAAAGCGGAAAAAACCGTAACAGACACCGATCTTCAAAGAAAGGGACTGGTACCACAGGAGCTCAGTTGAACACTCCAGGTCGGAAGCCCATCGGTGACGCTAAAGATACAGTGGTTATTAATAAGGACATTGAGTGTGGTGATGTTGTGTTGAGACATCCTGATCCAGGAAAACGTGGCAGTAACAGCTCGTTGAAGCGGTATAGTGACAGTTTTATCATCGATGACAGTGTTCAAGTCAATAAAGAAGAGAGTGTGGTAGTCCCTCCAACTTTAACTCGAGCTGTAAGCGGATTTTTCGTGCCAGATCCTTCTAGGAAAGGCAGAAGATTCAGCGATCTGTTTAGACCAGGTAGCATGAAGCTATCTGCAAGTACAGAGAACCTCAAAGTAACTGAGAGGAATAAAATCAATCTGGAGAGAAACACGTTGAAGCCCAGCAACCAAAACGTTCCAAATACTAAGGTCGACAATAAGGCCAAACCGAACAAAAAGACCGATACGGCCACTAAAGTTCAGTCACCTAAGGTGGTGCATAAAAGGGAGTCTGTAGCTACTACAGAACCATCTTACTTAAAAAGAGTGAGATCAAGAATCTACAAGACGAAAAGCGATGATACAGCATCGTTGAAATTAGAAGCAGATACAAAAGCGAAAAAGTTGAAACCCAGAAAGTCTATTCAAGTCAACGGAAGGATTCCAGAAGATGAGGTAGCAGTGACTACTCCTAACGGAGTGAGGAAGTCCCTCTCGCATTTTGACTTTAGACTTACAAGGCAGACGTCCAATCTGGAGAAGAAGTCCATAGCTGCTCTGAAATCTGCTGATGTGGTAGACGCTGCCTCGGGTGACAAACCAGTGTTAGCAAAGTCCAAATCTAGCAGCGCCATCAATTTGAACCTGTTAAGAGCAAGGAGGAATAAGATTCTGGAGCAGGTGGCTTCAAGGTTTGGAGTGAAAGATGTGGGAAATGAGTTCGATTTTATCGCGTTCGGAAGTATGAACAACGTGGCTGCTATAGGAAGGGATATTTTTGGGTCGCAGAGGAGTCTGCAGAAGCAACCCAGTTGGCTGCATATACACAAAGAGGAGCAAGCTGGGGAGCAAGCGGAGCAGGCTTTGGAGAAAAAACAAGGTATTTGAATGGATATGATTTTATATTCAATACTTAGCAAGATAAGAATATAAATAGGCGACACGCAAATACCAACTGCTTTCATAATCCGCCATGCGAGATGAAAAGAAGGGAAATGTGCATCCTTTCTCTCTCCCGAGCTGTTGTGCCGTAACCCAACGCCATATATGTGACAAATATGTTAACTTTTTGATTTCACACGTCGTTAAACGTAATGGCATTTTCTGAAGGGAAGTAGTATAATATCCAATTTGAACACAAAATAAGATGACTATGAATTTTTTCTGGCTTAGTTCGATTTTTGATCCATGTCTATATTACATGACAGTAAGGGTTTTCTAATATAGAGCGTCGATTGTGAGATGGTTTAAAACAGGTTGTATACGAGGTATTCACGAAGTTCGATTTTTGATGACTGTGACATAGATTTGGTTGAATTTGAGTGATGGGTTATGTTGGCTTTGATGGTATTGGTGGGTTGCAGCTTATTGGCCAAGACCTGCCACTAATGCCGTCAAATAACACATTCTTGGTGACCAATTTATGTTACCTTTACGAGAGGTAACCCTACCCTCAATTGTTTGAAGCAAAGTATCCTATTATAGCGTGACATGTTCGGCTCAGACCAAAGGAAACAGGAAACAACATTGTTTTCGAAAAATTAAGGACTAATGACATCGTCGGCCAAAAAGATATACCAAACAACTTTTTTACATACATTGCAACGAAGTCGCTGATCTTCACCAATAAGCCGCAATCCACCGGTTGACCCATGCCATATTCTATGCTATTCTTTCAAATAAATAACTTTGTCAACACGTTACATACTATACAACCTGTCTTATCCAATTTGAAGATGAAATCATCCTTATTGGAAAATCCATCATAATTTAACTTATCAACACAATCCAATTTTACTTGAACTTGAAATCCAGTACAAATTGAAATTTATTCTTTATTGGCGTCATCCAATTGCAGCATCTAATGATTGAGAACGCTCATCGGTTGAAAACAATATTCTCTCCGGTATAGTTGAGGAAAAGTACATAAAACGCCCGGATTTCTGTAAATTTTTCCAAGGTCGAGTCTAAAAAAAGACTAGAGAATTTCATTTGGTATTGCACGCGTACAGCATCCCGCTAATTTATTGGCAGATAACGTTCAAGGTCACATCAGATAACTGCTCTTCACTAAGCATTGTCTCTAAAATGTGATTGATTGCATAGGAAATATTTATATAAGTAGTTATTTTTTCTTTCTACATGCGTATGTATGTTCCGATGAGTGCCTACATTTACATTAGCTTATTAAAGTATTGCTTAAATATTTTTTGAAGCTATTGAGTAGAAATACTTTTAACTAAGAGGATGATACATCATTTAGTGTTATCTTATAGCAGGGAGTGGTACTGACAAGAGGTTTTGACATTGATATATAATAATCTCTCTAAGTTTTGATCTATATCTGGTTCTTGCAAATCACTTGGAACCTCTCTTTGTATAGCTAAACTAAATTGTTGTGTGTAAAATTTGCAGTGAAGCATCGTGTAAATATTACAGTTAAAACTGTGGATGATGCTACACATGTTCATTAAGGCTCATTATTATGGTCCTAGTGAGTGAATATGCTCAATTTCTTTGGTTTGCTTTTCGTCATCTGTCTCCAAATGACTAAACCTATACCATACTGATGATTGCTAAAAGGTATGAAATAACATGGATACTGGCTTTGGTCGCAGACATGGAAAGCGAACATATCTCATTCAGGCTATGTTAGTTTATGTAACTTTTGCATGGGTCGTCAATACATACAGCACGGTGAGTTCTTGGTACTGTGACAATAAGATGCCTATGTTGTGCGTTCTTCTCGCCTAGCTTCACACGAGGTCTGTAAATTGAGAGATGTGACTGATTTTTTTATTATCCCAAAATAAGTTCCCTTCAGGAGATTTTTTGACTTTGGGAAGAGTAAAGTCACGAGGACTCAAGTCAGGCGAATAAGGAGGCTATGAGCCACATGGATGTTTTTACTGGCCAAGAACTCGTTTATTGACATTTCTATGTGACACAAGAAGCATTATCCTCATGCAACACCCAGTTGTTCTTGATCTGGTGATCGGTGGTGTGAGTCAAATGTAACTCTTCCCCGATCATTCTGACTGTCAGCCGACGATCTGAAGGCACAAGATCCCGGAATCGGCCTTAAACCACCGAAAAACCTGGGCCCCTGACAAAACACTATCTCCGTAGGCCGACTGAAGTTTAGCAAGTTTCCCTTGCATGTCACTCGAGTCCACCGTCTCCAGTGTTGCCAGACTCAATTCACTGACCTCGTAGACGCAGATACTATCATTCAGAGATGCCAGGAAGCTACATGGGTTCCTGCCGCCCACGTAAGGGAGGGCAGTACCTGTGATTACTGCTCATAGATGGCGTGTCATCTTTGGTTTTATTCTATGCATACCATTTTCTTACAAGATTCTTGGGATGTCGCACTCTGTGCCGCGTCACATGAGCTGCCAATAGATTGGTTGTATAGGAAATTCGCCTATAAACGTCTCTTTCAAAAACCTTCATTCGCAGTTCGAAATGCATTAAAAAAGCGTCTCGGATTCATATCTTTGTAACAACTCTGTTCAAATGGTGGCTCGAATAACGCTCTGTAGACCGGGAGCTGTGGGCAAAAATGGGGGGGTCATGTGATAGTACTACATGAAAAAATAACTTCTAGCACTATGCCGTCACTTGAGAGCGGTACATGTAAGTACAGGGGAAATTTGAATTTTCTATCCAGAAGGGGGTCGGAAAAGACTAAATGATTTTTACGGCTTTCTTTAGTATCACACATGCCAACAAAATAATTACGATGGACTTAGTGCCGTACGGAAATAATGGTGCCGGTAGCCATAAAAAATTTTTAATTTTCAGGAAATTTTCTATGCGGAAAAATTAATTAATTAACGTACGGCATTGTTACAGTTACCTTTCTGTAATTTTTTACATTTAAAATTTTGTTGGCATCTGTGATACTAAAGAAAGCCGTAAAAAATCATTTAGACTTTTCCGCCCCCTTCTGGACAGAAAATTCAATTTTCCCCTGTACTTACATGTACAGCTCTCAAGAGACGGCATAGTGCTAGAAGTTATTTTTTCATGTAGTACTATCGTTCTGAGTAGGTTTCCTGCTGTATCACATGACCCTCCCATTTTTGCCCACAGCTGGTCCACTGCTACAGATTACCGGATCCGTGGGTGGCCAGATTTTCTTGCCAATGTTTTAAATTATGAATTTTATATTCTTTGGCTAAACACTTCACATAGAATAACACTTGTTTATTTTTATTTTTCAGGCGAAGTGAAAGGCGCTGGCGGTACCGGCGGTCAGCCCGTCAGCCGCAGCGGTTCCGACCGCCGCCCGGATGCGGTCCGAGAGGAGGGGTGCGCCAAGCAGGAGGTCGCATCTCCGGAATCTGGGAGTAGCTCTGCTCCTGGAGACATTGCCGGAGCTAAAGACCACCTTAGGGGGGACGAACATAATCCCGCAATAAATAGGTAAGTTCAAAATAATAATGTTTATTGGTGTACTTATACAAAATAAAGATCAATATAAAAAAAAACACTCTAAAAGGCTGAGGATTGGCGTTGCCGTTTTCACCGTCGCCTGCAGCATTTACAAACAGAATCTGCAAGTTGGAACTATTTTATATACATATAGTCATGACGTCATGAGTTTCATCTTATCTCTAATGTTATAAAATTGAGGTACCGATGTAATACAATGTTAATAATATTTAATAATCCGTTGCTTCAGAAGCTTGTAACTGGAGAAGTACCTTCTTCTAATTTAGATGTAATATGTCCGAGAATAATAGTCATCATTTCTTAGAAAAACATGGCTAACAGAGGATCTCTTCTCTAAAAGATTATACAGATAATTTGGAGATTTACGTGTATATCTTGAAACTTTACACAATATAGCACCATAAAAATAAATGAACGGTAGTTATATTTTAAAATATCTTCTCCCACATAGTAACCAGTGATGTGTTCTTGTCTACCTATACCATTATAACAAAATCTTACGCAGTGATTCTGTAAAATTTGATTTTTTTGTTTTATTTCCTCTGTTAAGGCCGTCTGTCACGATACAAAATTTTGTTATAATTCGGTATCAAATTTTGTGAAAAAATGTGTTACTGAATTTGGTTCCCAATTTTTTTACCAATTACAATCCTGTCTCAACGTAAAGAAATTTTTGTAATAAATTCAACTTCCAACTGCCATTTATCACGTCAAAGTCATTATAACCACACTTTTCGTTGCTTTATTCCTTCATTACTTTAAACGAATATAAAATTGTAGATAATAGAGCGATCCAGTAATTCGTATATATTAAATGCGACTGCAGCAGCACCTATCTGCGTTGTAGCTGTCCACTTCGTGAAAAAACTAAGTAATCGAAACCGTAAAAGTGTTTGGCGTCAAAAATGGATCCCAAGAGGGACGAGAGTCATGGGTGTGCTCCATATACTGATTGAAGAGCTCATGGTGGAGGAACCACTGGATTATAGGATTGTAGGATGGATCAAACATAATTCCTCCAAGCACAGAAATCCTTCAGAACATTTTATCCGCCAAAAATTCCCCAAGTGACGTAAAAATCCCGCAATATGGCAACCCTGTTCAATTGTCATCTCATCTAATTATCACAAAACAGCAAGAAAATATCAAGGAGTTTACATAAAATATGCAATTCCTTGTCACGAAGCGCTTCTAGCAGCCCTTGTATTGTCCAAATGCGCAGTAGGCGTTAGCCTACTTTTAGCATATTATTTAGAACAGGTTAAAAAAATTAGCACTCAATTTGTTCATACAAAATTATGTTCTAAATGCTGTTTGATACTATCTTTAATTTTGTACGAAATTTAGCGCACTGAATTCAGCACAAAATGATTTCGAATCGTGACAGACGACCTTTAAGAAGTTATAGTAAACTGTGAGACCATAATCCAAATGCGTAAGTATCAATAAGTTGACAAACATTAATTTAATATCACTTGTCAATATGTTTATATCTGCAAAGCGTTTTATATTTATAATAACATTGAGCACTTAAATTTGTATAAATTTGTATCTAATAGTATTCCCAAACATTTTGTTTCCTGTACAATTTGAACAGTGGTGCCATCTAAAAGTATATTTGCATTCATTGCTTTTTGAATTTCGGAACAGCTAGCCTCGATTCAATAAATACAACAAGATTTAGTTTTCGTGAGGTTAAGTCTCAGACAATAATTTTAGTAATATTTTGTTGTCATTTCTAAATTTGTGTTAAGCTGACCTATCTCCCAAACAGTTCGTGAACCAGGCTACCTTTGACTCCTTTTGCCGACTGCGTAGTATCAACACTGTACCACTCCACTATCCTTCTGCTGGTATCTGATATAATGAACCAGCTCCAGCGATGAGACGAATATACCCTTAATATTGCGCCCTGCATGATATAGACAACACACAACACATCAATAGCTCGAAATTAACTTCCGAGGCGGAGATCCCAACCCGCGACGCTCGACGCGCGAACCACCGAGCTACCGAGGCTCCCTCACTGGTGATTAAAAGAATGTTAGTTGTTCTCTATGCACACCATCACTGTCAAGTCAGAAATTATTTAAGAGAACCTTTAGGTGCCTATATCTACGTCGGGGAGCTCTGTAGAATAGTTTGTTATAGGAGCTTGTACCTTTTTGTGTTAAAGAGGGTGTTTCAGTGGGAGATATTTTATTTATAGATACAGATCTAACGTGGACGGGTTTTAACCTCTTAAACGATTTTGGCCACTACTTTGCAGCTTCAAGACTTTTCATCTATCGTCGGGATATCCACGAGCTCTCATTATTGCTCATATATTTTTCGGCTACTCATTATTTTTCTTTGCTACTCGTTCTTACTTATTTTCCCCCTAAAATGCTCATTTTTCTAATTATTTTGAAATCTTTTACAATACTGTGAAACTCTCATAGACGCTCAGGTCCATAAAGAATTCCAATGAATGGAACAATCAATAAATTGGTGCATGTGAGAGCTGGAAGCGATTATTTACCATCGTTTTCCTTCCGAAATACTAATTGATCTCATTATTTTCGAGTGCTGCGGCCATTCAGTTGTGGTCTCATCAAAATTTTGAGAAATTTTTCTACCCGAAAGCATCACCATGTGTATGTATTATATTGGAATTTCTGATATTTTTTTACTTATTTTATTTTTGAATTTCTAGTTAATTTTTTGCACAGCTAAATAAAAGTTTGTTTTTAAAAATGTTCCTTTTTCTTTTATTTATTTTAAAACTTTAAATATTTATGATGTGAAATAAATAGATTGGTAATTTATATGTAACTTTCATATGTTGTATTAATAGGACTACATAAAACTTGGCCATATCGTATTTAGAATGACGCTGTGTGTTTGTTTCGCTCATTAAGCCCTTTCATTTGATACTTCATAGGTCAGAGGTGACTATGGAAATGAGTTCACTTTACTTATAGCGTTTCTCTTATCAAACTTCTTTATTTGATATCCATATCAGGGGTGACTGTGAAAAATGTAAATCGCCATTTTGTGAAGGCCGCCATATTGGACTTAGAATTACGTCACTTTACTTATTATGTTTCTCTTATCAAGCCTTTCATTTGATATCCATAAGGGGTTACTATAGTAATATTTAGCCAGTTGGTAGCATCCTCCATATTGGATTCAAAATGACGGCAGTTAATTCATTTTGTATTGTCACACAAAACAAACCTGTGTACAAAATTTCAGCTCAATTGGTTAATGTTAACTGGTACAAAATTCAGTTTCAAGATTTCTCCTACATATTCATACAGACTTACAAACAAGTAAGTCAAGTTGAATAAAAACTTGTAAATAAGAGTGCTTTGGTTTAGGAGTACGACTGTGAATAAAATTACATAAACATAGCTCTTGCAAACCTCAGATATCCTCAATTCAAGATAATTACTCTTGAATCATGAGCACTCTTTTTTTGTGAGTATATTGGCAATTCGGTGCTTGCCCTGGTATCTCAAGAGATCTGCCACATTACATTTCTCAATTATTTATACAATGTCGATAAACGAAAACTACATTTTAAATTACGAACCATGGATAGTTGATTGCTGATAACTCAGATAAGATTATGTATCGACCGTGTAAACATGCCAAAGTGTTTCTCGGATTTTGGTAGTCGAAGTGTACGCAAACTAGGCTTACAACGGAATGACAAATTACGAAATATAACGTGATAAGTGATGTGTAATGTAGTGATGACGTTTACAAGAGGGGTGTTGCGGTCTCTTAACTATGTTTCCGCGTTTGTGTAAAGAAGGTTCGGTGGTTCATTTTGCCCTTGATTTACGACTCTGAAGATGTTACCCGTGGCCAACATGTGGCCTGTTAAAAATAAGAAAAAGGTGTTGGAAAAATCCAGGTGCGTGATGGTTAGAGCTATAACAGCGTTTTTGGTGTGTTTTTTTTATTACAATGGGTTATCGTTATAATTTCAGTAGACGTCTGTTAAATTGCATGGTATTTTATCCACTCGTGCGAATTATTCAAACTATATGGTTAGCCTTATGTCTCAATTTTTGATGGCCGTATATTTATACGCTCCCATCCCCGAATAATTCTACCTACCTATTAGACATATTTCGCATTTCCTAAATTTCTCAGTACATTTTCCAACTTAGAATGATGAGAAATGAAAAGTTTTCGATACGCCAGCCTTGATAAGTGTCCTAGCATTACTGGCGCGGCCCGCGGTGACGCGTCGCGGAGTCAAGTGTGTAGGTGAGACGACGTTGCCAGATGGACGGTACTACCGGTAGAGTAGGAAAAAATGTCTATGGACTAATTGGGTGGACCTATTTGACTGACTGGATCTGTTTTATTCCTCTTTCATTCATGTTTTTAACTAAATTTTTTCTCAGATGGTCTAACTTGTGGTGAACATAAGCCTTTCTGAACTGATGACGGTGTTGTGTGGTAGATGCAGAGCCAACCTACTTGACACCATTTTTTTTTTCAAGAAAATAGTAAATATTGTTGCATCTTAATGTAAAAATTACCTTGCTAGACCTGAATCGTAGACATGACAACCCCCTCCTAGCCGTATCCCACCCAAGTTCTGGTCAACTGCCGCCAGGCCCTACGTCCGCTCTTCAATTTTTTTTCAATTTTTAATTTCCGCTTACCTGTTTGGAGAAATATCCTTCAGGTCTTCTGCTTGGAGTACCACGTCTCCAAGTAGGTTGTACCTGATTCTGGCAATTGCAGGGCATCTGCAGAATACATTCCCGACCGTTTCATCTCCCTCCATGCACGGTCTGCACTCAGCGTCCTCCGCCATGCGGAGCCAGCTCATGTGGTGACGCAATTTGCAATGACCCGTGTATAGTCCTACTACAGCTATAAGGCTATTCCTGTTTAGCCGTAGCAAAGAGTGTTACCTTCTTTGTCAAGATTGGTATAGTTGCCTTAGTATGGGTTAACCCTGCTAATCTCTCCAAGTAATGATGGATCTTTCTGTCCATCTCTGCAGAGATTATTTGTTTAGCCGTATTGTATGCGATCCCAATCGCTGGCTCAGGCCCTGTGAAGGGTGTACTTGCCCCACTCTTTGCCAGAGTGTCATCTGTCTTGTTTCCCTCTAGACCTGTGTGTCCTGGTATCCATATGAGACGGACTTCATTTCCCTCCCATATGCCACCAGTAGCTTCTTTGCAATTCCAAACCAATTTCGATGTCGAGTAGGTGGAGTCAAGTGCTTTAATTTAAGTGCGGTTTGACTGGCTGAAAAAATAATGACAGTTCTGTGTCTCAGTTGTCGTTCTGCTATCATTCTGGCACACAGTTCTATAGCATATAGCTCTGCCTGGAAGATCAATGCCCAGGTTCCTAGGCTAACAGATTTTTTAATCTTTAGCTTCGGCACGAAGATACCAGCTCTAACACCTACCTTGGTCTTGGAGCCAAGTGTGTATGCACAGATATCTTTCCTTATCAGGTTAACTTGCTGTTACCACTCATTCCTGTGTGGAATTGTCACTGAGTAGGGTTTAGCATATCTTGTTATCTTTGGCATTATATCAGAAGGCATCCCCAGACTGGTGTGGTTTTGTAAGTTCACCAGCATGACCGTCTCCTCCATAGTGATATGGTCCATTATATCATTTGCCACATGATGTAGTTTATAAGGTGTCCTTCTTGCCTCGCCTTCCAGATATATGTGCAAGGGCAAATTAAGAAGGACCTCCATAGCTGCAGTTGGTGGGTTACGAAGGGCACCAGTGATCAGCATACAAGCTTCTTTCTGTATTGCGCTCAGTTTGGCTTAGACAGTTCTTTGTGCTGCCTTTCCCCACCAAGCTACAGATCCATAGGTTATCATAGGTCTAATGACAATGGTATAAAGCCCAAACATTTGTTTAGGCTTCATTCCCCAGTTCCTTCCACAGACACTTCGGCAGTTCCATAGCGAGATCTTTGCCTTCTTAAGGACTGCTTCCAGATGCAAATTCCAGTTTAGTGTTATATTTAAGATTATTCCTAGATATTTCGCCTCTTTTGCAAACGGTACATGTTCAGCTTGGATTGTTGGAGGTTTAATCCCATCAAGCTTTCTCTTTCTGGTGAAAGGTACGATGACCATTTTTTGCTGGTTGATTGACATTCCTTCCCCTTCGCACCAATCCGCTATTGCGGGTAACACCTCCTGGAGTGTTCCCGAGATATGTTCCCCAGATTTCCCTCTGACTAGGAACGACTAGATCGTCTGCATATGCCTGACCCTCGGCCTCCCATAGGCGAATAATGGGAATCAGATTATCTACCAGGAGCGACCACAAAAGGGGAGATAACACCCCTCCCTAAGGACACCCTCTAGCAGCTCTAAATCTGAGTGCTTCCCCCTGTAAGGATGTCGTTATGATTCTGCATGTCAACATGCTTCTGATTCAGCCGCAGATTGGAGGATTCACACCCCTGGAGGCGATTTATTCATAGAGGGATTTTGTTAAAGCATTGTTAAATGATCCCTCTATGTCCAAAAAGGCCGCTATGGCAATTTCCTTGTTTTCTAACGACGCTTTGATGCTCGCAACCAAGTTGTTGAGATCAAGGTCTGTTGATTTACCAGCCTGATAGGCATATTGATGCTCACTTAGAGGATGTCTCTTCATAGCCCCACCACTCTTATGTACTACTCATCAATTACCTTTTCCAGACCTTTCAGCAGAAATGAGGTCAGACTAAGTGGTCTGAGTGACTTCGCCACTGGATCTGTCCGTCCAGGTTTGGGTATATTTACTACCCTTGTCACCTTCCAGCCATGTGGTATGTGATTCCACGCTAGGCTGGCTCTGTAGAGTGCTATGAGGAGTGGCATCAATATATCCAGTTCAACTTATAGTAGAGCTTGGATACATGCCATCCTCTGTTGGCGATTTAAATGGGTCTTTCACCCGTTGCAATCTCAAAGCGAATATGTCGGTGATCAGAATACGAGGGTTGCGACGTTACCCGCCAAACTTTGATCTTGCTGCTTAAATAATTAGTGCTAATTGTCAAGTCATGTACCTCTTTCCTACTTCTAGTAATAAAGGTAGGCTCAGCGCCTTTATTGTTAACCATTAACTAGTCCCTCCCCAATGAAATAGTTAAGCAGAGACTCACCTCGTTGGTTAACATCTGTTGGGGAGGAAGTGATTCTTCTGCATCCCCAGGAAAATAGGCAGATGTAATTACAACCTCTACTTCCCCTGGTAGGGTCAGGTGGATAGACACCATGTCCCTATCGCAGAAATCTGTAAGAACAAAGTATTTTAGAGGTTTCCCGAAATGGATGCATGTCCTCGGATTGGGTGATGCTATTACCTTGCCAGATGTTTCTCCAAGTCCGGATACGCGACCTATGTTCGAGTTCCATGGTTCCTCGATAAGGGCGATATCAATTCCGTCCCTTTGGAGCGCCAAGGACGTTTGTGGGGGCCTTAGGATGTTGCAGATTAATCTGCAGCAGGCTCAGTGATTGAGCCATTATGCTGCAGAGCTGTAACCTCCTAGTGGTTCTCTGTCTCCACCAGGACCTTGTGGCGGTTTAGGTTGGCCTTTGGAGCTTTTGTGTGCCCCAAGACCTCCCTTCCCCTTCTTGGGTTTCTTTTTGCCGTTTTTTGGCGGCGTCTTACCTGGAATAGTCTTCCCTTTGGTAGAGTCGCTACCAGTTGCAGCAGGAGGGGTGGCTGTCAGTGCTGCTGTCACCGTCGACGCATCACCGGCGGCGGGGGCTATTGGGGGATTAGTCCCCTGTACCCCGGATGCTGAGCCCTGGGCCTCAGACGAAATCGTACCTGGCCGAAGCCAAAGTACGGTCTGAAGTCCAGACACGTCAGCGCCTCCAGCGACGCATCACCTGTACCAGAGGTCCACGTTTGTCCCTTGCCTGAATCCTCCCAACCCAATCACGAGTAGTATCCAGGATCCGGTTCATATTCCCCAGTAGACGCAGCACATCCTCTCTGAGTCGCTCCTCTGGAACTTCGTCCGGAAGATATGCTACGCTTATTAGGAGTTTAGGAAGATTGCCCTCCTTGACAAACTTGACCTTGGCGCCTTCCCAAGGCTGGAGGTGCTTTGCCACACCTTCAAGCCAGTTCAGGCTTTCTTTGTCCACACACACAGTCCTGGAACCTCACCTGTGTGTTCCTGTCTCTAATGCGAGACACAGCTACCAGTATCGCCTTTTGAAGAGCGAACAATTGCTCCTTGGTGAAGACTACACGCCCTCCCTGTTCCTGATTGCTGCAGCTAGCTGCGTTGGACGATGGAGGTTTTCCAAATTGTCCTTCGCTGATTCCCCCAGGATTTTCGTAAGCGCCGCCTCGTACGGCATGCCGCTTTTGACAAGCGCTGTCAGGCGTCTTCTCTTTGCACCCGGGAATCTTTTCCAAGACTTTTTCGCCTTAGAGTCTGCCACCTCTGGCTTCGGAAAGGGGTTCAGTAGTTCCCTCTCCTGTTCAGAGGTGACAGACAGTCCTCCTATTAACAGGGGTCAGCTCGCCCTGAGGAGCATCTGTCAGAGTATCATCATCTGACGCCCCAGAGAGCGATTCTTCTCGCTGTTGTGATGGAGATGACGGACAAAGATCGCCAAAATATGCAACTTTATTAACTTCACTACGTTCTAAATATCAGTGAAACATCTGAAGCGGTTCTGAAAATATTAATTAATTTCCATTTTTTTCCTAAAACTTCAACACCCCGAGTTTTTGTAAGGGAACATTTTTGGACCATAGTTTATAAAGCAAACTAACACAATAATATTTCATATAGATTCACCTAGAATATTCGCATATCATTAAGGAACACTCTGTATATGAGGTTCGTAATAACAGGTTGAAACGGGGTGAAAATACCGTGGAATTATTCGCATTAACCCATTTTTGGCTTATCATTGACCTGAATCAAATGTCCTGGACCCTCAGCAATATGAAAGTGAAGTTTTGTTGTTTCGTGTATTTATGTTCCCACACAATTATTTAAATTGGATATTGATTGAATAACTTGAAGGTATGTAATTGAAATCTGATAGAATTTTGAGTCTAATAATGATTAGAACTGCATTCCATGCATGGTTTGTTGTATACAACTAACTAGCAAAGTGAAGGATTGATTAACATCTCAAGCAAAAATATGAATTTGTTTACAAATCTTCTTAATCAGAAATTTGCCATTCTGAATAAGCGGAAATAATTTCTTTAATAACATTTATTCTAACTGTATTTCAAAAGTAACCACAAACACCAGAAATATTGCAAAAAATGCCGAAATAAGGATATCATGTTTTATGCATGTTTTGGGACATCATACATTACGAAAATACGTGGTACTAATTTCTGTTATGCAATAATTCAATTGTCTGATCTGTAACTCGGAAAATACATTTTCGCGTGTCTATTATGCTATGTTTCTATTATGCTAAGGCAGCTAAGTTGACGAAATAGGGGAATGTCACACGATCAGTATTTACTGTAGTCCATACCATCAGTATCTACTGATGATTCCGTCAATGTCAGTGGATTTATATGAAATTTTATACATTATTAATTATCGACACTCAGGGTATACCTTCGTCACATATTAGGCATGGTTAATATTAACGGATCACACACAGTCAATAAAATAAAATAAACTCCCCGAATATCTCGTATTTATTTGAGTTTTTGATTTTTGGGCCTAGTCTGGATATTTACATATCAGTGCGATTTCATGTAGTTGTGCGATTATTTGATAACCCCTCGCATAGTCATTTAAACTGTTTATATCTAAAATCATCATTAACCTCTGGGTGCACCTTTTAATTGCCTCGTTGCCACTCCACTAGCAAAGTTATCATAAGGTACTAAAATAATATAGGTATGTCCGAAAATGATAAAATTTAGTTCAATTATCCTATTATGTCTGTCGTCCAATTAATCCTATATTTAGATTAAAATGTGTTTGAGACGCATTGTTAAGCAAATATTAATTTCTGTAGCTGATCAATGTGATAATAATTGTTAATATCTTTATTTGCTAGACGTGGCTAATACACGTAAAAATTTCGATGGGTGTCTTACGAACTTAAGGTGATACAAGGCTTAGATGATATGATACCGATTACAAGGTGCTCCGTATGAAGCAATACTGTATATTGATTTTTTGATGAAGTGTTAACAATCTCGCAAGACAGTATATTACATATTACCATGTGAAATCATTTGCATATTAGATTATGTTTTAATCCTGAAACTTGATATAGTGCCAGTGGCAGCGGACTTGAGAACAAAAATTTTATGTTGTATGTGTTGGCACGCTTTTGGATTTTGTAAACTTTTAGGGTGTAGCAAAACATGTGGTTTCCAAAATTACGTAATGGTTTTTAAAATCTATTTTTTTAAGACGTTAGGCATAATAATTTTTGCTGATACAGTATAAAGTACCTTGTTGGCATTCCCAGTTGAGCGCATATGTCACTTTAGGATTTCTTTACGCTATGAGTGACGCCTGACTGTCAGTGTATATGGCTATTCTTTTATTGTTATACGCTCGCTCATTATTTACTCTTGCACAGTTCAAGATTGCATACACTTCTGCCCGAAATACAGAGGTGTGACTTCCAAGCGGTATACTATGCGCATTATTGCACCTGTTCCCATATGTACCTGCACCTGTTCCCTGCTTAGTTTTTGACCAGTCAGTGTACCAGATAATTTCTTTTTGCTGGTTGTGCATATTTTGGTCTCGTCTCTTCTTGTTGAATACAAATATCGGGGCTATGTGGTTTTCCTCGCATCAATTATGTCACTTCCGACATGTTTCCGTATTTGGTTATGTCCAAGGTTCTCATATCTTCCCTTTGGCTGTGACTGTCGCCTGGAGTAGCCCGTTCTCGCCTCCCCATCATTAGATATTGTATCGGTGGGAGGTCCAGCGTGGTTTCAAGTGGTGTAGTTGGAGCGTTCTTCATTGCACCTATTATCGACAGGCAAGCAAGTCTTTGAACCTTGCTTAATTCTGCAATGGCTGTGCGTTGTCTCATCTTTGGCCACCAGAGATGCATAAATTGTCATGGGTCTTTTTTTTGTACTTCCAGTGCATCATGGAAAGGCTCAATCCCCATGTTTTGCCGAGAGCGTCTGGTCAACATTAAAGTTGATCTGCTGGTTCCAGGTCATAATTTCCCCCGACAGTTGTATCCATTCTCCCAGGAGGCATAGAGGTCCTAGCTTCTCTAATTTCGTCGTTCTGTTGAAAGCAACAATGGATGTCTTAGGGGGACGTCCCTGTTGTGACCACATTCAGAGCCCGTTGCATTTTGTCTCTGACTGTGATGATCCGCGTATTCTAGCGTTTTGTGTCCGTCTTGGTATAGTTCCCTTGTTAACTCATTCACTTTAATTAACCCTACTACAATTAACCCCCCCCCCCCTGCGAACATCCCCGGGATACTTGAGCCAATAAGGTATCTTCCATTACAGTGGTGTATCATCCATATCTTCCTTTTAGCATGCAGTCTATCCACCTGCATCTTCTTTCATCGAGGCCAATTCTCCTCGATGCTCTGGAGATTGAGTCCAGGGATGTGTTGAGATTGAGATGTGTTTGTTTTTGAAAACCAGGCCTATAACATATGTTATAGGTACATTGCAAAACAAGTGCTAATTTCTATAGCTAGTTAATGTAATAATAACTGTTAATATCTTTATGTGCTAGTCATGGAAATTGCGATGAGTTGTCTTACAAACTTCAGGTGAGATACCAGACTTAGATGATGTGATACTATTACAAGGTGTTCAAGATGCAACACTTGAATAATACTGTACATCTAAGCCAGTATATTATTACCATGTGACATCATTTGCATATTAGATAATGTTTTATTCCTGAAACTTGGTACAGTGCCGCCAGTGGCAGCGGTTTTAGGAACAAAAAATGCATCTTGTATTTTTCTGTTGGCCCGATTTTGGACTTTGTAAACTTTTCAGGTGCAGCAAAAAATGTTGTTTCCAAAACTAATGGTTTTTAAAATTTCTATTTCTCTAAGACGTTGGGCGTTGAGTAAATTTTTGCTGGTACAATATAAAGTACCAAGGCAGTCTACTTGATTCTTCCTTTAACATAATTTATGTTTTACATAATTTTGTTTTTTTGCAGCAGCACGATACTTCCTGCAGCAGGTAGTAATAGGAAAGTGAACATTAACATCAATAGGAGCGAAAGTGTGAAGGAGCAATCCGAAAAGGTGAGCAATACTTACTTTTAAATCTAAGACCGTTCTTGATGACAGATACCCGAACCTTACCATTTCAACAAATGCTCATTCAATTGAAAGTTCAGTTTAGGGTTTCTAAGAAAGCATGCGATTAAATATAGTTCGTCGGCTCCTCACAAAAAGTTTGTTTTTGTTTCCTCATAACCATGCCGAAATTGTCTTTATTCAAGAAAACTCACAATTACCATTTTTGCGATCGTTTTACTTCATTATGCTTTCGTCCGTCCGACCAAAAATACAGCCAACAATGGACAGCTATATCCTGCTTCTTGGCTTCTCCTCAGCATGGCCTAGGCTTGGTCTTTTGTCACACCAAAATCGACCACTGCGGACAGCGCATAGCTTCTATTTGTTGGAACTGTTCCTGCGCTTTCCTTATTGGTCGATTCTGGTGTGATATATGGCGCTTTGCGCTGTCTTATTACATGTATTTAGTTAAACTTTCCAGCGACTCTCTGGTCATCAACATGATTTATTTAGGGAAATAAGTACCACTAGTACGTTGAAATTATGTTACAGTACGGTATTTACGATCAAATTTTATTACTAAGTTCATCCATTCATAAATTACAACTCCACGTGTAAACAAAAGAACGATTATAAACAGTTAATGAATACTGTCGTTAACACGCTGGTTTATTTTGTATAGCGTATTGGTGTTCAACTGAACTGTTTGAATTTTTCTGGAATTTCCCAATACAATTTTTTGTCAGTGCCTCTGCAATCAGTAAAAGATTGATATACCACCAGACTTTTTTCACAATCCTCGAATGTAGATCATCTTGAAGATGAACGTAAAAGAGTGTCGATCAAAAATCAAAACGAATATTAATTTAACCATGAGAGGTTCATCGTACATTAAGGAAGGCCGATGTTGAGACAAAGATTACATAAAAAACTAAAAATCGCTTAACCCGCTTTCCATTTTGGATAAACCTACAGAAAATACTGAATGTGTTAATGCATTTTGACATATTCCATTTTTCCAAAATTTGTTACTTTGATATAGGAAAATCGTGGTTTATCGTTTTTCTGAGTTCTTTTGGGTGTGGATTAAGATAGTGGATTCCACAAAAAGAAATGCACTAATTTATTTAAGTTGACTTGATAGAACATTTATGTACACCACTATTTATGTCTGACTAATTCTTATGTCGCGCTATGGACTGAACTATATTCCACTCTGCTCTACTCTACTATGCTTCCCTCTACCGGCCGTCTAGTTATATAGTCCGCTTCTTTGATTAGAGAAGATTCCGGTGAGCCACAAACAGGGATTCCAGAATCGTCGAGGTCACTTCGCGTCGATCCAGAAGGCGAGTCACTGGCACGGTCCTCAACAGATGTCGCTAAGTGGCATGTGCGGTCGCGATCCGCGTAAAACAGAGTTCGGCCATGAAGCTCTGGCGAGTAGGAGAGTCTGGCGCGGTCCCCAACAGATGGCGCCAACAGTTACAGTGGTTATGTTTTTATTTTATTAAACAAGAGTTACTAGTAGTAGCAGTGATGAAGAGGCGAAGCGTGGCAGCTAGACCACCCTTGAATCTTTTTTAACGGCACCGTTATACCAAAACAGCACTACTCAACATGTTTATCTACTGGATGATTATTCAATAAACCAGACTAGAGATGCGATGTACTTATTTGGCTTTGCACCGCTCTGGTGTGTACATATATAGACAAACACATCATCCATGGCTCGAAACGGAACTTCCGAGGCCGGGATTCGAATCCGCGAGCCTTTGCGTCGATGAGATGTGCTGGTGGCTGAGATCTTACGGCACTTGGCCACCCAGCTCCAAACCGAAACAGAACTCGAATCATCTTCAGGGATCACTATTATCCTGGCAACATATTTGGAATTATGGTCACTTACGGCCTCAATAGTAGATGTCAGGCGATCAGCCTAGGCTAAGCGCCGGTAACATTGAGAAATATCCAAATCCACTAAATTTTTCCAAACTGGAGCACAAGCTTCTGAATTAGATATATCGGTATATATCCTATTTGATGACATTCGTGAGTTCGATGATGACATATAGCAGCAAAAACATCATCCTAACTGTAGGTCCGTTTTGGGGGTAAAATTAATGTTGCTCTATTCAGCACATAATGTTTTTTTCAAATAAATCGTTTCTTTACAATGTTTTCATATCTTACGGAGTATCTTGTATGGAATCCTTTAAAATGAATACATGTAAATAAATATATCTTCATTATTGTTGAATAATATGATATATGAAAAATAAATTTTCAAAAGGCCTTGTACTCATCAGTTATATTTTTGTTTGGTTTCAGAGGAAACAGCAAAGAAGGAATCACAGTGATCCATCTCATACCATCACAAGGTGAGTTGAAATGTAGTTACAGTGCACTCGCAAAGAAGGTCAAAACAATAAAACATATTATTCATTCACCGTTTATGACCGTAAACGTAAATTTATTGGGCATTTTACAGTTTTCATAAATGCAAATCGCTATCAACATTTTGTTATGACATCATTGTTGAAATGTATGGGGTAGTGACAAATGTTTTTATGTAATTCATTGAATCACCCCATGTCACAGGACGACGCGCAAAGCTAGCCACAGTCAAAAATAAATGAATGGCGGTATAAGTACCTTTCATTTTATCACTTTCTCAGATAATCTTACGTCAGTTCAAATTGTCTCGTCTGTTCGAATTTTTGATTGGTTGCAGATTTTTAGATATGTAGCAGTAAATGATCATTTTCATAAGTCACGGAAATTTGATATTCTGGATACGTCTTCCATGCCCGAGAAGGAAATCTGAGTTGACCGACATGTGATAAATTTCATCTCCTCACTTGTGTATCGGTTGCAAAAGGAAAGATACTGCAATATCTCACTAGAAAGATTTTCACTATTCAATCTTACACACCTGCGCCGTTTTGCGTTCAAAACTGTAGCAAAAAAATCGTACGCTTAATCGGGTTGTGTTCCAGAAAATGAGGTCAGTATCTTAGATTCAGGTAGAACACAAAAAATAAGTCTTTTTAAAAAATATCTGGAGTGAACCACCTACAGAAGAGCATGGCATCTAAAGGACTCGATGAAACATTGATTTTACTCCTCTTCTGACCGACCCTTCAACATTTTGCTGTCATAAGCAACATGAAAAACAATGATCTCTGACTGTCCTTAACATAATACTGACATTTATACGGGATCCTGTATAATAGTAGCTCAGTGCTCAAGGATTGAGAAAAATACAAAGCTGGCTTCTCTGCCATTCCTATCTACTCATATTGCTTCCGATTTCCAGGAAGTTAACCAGGAGTCTGAAGCTCGAAGAAAACCCTTATTGGGTGATCCTAATTCATTTCTGAAGATTTTCTGTTTATCAATCTGATTCAGAATTTTATCTTCAAAACAACGGAACCAATATATAGGGTGACCACAAATGAAACATACACAGAACCGCATTTTAAGGGGGGTCTTCTATGAAACAATTTTCCTCGAGGGCTTCATTAAAAAGATAGGGTGTTAAAGTTTAAAAATAAAAAACAATTTTCACTAATATCTTCAAAACCGTCAACTGGAATGAACTAAAATTTCAAGACTTTACTTAAAATTAACGTGAACCAGTGGGGGAGATACAGGGAATTAGTGGCATTATTTTTCCAAATAAAAATAATACGCCACTGTTTTTTGTTTTCGATATGCGCATTTTTTCGAATTACACCTTCAATTTTCTACAAATAATTATTCTTGTTTTTTTCCTAGAGTGCACTGTTTTCGTAAAAATAAAATTAAAACAAATTAGATCATTCATGAAGAGCCGAGATACAATTAGTTTCAAAATGAAGTAGGAGCCCCTGACTTGACGTTTCTTGGGAGATAGTTTGTCAAAGTTATCTGTTATACGGTTGTTAGCGTTACTACTACCATATATTTTTTTATTTTTGTTAAAGTCAAGTCAAAAGTTTCTTTTTTCCATTTTTGAGTGTTGTGAAATGGAATTTAGCAGTGATGAGTACGCCGTTATTATTTTTGTCTACGGGTTCTGTAATAGAAATGCTTTAGCGGCTTCTTGCCAGTATCAACGTAGATTTCCTAAAAGACGCCCAAAGGTCTATACGCGTTCATTTCTAAGACTTGGCAATATGCAATTGCCAAACTTCCCGGAGTTAGAGGCCATGGTGTCCGGCATACTGTTCAAGAGGAACTGGAAGAGATTAATTTGGCGTTGGATGATCCTAGTACAATTACTAGAAGGATTGCAACCCAGTTACCATGTTTTCAAAGCCTTGCGTGGAGAATTTTAAATCGGCTCGTTTTACATCCTTACCATCGGAAAAATGTGCAATGCCTGCAACCCGGCGACAAAGTGCAACGGCGAAATTTTTGTGAGTGGTAACTGCAAATGCATAATTGAAATGCAGATTTTATTGATTTGATTTGTGGTCAGACGAATCGCTTTTTACGAGAAGTTGAACCTTTAATTCTCATAATGAACATATTTAGTCGCTAGAAAACCTCCTGTTCTGTTAGAATCTACTCGTTTCAACACAGATTTTCTAGAAATGTCTCGTGCGGCATTTTCAATGATCAACTGTTTATGCACGTATTGCCACAACGTTTGAATGCAAAGTCATACTTAGATTTTCTAGATAATTTCATAGAAAAGGGATTAGATGATGTTCCGTTAGCAACGAAAGTACGAATGAGGTATCAGCCCGACGATGCCCCATTTCATGTTCGTAGTGACAACCGCACGGTTAAATAATCATTTTAGACCACGATGGATTAGCAGAAATGGATTCGTACATTGGCCTGCGAGGTCTTCTGATTTGAGCCCCTGGATTTCTTTTTGTGGGGCGCTTTTAAACAACTAATGTATGCTGAATAAATTAATACTGTTGATCAGTTACAAGAAAGAATAGATAATGAGTTTCATCAAATTCAAGCCACAACAAATTTTGCGGAAATACCTTTTTCTTTATTAAAAAGATGCACTTGTATCCGTCAGAATGGTGGTCTTTTTGAACATTTATTGAAATAAAGCTTTGATTATCTAATTTGTTTACGAAAACAATCTACTCCAGAAAAAAACACAAAAGTATTTGTAGCAAACTGAAGGTAAAATTAAAAAAATTGCGCGTTTCGAAACAAAGTGGCGTATTATTTTTATTTGGAAAAATAATGACACTAATCCCCTGTATCTCCGCCACTGGTGCACGATAATTCTAAGTACAGACTTATGAATTTGGTTTTTGAATCCACATACCAAATTTTAGTTCATTCCAATTGATGGTTTTGAAGATATTTAAAAAAATATTTTCTTTATCTTTTTAATGATTTTAATTTTTGTTTATATCTTTCTCTTTTCATTATCTTTTCAATTAAGCCCTCGAGGAAAAAAATTTTACATAGAAGACCCCCTCAAAATGCGGTCCTGTGTATGATGTTTCATTTTTGGTCACGACTTGTGAATCACCCTGTATAGGATCCAATATCATAATTGTTACTGTAATGTCCAAATTTCCCTGAATCTGTATATAATCTGTATCTTCCTAGGCGAATCGAAAAACTGACCAGAATTTTTGAAACACTCCAATAGTTGCGCGCATTGCTAGTTACTGCTGCCATATCTACCATTTTGAGCCTTGAGCCACCACAGCGCTCATTTTCTACCACTTTTTGCCATAGGTGGTTTGGCTATATACGTCTCGGGTACTACTAGGCCTTCTCCGTAATTTCCAATTTCACGCAGAACAAAAACGTAGCATGGTTTGATAAATATCGATCCTGAATTCTTGGGATGAATAAGATCTGTTGGTTTCCATCTATGTAACGATAACCAACCTCATACCACGTTGTCTCATGCATCTTAGCAATCACCAGCAGGGTATAGATCTAGTCACTGGAGACAGACAGCGGAAAGCAAACAAGCGGATAAGGATCTACTGAAAAAACTCAGTGCGCGAAAAGATGGCACGCGGTATTCCCGACCACTACGTTAGTAGCAGAATACCACGATACACATACACATGTGGGCGGAGCTTCGTGACGTCACCCGGAGAGTTGTCGGCTCGTGGTTACCAGCGGCAGGATTGTCGTAACGTTACTGCACTTCACGTGTATCGTGGTTAATACTATATATTGCGATTTGTTGGTGTTTTTTGGTGGTTTTGTGACCTGTTCTATCAGTTATACATACTTTATATAGCCTGTGTGGTTGATAAATTGTTAAAAATGCGGTGTACTGTTGTGGGATGTGATTCCGATAACCAGTCTAAACGGAATCCTTGCAAAGACATGAAGTTCTACAGATTTCCTCAAGTCCCAAACCTTAGCAAAACATGGCTACATCTTACAAAAAGAAAAGTCAAAGTTTGCTCGAAGCATTTTTGTGAAAGTGCCTATAAGGTCAATTTAAAACATACCTTTTTGAGTTACACCCCTAAAAGTTATCGTGCTCTAAAAGATGATGCCATTCCTATGGAAAATTTACCCAAGTCTCTATCATCACCTGGACCATCTACATGGCAAAAGGCAAAGGGCTCAACTTATTCCCTAGAGTTTAAGTATAGAACAAGGTCATATATTTTGGGGGGCGAAACGAAGGCGCATACTCAGAGTATTGCAGCGTAGAGGAAGACGATACTTCGGACATTCCACTAACCGCATCATTAACGAATAAACTGAATGCACCTGAAGTATCAGCTGACTATAACGAGGAAGTTTTAGTGAAAGAAATGCCATACATTGCAGGATGAGAGGCTGAAAAGGATTATCAAAACCTTCCACAGCTTTCATGAATCAAATTGAGAAAGAAGCTTAATAAGGTGTGTTTACTACATTCAATGGGGACGGAATAGTGACAGAAAAGCAAAATTTTATAGGCAAACTTCTATTGAAGAGCAGCAACATTGACTGCACTGAAAAAGCTTTTTATTTATTTTTCAGATCAAAGAACTGAATAAAAGTTTGAAAGACCAGAAAAATCGTGAAAGGATATGGAGAAGAATTGTGGCTTAGACTAAGTCATTTCCATTTATTGTTATACCGCCAGCTTACTGCAAAAAGATGATAACTCGATTTTTCTACTTTTCGAGTTGCGTACATTTTCACACTTGCATGCAGTTAGTACTTAGGATGTTCTGTGAAATAAGGATGAATAAATGTAGTGCAGTATTAACGTCATGAGCATGTTAATCCTGCTCCACACACCATACTAAAATATAGATAATGTAGAAAAATCTTGTTTTTACAGTAAAGTGAAGATACACGCTCTATTGTGGAGGTAGAAAGCCGTTTAAGCTATAGCCTGTGAGATAGGAATTACAAGGTTGAAATCTTTTATTTAAATCCGCCATTTTGTTTTATATAAAATTTTAATGTATCTAGTGTCACTCGCACCGCTAAGACGAATCCAACGACACCTCATATGTGAAAATCCGTCCAGCCGTTTGGCGTGTAGGTGAAAATATGAATGTTATCCATATCTACCCAAATGATAATCACTCTCCGCGTGACGTCATGCGCGCCGGCAGACGAAAATCGAACAGCGGAGCATCCGGCACTGGCAGAATACCACATACACTTCCCGACGTCTCTGCATGACAGTCCGCTTCGACACCCAGGGGAGCACTGAGTGCTCATCATGCTACCAACTTAGACATGCTATGTAAACGTTACGTAACCTAAGCACAGGCTGGAAACGAGCTGTTTGTTTTCTGCGACCATAACCACTCGTATATAACGTTGTTTCGTGCTTTTCAGCAATAGTCAGAACGGTATAGGGCTAGTCGTTGGAGACGTACAACGGAAAGCAAACAAGCGGATATGGATCTACTGTAGTACGCACATGAGTTCTCGGGTTCTAAGAACTCACCAAGCGTTAATGGTGGAGAACGTAGCCCGACAGGACTTTGTTTATCACGGTATATAAGAGATATAATACTTATTCCGTATCACGGTCAGATACTATTTATACATTATTCAAACTGAAAGTAAATGACATCATCGCTCAATGAGGCTCTGGCGTATTTAGATAGCCAGTAACATGCATCTCTGTTATGCCATAAATAATAAAAATACATATCTAGGCTACTGTCGTCTCCTACATTGCACGGACGCATGCAGCATGTGATCGACCGAATGGCTAAAATAACTTCTAATGTTTATACTAGAAAGACATATGGTGTTATCTGGCCCATTTTATACAGAATACATTACGTATGTATGTATATCAGGTGCCGCCTCGGTTTCAGACACTGCAAAGCTATATTCATTGTGCTCCAGTTTCGGTACACAATAACCACACGTGGAGCGTGGAGTGTACAGGGAACAAATCTGGAAAACTTCTTATAACTTTATTGGAAATACATGTTTACAGAATACTTGACTAACCTTGCGGTTATACCTGCAATGCAAACTTTCCAAAAAATGTATTTCCGTGTGATATAAATATTTTGATTTCGAAAAATATATTGTTTTGCCTTTATTCCATGAACAGCTGCTAACAAAACTTGCCCTCCAAGGTTGAAATGTAAAAATTTTTGTTAAAGCTATAACGTGACGTAAACGTTTTTTGTTGCCATCTCAGAACGTGACCATTGCTCCTGCATTGGAGGTTAAATGTGATGCAAATAACCATTAATCTCTGACGTTGACACGAAATATATGGTTCCATTCTATCAGTGCCCGAAATAAAAAAAAATCCTATTTTCTGTTTACTTCGGTGGGAAATACAGAGGATGGATTAAATATTCTGCATTATTCTTAAAATGGATATAAACCATCTGTTCAGATGTTAAAAATACAATTTAGTCTAGGTAGAGAATACGCTGTTGGAATGATAATCTGATGTCATGAAATTAAATTATCGTTTTTCTAAAAACTAGTAAACTAGTATGTATGAATAATGGCGGAACACCAGTTCTGAAGTAAAACACTGGTCGAGGAATTATTTAGAAAATGTCAATATCAGTTCATTTCCCTTTGCTGTAAAAAATGATTGTAGAGGCATTCGGAACGCCAGTAAAGTTCTTCTCTTCGGACCTATATCACATGAATTATTAATTAAACAAATACAGTTATGATTGACCGAAAAATACGTAACCAAAAAGGATGGGACAATTTACATCAACAAGCTTCGTTTTCGAGCTGGTGCCGATCAGAGAAACATCTTTTTAGGTAATTTGTGGACTCTATTTCTGAGTCTAGTTTCTCTAATATTTCCATGAAATGCACTTCATTGTGTTCATGATATTTTGCCAAACCTCAGTAAGATTGTCTGGCTATACATTGTCTTTTATAATCTGTTACTAACGTTTGTTGTCCTTGACGGAATACGTCATAACGTCGCGCTATTGGACAGTTTCCTAGTATTTTTTCTTCATCATTGAAATAAGTTTATACGTAAATTAGCGCAAAAGTTATGATTATTCATATTCACAAAAACTACGAAGGTAATCTCAATAGTAAGTATGAAAACCATTTATTTCTAATAATTGATAACATAGCTTAAATATTTGTCTCTCTTATACATACTCGATATTTTGAACGGTGCAGTTTTTTAGAATGTGTGGCCGTTTTTGTATGCCCATGTCATACAAACTCGGTGTCAGGTCCTTGATGAAGCACTGCACTTTATCCTTCATTTAGTCCTCGGAACTGAATCGCTTTCCGGCAAATGTGCTTCTTCAACGTGGGAACTGGTAGTAGTAGGTACTGTGAAACACTGAAAGAAAATAGACGCTTAATTCAGAACTGAAGAAGAGGAATGTTGCCTGTCAAACGGTCGGTCTTCTGCAAAAGTTCCGATGGGACATCATCATCCAACCCGCCTTATCCAGTTTGCCGACGAGGTGAAATATTATAATTATTGATTCCTCAATGACTTGGCATCGAGCTGGTGTGACATAGACATACAAAAACTGACAGAGCAAATAGGAAACCTTGAATTTGGGATTGTCCTCGTATATCAGATTAACCTACAAAGTTCCTCTTCATTGTCGCTGTCACTGTGAAATCTTCAACTGCATAAAAGGAGCATTAAAAGGCAATTCCAGGCACAGCGGTTGTACTATTATTGCCCAACATGCTTTGTTACATTTGAATTTGGACATTTCACAATGAAAATGTAACAGTAACAGATTCTCTGCCTGAAATCTGTGCCACTAGTTTCACAAATCACTGTCATGCTCAGCCGTGATCCGGTAGAATTATTACGTAAAATTTATATAATGAAAAAAAAAATACGCAAAATCTCATATTCTGTACGAGGTAGCCGCTATAGTATACCGCTAGTTCATTCCGCGCCTACTGCAAGTCAGCATGGAGTGAATGTCACCTAATTCAAAAGTGGCAATTTATAGGAAAACCTACATAATGTCAAAAAACCTACCTAATGTCATAAAAATTAATAGTACGGATGCCGGTCTCATATCGCTGACGCAGCACGGAGTGGAACCCTAACGAATTCACTTTGGCGCATAGATCTGGATCATATTCTTCTGACAATCCGCTTTGTCAGATGAATTTATCGTAGGTAGGTAAAACCTCTACAAAACATTCCTTGGACTACCAATGATCAAAAATATCTTTCCATGGACATATGTGGATGTTATTTTTAAAAATCATCCACACTTATAAGAACCAGTTAAAATTAATTAAATTGCTTTATGCGCTACCCGCTAAATTGCTCTTGCTAAGTAATTTTCCAGATGTTAAAGAAAATGCAGGAAAAACATGGCAACGTCGCCTCCAATCCCCTAGCCAGAGGGGCGTCGATCCATAGACGCGGCCGCGCATGCTTCGTAACCCTTCCGAAAATAAAAAGAAATGTAACTCGGGCGACGAGCCGCGGTGAATGGATCTTGAAAATGAATGAAATATACTCCGGAAAATCTGCCGACACCAGCAACGCAACGTCTCTGCCAAATAAACGAACAGGCAAGAAAAAATAAACTCATGGGGCAGTTCAGAGGAGCAAAATCTGCGGTTGTCAGTGTGCCAATACGATTGATAAACAGAACGGGAGATGCGAAGGCCGTAGCGGTGATTAGCGACCAGATTTGTTTAGGATTCGAAGACAAACAATGAGCTGCAAAACAAGATTGATATATGTGCGTTGGCGTTGGGTTTATTGGGTTTATGTCGTTGATGTTGAGACCTTTGTGAAACCGGGAACATTTCGAACTCAAACTATTGAATGGGGTCGGTTTATCCCGTCAGAGGTTCGACATACATTTTACTCCGCCATAGTGGCATAATTGTTTTCCAATCAGGAAAGGTCAGTGTTCAAATGGGACAAAATAAGCTGTATATCAGCTATTAATGACTTTATTTAAAACTACCTGATGTGTCGTTTTGTGCCAGATTTTACATCGGTCAAGGGTGTGATGCTGTTTCCGACAGTGGAATGTTCCGCCACTCTAAAAACATTAGCTTGCAAATCGTCGATCAGACCAAATAATTCGTGTAGTTTCGACAACTGTTAGAGCTGTTCTCTGAAGTGCCTAGATGAACATACTAAAATTCGTCCACTGTGGGAGGTGAGGCAAAGGTCCATCTTTTCAGGTTTTGGCATGTATCTCTTCAACTATTAATAATATCTTTACAATTCCTTTTACATTAATGATCTACATTAAAGTACACTGGGCAAAATGAATAGTGAATTTTTCCACGGCGTGCACAAACGAAATGTGAGATTTGTAGACTTACTCCACTAGTTTATCGTGCGGGAAGCGCGTTGTTGTGGGATATGGGAGACAAAAGTTACGGGGTGTTCATTATACAGCTGCTTCGCAAACCTTTCTCGAGAAAGCAGCGCTATTACCGCGCAAAAGCCTTTAAAAAAAAAATAGTTTATTATACGAAGGAACTGGCAATATTTAGTAATGTAGAGGGTTTTACATTTTTGAGCTGGATACTAACGAAATGTTTATTTTCAATGGAATTCCTTATACTGCATTCAGTTAACTTTTCGCGTGCTCCTTGATTATATTTTCTCTTGTTCCGATGGATTTGATTTTCTTTCCATTTACGGGGGATAAGATCTCACAGTTCGCGCACTTCGCACTAACATTTTGTTTTTGTCAATCCTTGATATGATGCTTAGCAAGCAGTAGATGATGGACCGAATTTTCTGGGTTTATATTAAGAATACATAGAAAGTATCGCAATAGACAAATTTCATAAATTTGTATTGATGAATCGGTCTAGAGAAAATCTAGCTGTGTGAACAAATTTTGTCACCGCCTCTTTCTAGCTGCGTCTTATTCGGTCTTAATCAGGTTTCCCGAGGGGCTTGGCCCGTCTTGAATGTCGCATCGTGAAAAATATCGATCGGATGAGTCCATTTCTATCGGTCACTAGACCATCCGCTTGCCTATTTAGAAATGCTTCTTGGAATCGATCGTTTGCCCGGTTGCATGTGCCGCAGAAATAAAAACAAAAACGCCATATGCTAAAGATAGCTCTGCCATAACCATAAGAGAGCTATTCGTTGCTCAACTCCTCGATCATAAAAACTCACATTGGCGCGCGTGCATGTCATGTCGCTAACTTTTCCGTCATGTTTACAACTCGCTAGACTTAACTGGAACGTAATTTCCTAGATGTGTGATTTTTTCTACCCACGCGAGCTTTGCAGGCATGAATGAAAGCCTTCTCTTGGGTGTAATTAGGGTATAGTCTGGTTGAGCCTTCGCAATGGGAAAGTGTGGATGTTTGTTATTCATTCACGCCAAAATGGCTGAATGGATCTCGATGAAACTTGGTACAGAAACAGATTATAATCTAGAATAGCTCATAGGCTACTTTTTATCCCGGGAAATAACTTTCAAATATCTATTTCACTAGCTACAGCCCAAACGGCTTGATGGAATTTGACATGAGGTGTCTGGCGTGGAGGCGCTCAGTCTCTAGTCCTATCGAAATGACCAAGAGCATATAAAGTATTTGCATCATATATTTACGGCATTTTTTGGTATTTTGTTTTACTCCAGTACTATGAACAAATAGCCATTACGTTAGGAGATGTTGAGATTGTAGCGTACACAGGCTGTGAGATACTTGACGTATTACTTATTTTGATTTCGATTACACGTTTTATGTTAATTTATTATTGCAATAAAATGTTGATTAAAAAATTTCCGTAACTATTGCATTACATTGAATATTGAATATCTTTCTCCGAAACCAATCTTCTTCATACTAAAGCAAAATTCATGACCTATATTTTACACAACTTCCACGCTCGCCGAGCAGTGAGGCTAGGCTAGTAAATCAGATGCTAATGGCTGCAGAAGCCAATTACATAACTTTTGTATTCGGAAAGTTGACAAGTACGTCTGGATATTATATATTTTCTCAACAGTATTATGCATTCAACAAATTCAAAACCATGGATTGAAAGCGTAGATTTGTATAAAAATTGGCAGTTGCCGGTTGCCTGAACTTGGTACTTCCACTCTGGAAATTACTGACTTCCGGAAGTAATGCCTGGTGATATGTTCCAGAACACAGTTAGGAACATAAGATACGTTTACTCTTTTGTACGCATTATGAAATTTTCATCCAATTCGGGTGTTCCTTTATCAACATTATCTTGAGAACTTTGGACCAATGTAACTTCTTAATAATTGATAACATATTAAAACGCTCAAAGTTTATCTCTATAGTCAGTGTACTGAATTGTGAGCCAGCATAACTCCACAAACAAAAAAACATTGACCAATTTTCACATATGTGATACGATAGCCTTACTCTGAGACTCCTCTCAACGGTAATTTTGGAAAATGTAACAGGAATATTTTTCAATAGTGCTGTTATTTTCTCACTGTCTAGAGAGCGAAATACACCTCGTTTTCCATCAATATTTTGAACGTTTCCGATCGGCTGGTATTCCTAAATATTTTCGATGCTGGGTTGGCAGACGTAATCATTTGATCGAGACATTTTAACCGCAGTAAATGCGCCTGAAAATAGCATCAATGTTCATATGTACGAGTTGATCGTGCTCGCTTTCCGACTGTCCGACCCCCCTGAAACATGCCGATATAGTCAACTAGGAATTGAGAATAATTTTTTTCGAACATTTCAAATGTCTTACAAAGCTCGTTGATCTTTGGCATGCTCTCCTATGAAAACTTCTGTCCTATGGCTTTCTAGAGAGGCTTTGCCAAGGGGTGACCGACATCTTTTCGCACGTAATTGATGGATGGTTTTCCTCAGGGATCGGTTATGGCTCGATCATTGTTGCAGATTAATGACCTTATTTTCTACACGATAAATCCAATACACAGCATACGGGGAACATCACTTTACATGCAAGTAAGCAGAGTGACAGATTGAACTCTGCGGTTGAGGTGGAGAGAGGAAGACTTATATTAGCTCTATTGCCTTTGCTAAAGGCGGTTTAAATTTGCAGCGTTAATGAGTCGTGTATTTAACAAGTTCTAGCAATAGATGGTAGAAGAAACGGCAGCGTGTTTTTTGTCGGCACTGCCGGAAAGTTGACGAGATAACTGATCTATTTTTATTAGCTGCTTGTGGAGCTTCTGCTCAAAACAGCATTGTGCTCAGAAAAGAGTATCATTGATATTGCTACAAAAAAAAAAAAATACAATACACAATATAGTTGCGAAGCAAAGCTCAAAATCGAGTTTCTTCCGTGCAGGTAACACATGTATGGGTTAAGTAGATAGCTATTGCGGTTCTCTATCATCTGGCCCCCTTTAATCCACCCATTAGTTTACACTCTGTACATTGTTTAGCTTCTTTGATTAGCCGCCGTGTTTTGGTGTATGGCTTTGCTCTATTTCTGTGGGATTTTCGTCCTTCGATTGTTGATGGCTTTTAGAATTGCGTATATTAACTAAAGCCAAAATCGCAGAAACCTGGAAATACATGATTATCTAGAATCAAAGATTAAATGGCCTACCTTATGTCCTGAAACGACTGGATCATTAAGTTCATCCCAAGTAAAACATCAACAAATAAGACATGGCAACGTCGCAGAGGCGGCGACGCTCAACAGCGCATCCCGCATCGCACCTATCCCGCCTCAGCGCGTTTCCCGAACACATCCCGGCGGCTATCCCAATCCCGGCTTTCTCAGAATTTTGCATTCGGCGGATGTTCTGCTTGCGCTTTCAAGTTCAACGTCAATCTGACCTTTAGTTCGTTCAGGTTTTGTCCATTTCGAGAATGTTGATGCAGGTTTTCGCAATGGTTGTAGTGCGTACCTCATCAGTGAGATTGGTGTAGAATGACGCAGCAGGAGGACTTCTTCAGTAGGTGTGACAGGTACTGGTTTTTATGATTTGTTTTTATGTTCGCGTTCGTCCGGATACTTCTAATACTATGTACTATACGCCAAAAACTTTAACTCTAACACTATTTACTACATTTCTTCTGTGACAAGAGCAGATTGAGAAGAAATTGGTCATTTCAACCACTTCAAGCCCTTTGTTATTCTTTTTGCAATAGCCTATCATTCTATGATTTTCTCGGAATAGCTGTAATCTTTATGCGCCGTGAAGCTTTTAAAAATGAATGTAGTTACTATACGTAGTCACCTTTTCACTAGTAATGGAAGAGATGCATCTCTTTTGAAGCTTTCTGGTAAGGAATCTCGTTTACAACGTTTCTTATGCTGCATCCGCACGCTTGGCAAACCTCAACAAATCTTCACAAACGCAAACGTGAGGATAGAGCGTTTGCCTTGGTTTGCGTAGGTTTGCGAGCGCTTGAAGCCGATCCGATCGAGTGTCGATTTTTGGTCCCAAATCAAAGGCACGCAACGACTTGTGACGAGTCCACCTGCTTGTACCTGCTTGTACGCCCTCAATCTCGCTGTGCTTTCTCCTATGCCCGGGTGGCGAATAGTTGTGAGTTTGTTCAGTAGTAATCTTAGTCCAGCTGACCCCTTTTGTTGTATAGCTCAGCAATTTCATTTAGCTCAACTCAGTACTTAGTTCATTTGAAAAAGCAATGAGTCAACTATTTTGAGCTGTTTAACTCAGCGGCAAGAAACTGACGTTGTAGTTCTATTTTTTAGTGCCTTATTAGTAAGAAAATAAATCAAATTTATTCAATAAATTAAATATTTTTTTGAAATCAAATAAGTATATAAAAGATTAACGATTCTGTAGGTAGGAAATGACCTAATTTTAATTTTAATAATTATGTTCTATCCCTGTCAAGAATAGACAAACCTTTACAGTTGATCCGGATTTTATAAATCCGTAACATCCACTATCTTTTTGGTCGTACTTTTCGTTTTCTTTACTTGTTTATTTGCTTTTATACTAAAAATAAGTTAATCTAAATGTTATGACTGACAAGTTCGATGTCCGTTATGTTTGTCACTTCATAACATACTGTCATCACTCTATACAAGGCCCAGATAAGACCTAGCCTCGAGTATTGCTCACACGAGGAGGGCTGTCCGACTGATGGACACTTTCGCACCGGCGCGGCGGGCCGTCAGCTATCTGGCGCTCTTCTATCGCTAAGCTAAGGACTTTGCTCCTCAGAACTCGTCTTCATGATGCCGCCGCGCGATGTGCCTGCAGTCAGACCTTCCTGACTTCGGCTTCCCAGCCTAACCGTGTCGAACTTCGTACATCCAGAACTGGCCGATACCACCGCTCCTTTGCCCCTAGGTTGTCAAGATTGTGGAACAATCTACAAGAGGAATTTTTTCCCAGATCTACTAACCTTGGGCAGTTCAAAAATTGGATTAACAAAGTTTCTTTGGGATCCTCATAGCAGCCGTGGTGTCATGGCCTTAGGATTCTGCCTGCGCGGCTGCTTCGGTGTAAAAAACACTGACGCGCCCGTAAACATGGATGACGACGATTGCGTCCTCAAAAAAAGCCAAACGTTTGTACAGGTTTGGAGTTTGCGGCAAGTGCCAAGCGTGCGGATGCGGCATCGCGTTACTAGAAAAATTAACCTCTGTGACGTAGGCCTTTTATTTAGCACTTCTTATTCAAGGAAAACTACCACCTAAAATTGACTCGTCAAGCGATTTCTACTTTTTTTCAACCTGCTATGTACACATATCCCAATAATCTGTTATTGCTATTTAGGTCTCGCCTGTTGGTTTCTCAGCAATACGCTTAATCAATTCAATTAATCAATTAATTTTGGCATTGTTTTTCATCTTGCGGCCAGCTACTAGTTTTGTTTCAGTTATTGGGGTTGTCAGAGAAATAAAATAACCTACAAGAATCTCGATACTCAGCAACGCCTCCGAGATGTTGGACAATGGAGTTTGATGAAAAATGAGATCCGTTTTGTTCTCTAAAATGAGATTGTAACAGTACGTCTTATACAAAAGACCCTCATTTCACATTAAAATATCTTGGAAACGATGCAACATAGCGCGATACTTTTACATGTGCTCTTGTCTAACTCGTATGAGATACATTAAGGTAAATCACATTACGGCTGAAACATGCTTTTCTGTAACCCCTACGATACTCTTGGTCATTTCTTTAGCTAAACGTTCCATCGGAGGTATGTACTAATATTATTTATTACCTATCCCCCACATGTTATTTACCTCGTACAATATAGTGAAAATGCATTCAGCTACTTTTATTCAAAACATGACAATAATGATCGCCTACCTTAATAGCCTCATTAGGAACTTCTTCACAGTTCAGTTTCCAGACTACTACAAAGTGTTTACTTTGTATTCTACGGCTGTCTCAGAACGGGACAAAAATGCACCGAAGGTCTGTTGACAAATGAGAAAGTCTGGAATAAAGGAATAAAAGTAACAGACATCGCTTGAAATTCCCATTTCGTTCTCTGGCTTGGTACGGTCTGAATAGCAGAACAGGCTCGTTGGACTCCAATTGGTAAATTGCAATGCTTTACTCGAATTGTATGATGGTACAAAGTTGAGCCCAATGAAAGTACGCTTTGGGATATCGCCAAGATTATTACTTAAAACTCAAATTTTCTTTTCGTGTTCAGGATTGGTACGCTACTCGAATGAGTAGATGTTTGTGAGCAGTAAAAGTGAGATGTTTGTTATTGTATATGATTCAAAATCCCATTTCCTAACTAATGAACTCCAACTGCAGGTACTCACTGTACAGTACTCCGAGATACAATATTTTTTGTAACCTCACAAATGTGCGACATTGCGACTATTTGTATTAAACTGACTCTGCACTTAGTTTTTAACAAAGCGTTGATTAGACTTTTTGGGTCACCAAGTTCTAAATTGCCATTTTTGTTTGTTTGTGTCTTGTACCCCTCGGTACTATACTAAGTGACATATAAATCCGAACACACAGTTTAAATGGTTTTATTTTAATAAAATTTTGTATAAGTACTTAATGAAGCATAATAAGTAAATGATAAAAATTTCAAAATGACTGCACTGCTTTAAAGCCCTTTGACCTTTAATAATGTGTGGATGCACCCTGATGTGCTACGCATTCTCCAACACGCCTAGGCATGCTTCTGATCAAGTGGTCAATGTCCTCCTGTGGTATCTCATTCCAGGCAACCACCAACTCCTCTCGAAGTGCTTCTAGAGTCTGGGGAGGACGTTGCAAATTGAGCAATCTCCTACCCATCATATCCCACACGTGCTCAATTGGGGATAAGTCGGGAGATCTTGGTGGCCATGGTAACAATGTGACATCATTATGTTGAAAGAAGTCTATTGTGACTCTTGCAACATGTGGTCGGGCATTATCTTGTTGGAAAGTTGGATCTGCCAGGGTGTCAAGATAGGGTAAAAGATGGGGTTCTAGAACTTCGTGGATATAACGCTGCGCGTTCATGTTACTTCTGATGAAGATTAAAGGTGACCTGGAACCATAAGCTATAGCACCCCAAACCATAACTCCAACAAAAAACTGTGGATTCTTCCTTTCACCACTTCGCCTTCTAACCCTGGCCTTGGTAAGGCCAATAATCTTAGGCGGCGATCTTCACGGTCTCTTGTTCTACGGCGGCGTCCAGTGCCCCTTGCTCTCTGCGTACGGCCTTCTCGAAGCCATGCCTGACAACACCTAACCACAGTGTCTACACTTCTTTGCACTCTAACTGCAATTGCCCGAAAAGAAAGTCCAGCTTCCCGAAGTCCCACTATACGGCCCCTATCAAACTTACTAAGTTGACGAAATCGTACAGGTCTCCGTACTCTAGGCATCGTAACCGATCGTAAAGGATGTCAAGAACCAAAATCCGCCAACGTTGATTCTTTACTGCGGCTGAAATATTCATTTTTAGAGCGTTAGTGAATTAAAAAAAAGCAGTATAAAAACCGGAATGTCCAACTGATAAGGCTGAAAATTTTTTCACTTGTTATTTACAGTAAGATAAATACATTCACCAACTTTTATTGAAATAAAACCGTTTAAACTGGGTGTTCGGATTTATATGTCACTTAGTATATGTATTTAGAAAACGATGATCATTTTGACCAATTTCTGTAAGTTACTAGTGCAGATTGTGTGATTTCTATTGTTTAAGTTGCTTGTTTTTCTATTAAATTATTGTTGTTCTAAGCTTTTCATCTGACTGTCAGGTCTGACGTCTAATTTCAGAGCCAGTGTTGAACGTTGGAGTTTTTGAGAATATTAAATGACACAGCTGCAATACATGCTTTTCGCTATTATTTGTGCTTTTGTTGAAAACCACGAAGTTTCTTGTAAAATAACAAGAGTGAATGAAAATCCAGTAATAATTCCGTCAACGTGTTAAAAAATTCAGTTACATCTTAAAGTTGCATCATTCCTTTTCAACCCTTAACAATGCTTCAATTGAACTTTAATTACTGTAAATTACTGCTCCTTGATACACTTAAAACGTATTTAATGTTAATTTTTTTTCAAATTTTAATCTCAACTTTTACAGCCTCTAACTTCTCAGGGGTGCAATTTAGTATATACGCAAGTTGCTTTAAATTACAATATTTTGGGTTCTGTTTTGTGCCAGTTCTTATGCGAATCATCCTGTATAGACCTATCTACAGGCGCAACATTCATCACGATCATTTTATGGTATGCATTACCATCAATCTTCATTACCAGTTAACTTTTTTTTTGCTGAAGAGGCATGGACAAAAGCGCCTGCAATCAAGTTGTTGGGAATGCGCCAAAATGTTCCAATAGCGCACCGGAAAGATGCTAACAGGATTTGTAGTCGTACGAAATAATGTGTGGTGTTTTGGATAACTAAAAGAAAATAGACCTTTTTTAATATAATACAGGAATGAACTTTTTTGTTGTTTAGCATTTAAAAGGCATGGGCTTTGTGAATAGAAGATTCGATTTGGGCTAGAAATAATATTCAGGATGTCAAAGCTTAGGATATCTACAATGATCTCAGGAACCAGTTCGTTAGAATGTTGGTTAACTGAAGAAAAATATCGAATTACCTTCTATGTAAAGTTAAAACAGTGATTCAGCCGATTTTGAATGTCACTGGCTATTTAAAATTATGATTAGAATAATCCAAAAATGTATTTAAAATCAGGATTGTCGTCTCCCGCCACTTATATTAAGTGTAAAGGCTAGATTGAAAACAATGCAAAATAAATTCAAGGAGCATCGCCTACCGCCTACTACCCGTTACCTGACTCCTGCTTTTTTGTTGGATAACCGGGGGCTACACACTTCTCCGACCACACAAAGTGGACATTGTCCTTTGCCCTTACTTGTCATGTAGAGGCGATTCTAGTATGATTTTTTAAGTCACCAATTTTTAATAACATTCAATCATACTAAGTGTATTGCGAAAATTTTACATTCTTGTTTTGCCCTAGAACATTTAAAAAAATTAAGTAAGTTTTGCAGACAACCTGTTGTTTCGGCCGCCCTTTATGTAGAAAATATTAAATTGTATATAAAACATTAAAAAGTCATAGTTTTGGTAAGCAACTACGAGTACTACTCATTTTTAAGGTTCTGAAGACTCGATATCAACGATTCAAATTACATATTTTTTTCTTAACATAAAATCTGAAAATTTGAGG
The DNA here is from genome assembly GCA_963669975.1 of Acanthoscelides obtectus. Taxonomy (NCBI): domain Eukaryota; kingdom Metazoa; phylum Arthropoda; class Insecta; order Coleoptera; family Chrysomelidae; genus Acanthoscelides; species Acanthoscelides obtectus. The sequence goes on from CAVLJG010000004.1 coordinate 53,821,034, forward strand.
GAGCGTCAACAGCCCCTCTACACTTGCTTAGCCTCTGCGATGCGCCTATGCAAAATCGTGCAAATTGGGCGACATATCATCTTAATGCTTGGAATTACGTTATGGTATTTAGTGCAGCCGGTGAAAAATGTGCCGAGTAAGAGGACTATATTTTCAAGAGCCTGTTTTCGAGAGGCTTAAAAATACATAACTCGCATTTAGATGGATTTATGCTTTATATTTAGATAGTTCAAGAAGATATAATGATGGAAAATTTTCGAACAAAATATGTACGATATCCAAGGCGAAACTATTTCCGTTGAGTACTTGATGGTAACCTTTATAGACTTGTCCATAGATTACACTTATAAACCGTTACACTACACCAATTTAAATGTTATTTTAGTGGATCTTATCGGTCAAGATGAAGGCTTTATACGCTGGTGTCTGTCTAAATTAAGGAATACTTAGATGGAAATTGTTTCTGTAGTAGAGTTATCATTCAATTTTTACTTACCTCTAAGTGTTTAGAGACAATATGGTTTTTGGAATATGATATACCACGCAACACAATTCCACTGTAGTCAGTGTGTCGATATTTTTGCTATCATGTAAGCTTATTACCTGCGGCGTAGATTTTGATGAGATGATCGGCATGCTGTTTGTTGGGTCAGGGTAGCTAATGTTCTAGTAGGCAGGAAATATTGACCTTTGTCATCGGATGGCCTTGTTAAATTATTATTACTTGTCTATTCCGAAAATTCTATAGGAGCCTAAGCCCTAAAGCTAAACCTAGGTAGGAGGTTAGAGACTGCATTCCGATTGTTTCCCTAAAATGTCTTCTCATGTTTAATAATTTTTAATATGTTCGGGTGTATTGATATTTTTAACATGTAACGAAGGTATCTGTTGTTATCAACAAGCCCAATGTCTCCGTCCTTTTGTTTTTATATTTATAACAAGTTATATCTTCTCTACGTTCGTTTTGAAACACCTTGTGGCTGCAACCTCAACGACGAAATTCTGATGGAGGCTCCATAGAGAATGCCGAAAGCTTGATTTTATCGTCAAAAGAGTCAACTTAAGCCTAAAAAATTTGCCAATTTCCCAATTAACAATAATTAATTGTATATATATATTTCTTATATACTGACACCTACGTATATTTATCAGATTTTAATAATTTTAGCATATATGTTCAGTGTCCCTTACTTGTAAAATGATTAAATTTTCAGTTTGATTCGTCAACTGACTGCAGAACCTGGTGCAATAATGAGTTGAGAATCCACGATTTCTTATACACTCATTGACATTGCCTGGGCATCGTGCTGATAAGGTGGCCGATATCCTGTTGGGGTATCTCATTCCAGGCTATTGCAACTTCGAGAGTAAGAGCTGCTAAAGTCTGTGGAGGTTGTTGCAAATTCAAGAGCCTGCGACCTATCATCTCCCAGACATGTTCACTTGGAGATAGGTCAGGCGATCATGGTGGCCAAGGTAAACGGTTGATGCGATGTTGATTCATGAAGGCTAACGATGCTATGACAACATACGGTCTGGCATTGTCTTGCTGAAAAATCCGGTTTTGGATGGTGTTTAGGTATGGAATAAGATGAGGCTCCACTACTGCCTGAATATAGCGTCGGGCTGTCATATTGCCGCTGATGAAAATTAGTCGTGATCTGCTACCATAAGCAATTGCACCCCATACCATAACTCCCACGGTGTGGTGAACGTGACGCTCTCTGTCAAATTGTGGGTCACGTCTTTCACCATGTCGCCTGTTCACTCTTGCCCGACCATCGTTCATCCCCAGACAGAAGCGGGATTCGTCAGTAAAGACCACCTGATTCCATAACCGGTCTCATAGAATTATTTTACTACACCAGAGCAAACGGTTACGCCGATGTTCAGCTGTGAGAGGTAGCACGCAATGTGGGCGATAAGAAAAAAGGCCAAACTGTCGTATTCGCCCATATACCGTACGCATACCAACCATCCTTCCATGCTCTTTAAACCACTGATCAGCGATGGCTCGAGTACTACTGAATCTGTCTCTCTGAGCCAGAAATTTTAACCGGCGGTCTTGTCGCTCTGTGGCTCCTCTGCGACGTCCAGAACCCTTCGCTCGCTGTCCGCGGCCTTCCTGCGTCCACGCTCGTTCACACTGCAGTATAAGGATCTGTTGGTCCTCCCCGGCTTCACGCAACCCGACAATTCGACCACTCTCAAAGTCACTTAGCTGAGACACCCGGCAAATTCTACGCACTCTAGGCATTTTGAGCAATAAGCTACACGAAATTCAACATTTAACTGACACCGTAAATGTACGAAAACTGAATGCTTCTTTATCACCGAACAATACACGCAGCCACCACAAAAACTTAACAGAAAGACCTGACCATTTTATCACTTGTTGTTCATGGCAAGATAAATTATGTAAAAAATTCTTGAATTCTAATAAACATACGTAGGTGTTTACCTTTTTTTGTCACTCAGTATATTTATCTGCATGTGTTCGATTCGAAACTTACTTATTTTTTCTATTTCTAGTGGCAACGTAGACTTGGATCAGCATACTGTCCTATCGAACACGGAGTCTGGTAGCTCGTCAAATTCAAGTATATCATGCAAGTAAGTGCTTTTTTTTTTAAAATGCAATGTTATGTTTTTGACTTCATAAATTGAATATGGCTGGAGAATATACCTTTAATGACTTATTTTTTTGTGCCACGTAAGACAAAATAGCAATTCGTAAAGTATTTTGAAGCGATTAATAACTGACAATGATTGTTTTATTAAATTTTCGAAGAGAAACCTTCATGTGAAAAAGGTGTAGGAAACTCATTTTCAGTTAACGGAAGAAGTGTCCGTTTTAGGAACTTAACTGTTTTGTTTCATAGCTATAGAACATTTTTCAGATAAATAATGGATCATTGTGAACAAAAATTTATAATTTAACGACGATCAGAAGTAGATCTGACAACGGAAACATATCATATGATAATTGTATCGTGTTTAGCCTAAAAAGTGACGGTGTGGGTGTGTTATTTTTTATGTTTACTAGATTCAGAAATAGGTAAAATCGACATAACTTTTAAATAATTCCACGTAAAATATCACTGTGAACTCATTGTGAAAGAAATTAAGAGCCAGTACACATGTTGCACTAATTCCCTGTTAACCAGAAGAAACTACTCTATAGTTCTTCCCACGGTTTTTGACGGTTACGTCACAATGACATACGAAATAAGTAAGCACATTAACTGATGTTGCCATGTGCGTAACTTAACTTCCTTAAAGAAAATTGCACTTTGCGCGCAAGTCAATCTGTAACGCACACAAGACAAACAAGCATAAATGAAGAACTCATATGTTGACGATACAATTTCCGAGGCGGTGAGACAAAACTAAAAAACGTATTTCTTTAAGTTTACATGACCAAACGTCCGCGCATAGAAGCCAACTGCATATGTATATGTGAGGGAGCTGGATTTATAAAAGTAATTACTGTAGTTTAACTGTGACCGCCAAAAACTGTGAACAGACCTATATTACCTTTCTGACTGATTTTGACGTTTATTTTGGCTTAAGTTTTTCATCTTTGGCAGATCAATATGTTAGTAGATTCATGCTTCTAAACTTTTCACCACAGATCATAGTTACTTGTCTGTTATTCTACTACTCCTATCTCGAGAACCAGAGTGAAGCAAAAAAAGTGTGTGCCCGATAAAATGTAAAAACCCAAAAACCATTAACAAAATTGATCTCGCTGGTTTGTTCTATTTTTTTTCTGTTCCATAGCATACTTTTTAGTTCAAGCTCAAAATCCCATACAAATCGGCACCGTCCCTGTCTATTTTTTTTTAATTTTATATGTTGTGAAGAAGTAAAGATGTTGTCTATATTACTATTATTTTTGAATTGCAGAAGTTATGGAGTACTCTTTGTATTCAAACTTGTTTTCTTGTTTAGTGGCAGATTGTCAGAAAGTCCGAGCAACAGCGTGGACGCTGTGGGTCAGGGCCGGCGCAGGGCAGGTCCTGAATCTGACAGTGATATGGACACCGAGGCTGAGCCTTGGCAAAACCTAGTCACCGCCGAAGAACTGAGAAACCTTTCCCCACATGAAAAAAAGCGTCAGGACGTTATTAATGGTACGTAATTTGAAGATTCGTCGGCCTAGCTCTGTATTCACTACTACTTGAGTGTTCGTTAAGTCGCGCTTGAGTGTGAAGAGTATATTTCTAATTTCTAAAAAACAAAGACAGAATTAATCGGGTACTTTCATCGTTTCTTTACTTTTAGGCTAATTGTTATAAATGATAGTATTTACGAAGTAGAATTGTCGTGAGAAAACTTTGAGTACAATTTGTGCTGTCTGCAAATGTGTAAAAGAAGAATATTTCTGCCCTTAAATATGTCTTACAACTGTTAAGTGATAAATGGAACAGTCAAAACTAAACCCACCCTTGAGTGTGCATTGTTCATCCAGTATCCAAGAGACATACACATTCAAGTCGCACTGTTAGGGTGGCGAATAGTTGAATTATTGTCAAAAGATTTTTAGTTATCAATTTGGTTTGTTATATAAAAATTATTTTTCGTTTCCAGAATTATTCCACACCGAAAACTCTCATGTAAGGAACTTGAACGTACTGTACAAGATCTTCTACAGGAAAATCCTTGAAAGCCAAACGCTTAAGCCTGACGAACTCAATCTACTGTTTCCCAACATCAAAGAAATGTTTGACGTGCACAGGGAGATCAATAAGGAGATGTGGAGGCGGCGGAAGGAAGATCCTATAGTTAAGGTAAGCTCACATGCTTGCACCAAACTACTAGGGAGGATTCACATTTTGTAAGGTCATACAACTGAAGTAGAATATCGAGAATATTTTCAGCTACACGAACACTTTTAGGGCCTGTTCCCTTAACATCTATGAGTGTTTTTTCCGCAGAGATCTATTATACTTCAATCAATAATAAATTTCTATACGCCAATCCCAGCACAATTGCAGTTTGCCCATAGTGTCGTATGTATGTTGTATTAAAAGTGGAAACTTGATTTTTTTATGTAAAACAGAGAGCACAGTCTTCTAAAACCTTTTGCGATTAAACAAAGCTATATTTATTACTGTAACTTGTATTTGTTTCACCAATCCAATGTTTTTCCAGTTACTAATATTTAAAGTAACGTTGAACATTTTCTCTACTTCTGTCATTCTCTCAAAAATACCAGCTTCCCATAATTAGAACACGTATCGCTAGTCATAGGTTCTTAATAAAAAGAGGAAGAATTGCTAGCCCTACTACTTACATGACAAATATTATATGTGGACCCATCTAAAGGAAACCGCTTTCTTTTTTTCACATGAATCATCACTCATAAGTCAAAATATGGAAAATTATTTATTTTGATTATGTTTCCTTTTATTTCAGGAATTGGGTGATACATTACTGGGCATATTTAATGAAAGACTTAAAAAAGCGGCAGCCACATTTTGTGAGAGTCAGCAATTAGCTTTAGAATTTATAAAGAAAAGGCGGGAAAGGGACTCCAAATTTGACGCAGTTTTAACAGAATGCGAGAAGAAAAGACAATGCAGGTAGGTACTGTGAATCACTTACTCGCCCAACAAAAACGGAGAATGTAAAACGTTCATTTCAATTTTACTAGCAAAAGTGCGCACTTGATATTTACAGTTTCAAGAAATTAATACTAAAATATTCAATGTTGACAGCAGATTGAAGTTACTCTAAATTGGTGACTATCAGTTTTTTTAAAAGCCAAAAAATCTAAAAGGGGTCATATTTTTCAGCAAAGTAATAATTTTGGGTGGGCTTTTACATTTTCGGAAGACTTTTGGCGTTTTCGGGTCGATTGACGATGGTGACGGGTCTGGTACAAAGGACAGATAACTTTACACTCATTTGTGGATTTGGAAGGATGGACGTCCTTTCGGTAGCGGGAGTGTCTATCTTGATAATGTTACAGGACCGTTGAGGCCGTTGTAGTTACACACTGTGTAGGAATGTGAAAAGAAAAAAAAACGAACGAAATGTCAACTGGAAGTCAGCTAAATAAAATACATCAGAATTCTTATTTGTACTTGAAAAATGCTACAGTGCTAGACGTAATCATTAAACAGTATTTCAATCATGGGGCTTAATTTAGCAGCCAGGCAAACATAGGGGAATAATAAAAATCATGCATCTATTTTGTAGTAGATACACCGAAGTGAAAAATTGTCAATGATCACACACATGTTCACCTAAAAAAGGTTGAGGGTAATGCGTTTAAAAACGTCTTTCAATCGTTCTGAAGTGTGTATGTTAATATCAGTGTAAGTGAACGCATGAGTAGCGATGTGATATACTTAAATGCAAACAATAATACTAGTATTGAATGAGAGATCATATTTGACCTTGTTAAAATGCGATTACATGTTTTAGGCGTCTTCCCCTGCAAGGCATCCTTCCTACAGAGATGCAGAGGCTGTCCAAATACCCTCTTCTCTTGGAAAGGCTCATCCACAGTGTGGAGTCAAACAAAGAGGAGGTGGAGGACCAGTCAAGGAAGGACGAGTTGGCCAAATTGCACTTGGCGATGCAGAAGTCTAAGGAGATTTTAAATTATGTCAATGAGGCTGCCAAGGTAAGCCTGAATAGTGCCACGCCTTTTTTATAAAGAAGAGGAAATGGTGGAGTGATTCTTCTTTCCTTGTTTTAAATTAATTAATGACTTAGTAAATTACAATAAATGAAATCTAAGGGTCGGCTAATGCAAAACAGCTGTCAAGTGGCGTGCAAATTAAGGCACTAGCTCAATAAAGCGGAGAGTAGGGGGGTATTAAGAGCGCCAGTGACTCAATACGGTTTAAGCCACAAATCCCCGAGATGTTAGTCGGAACTTGTTTTGCTTGACCATCACACAAAGAAAAGAATCTAATAGTAATGAAGAAACTTAATTAACTATATACAGAGAGCCAAATGAAATAAGATATCTAAAAACGAATCACAATACAGGGTTATCCAAATTAAGTGTCCACCATTAGTAACTTTGTTATTAGTGAAAATACAAAGTTGTTTGAATTAGCAAACTAGTAGCATTTTTAACGCTGGTAAAAATGAGAAATAAAAAAAAACAATTGAGAGTCGTTATTTTGATTTTTTTCAGTAAAATAACATTTTTTTAAATGGAAACCCCTGTATATTATATTTTTTTCTGTTAAAGCATCAAATTTTAAACAAAAAAGTTCATAATGACTTTTCCGCTAAAGTCAAAAATAAAGTCAAAATAACGATAAATATTTTTAATTATTTGCAGTATTATAATATTAAGACGGCTATGAAAACAACATGGCGTTCGCGATTTGACAGCATTAAGATAAGCGACAAATTTTTAAACTGGACATACTCGCAACTAGAAGGCTTTGGAAAACAATGATAAAATCAAATAATGTCAAACATTAGTGTAAATACTTGTTTATAAGCTTTATTGTGTCATTAATTTAAAGAAAAATGTTCTCCCATGAAGAAAAGTGTGATATGTTAGAATGCTATTTAGTGTGCAGAAAATCCTCCTTGATAGCAAGAGAATACTACAGTGAATTATATCCCGCTCGCATTCAACCGTATGAACGATATTTTCTGAGACTTTATCGAAAATTTAGGGGCAACGAAAATGTTTTTGCTAAAACAAGGGCAAAAAAAGAATTCATAATAAGCGAGGCCACGGAAATTGCAGTTATTGGATATTTTGAAGCTTATCGTGAGAATTCAATAGCAGATATTCTCAAGGACTCTAATTTCAGTTATGGTACTGTTCAAAGGATTTTAAAAAAATACAAATTTATTCCGTATAAGTACCGACCAGTTCAAACGCTTTTGGCAGGGGATCCAGAGAGAAGACTTGTTTTTTGCCATTGGTATCTTAGCTTCTGTCGCCAAAATGTAAATAACTTTCGTTACCTTTTATGGACAGATGAATCAAATTTTTCAAATTCTGGAATGTTTAATAGAAAAAACCACCATTATTGGTCAAGAGAAAATCTTTTGTTAGTACATCCAAGAGGCCCACAAGTCCGTTTCAGTTTCAACGTTTGGTGCGGTATAATTGGTTCAAAAATTGTTGGCCCGTTCTTTTATGAGGGAACCCTAACTGGTGAAAGATATGTGGAATTTATGTCAGAAATTCTGACTAATTTCTTAGACGAATTGGATCTAATAAGTAGACATCATCTGCATTTTCAGCAAGATGGCGCACCTGCCCACAACTCCAGAGGTACTTATCATTTTCTAAGTACTACTTTTAATGATCAGTGGATAGGAACAAATGGCCCAATACAGTGGCCTCCCAGATCACCAGATCTAAACCCACTTGATTACTTCTTGTGGGGTTACTTAAAGAACCAAATTTACAAGCGAAGGTACGATAACCTTGACGCGTTAAAGACTGCAGTTAGGGAAAAGATAACCCAGATAGATGGTAGGACCATACTTAAGACAGTTCGAGCAGTTGAAAAACGTGCCCAAAAATGTATTGAAGAACAAGGTGGTGTTTTCGAGGATCTTCTTTAAAAAAAATTGTTATTGTATTTTGTAAGATTATAAGTTGATGTTGAAAATAAAGTTTGTCGATACAATTTAATTGTTTCAGATTGGAGGCCATAACTTCAACAATTTGTAACCTAGGAGAAAAGTTATTGTAAGCTTTTTTGTTTAAAATTTGATGCTTTAACAGAAAAAAATATAATATACAGGGGTTTCCATTTAAAAAAATGTTATTTTACTGAAAAAAATCAAAATAACGAATCTCAATTGTTTTTTTTTTATTTCTCATTTTTACCAGCGTTAAAAATGCTACTAGTTTGCTAATTCAAACAACTTTGTATTTTCACTAATAACAAAGTTACTAATAGTGGACACTTAATTTGGATAACCCTGTATATTGCCAAAACAAGCAGCACATATGCTCCACCACTGGAATGTAAGTTAAAAGAAAATATGTTATTAAAAACTACCTGACAATAAATTTAATAGACGGTAATAACTAATCCTGCAAAACGTTTACCATTGTACACGTACGAAGGCTTTACAAATATAGGCCGTGCAAATAGTTTAATGCCTAAACCTAAACTTATCTGGACAATGGTCTTACCTGGATAATGGTCTTCTTCCAGTTACAGCTCTAGGTACAGCTGAGATGTTCACAGCTTACAAACGCTGAGGTCAAAAATCAGTGGCCAGTAGTGAGCAGTGACATAAGGAACGTCACAAGGTAGGGGCTGCTTGCCTCGTTCTCAATATTTAAGGGGTACTACTCCATAAACTGGTGCTTAGGGCGTTAATATCACAAAATCTGGAAGTTAACGGAAAAACGCCCGCACACAACCAAAATCACAGCGGACAAGCCGAAGCAAAATGGCGCTGGACGCGTCGGTACGTAATTAAAAGAAGGTATCGTGATAGTATATCACATTTCAAAAGAAGGTAACTTCATAGTAAATCAAATTTTAACAGAAGGTATCTTGATAGGCATGTCAACATTTAAAGAAGGTTAAAATGAATGGCCTTGAACAAGGTATCTTGATAGAACCAAATGTCCCTATACTGGTACTACGTGTAAAGTCACAAGGTGGCGCGCTGGTTACCACTGGGCGGATTGTAGACAGAAACAAATCTGTCTACTAGGAACCAACAATATTTTATGAGGAAATTTCTCAGATAGAAGAAAGATTTCAATACAATATTGAGTCGCTGAGAATGACAGATATAATACGTGAGAAATTCTACAATCAATAAACTATGGAATTTGACAGAAGAAAATCATTAAAAAGCGTTTGGTCTAGGAATGGGCACTCTATAATCAATAAAGAGAAATTCAAATTACTCATGAGTGATCAAAACAGTAAAAAGCAAGGTTACGTGATTTTAGCACGTGACAATAGAACTCTAGAGGAGATGGTGCATTCACCTTGAGAGTTGGGCAAGTTTTCTAACCATTATTGAAGAGCAGAAAAAAGCCTCTATCCCTTTCGAAATACGATATTAGGTTTGTTCGGTCATTGGTCGTTGACTTGTCGGTGACTGTGTCTAGGGTCCGGGGGTGTGGATTTCATCTTCATAGCGTAGCAGAATGAACAGAATTTGTGAGGCGGGATCTTGAACACTATCACTGACAGGTTGGTGACTGCTGTACGAACAGGGCTCTCAAAAATGCGTTTCGTCTTCAAAGCGTTAAGTTGGTATCTCAGTCATATTCAGAACAATCCAAATGATGTAACATTTATTCATAACTTTCATAATTGAAAGTGTTTTTCAAAAAATTTTCATATATGACATCACTTGAGATGGTTGACCACCATAATAGCTGATACTTTGAGAGACTTCAATTCTGAGGCTAGTGGTGTCAATGTTTGTCTTATGATCAATCCCACTGAATATAACCTCTCCTTATGCTCAATTTGGCTTTTATTAGAAATTATTAGAAATGCTGTTTGCTTCCATTCTAATTGTACTGACCAAATTTATGTGATTGAGTCAATTTTCTGTTGTTCTTTCGTGTCTAAACCACTGCCTCCACCGAGTTCAGGAAGTGTAAGAAACAAGTATGTCTTTGAAAAATATAAAGAACCCGACTGCAGTAACTGAAAAGATTAAAGCTTTGGTTGGGTTAGCAAATGTCAAAATCCATCAAACTAATTGTGCTACAGTCCTTGATTATAGTTTTTAAATTCGGTGATTTCTTTATATACAGTTTTAGTATCTCCAGTGTCACTCATATTGTTGAGACAAATCTAGAAACATATTGATTTTGCTCAAGTCGTTACTGTGTTTTTAGCTCTCTTTTCCTTTTCTTAAATGCTCTTCGCGCCTGTCAAGGGCTTCGTTTTATCCGAGAGATATATTCAATTATTTTGGTTTTCAAAGAAAATTAAATTTTTACGGAAAGTAGTATCGTCCTTATTTCTGATATTCTAAAAACTCCCTTGTTTAGAAAGTGTGCTTACTGTTTTTTAAAGGTGAAAATAATTATGCACTCTTTTGGAATCACACTATGATGATATGGTCAAGAAAACGAATATCAATTGACTGTAAAGGTGCGTTTACATATGAGCACCCACGCTCTGAACAAAAGCGCCCGCATTCGTTCGCGTGCGTGGAAGGTGTTTAAACTGAAATTCATTTTTCAACACATGGGCTGATCCAGTCGTTTGCGTACGATGTTAACATGGAGAATAGATATATAGCCGCGGCAGCATTTATTATACCGTATAATTTAATTAAAACAAAAGAAAATCGGAAACGTAGATGTCGTTGGTAGATAAACGAATTTCTACGCAAAAGAAATAATGATTTATTGAAGGAACTAATATCAGACCGTCTATGATCATTTCAAAAATTTTAAAAGAATGACCAAGGCTGACTTTGAATACCTGCTTACGTTGATAACACCAACGATAACGAAAAATGATACAGTTTCGAAAATCTATATCATCAAGAGAACGTTTAGCCATAACCTTGCGTTTTTTGGCAACTGGAGCGGCTTGCATTATCTTTTCAGAGTGTCAAAATCTTTATTTTGCTTTTTTCACAACGAAATGATCCCATCAAACTTTTAATTTTTTCTCTGCTTCGCAGCAGTCTAAATTTTCAATGCTACAATCGATTCCTAGTTTTTGACATATATATTTTTTTTTTCGATTTTAAATAATACTCTTCTTGCCTAACGTCCCACAGTATCAGTAATTTCTCAAACCCTTGCAGTAGTTTTAAAACTAGTATTATTCCATTCCATCTTTTACTGGACTAAATACAATCAACTCTTCAATCCTGTGCGCCGCGTTGTCGTTTCCGTCCACACTGAGGATTCGCGAACCCATTAATTTCTTTGAGCACCGTCTTGAGACCGACACCGGGTGGATCGCATTCGCTGTTGCTCGCGCACAGGAAGATAAATGGTGAGCGTGCGCGCATAGCCGTTTAAGAGTACAGTGAAACTCGTGCGTCTGACCATTCCGGTCGGACGAGACACTGAACACTTTCGCTCCGGACGGCTAAAATGTTAAAATCCATTAAGCCGTTTGAGTTGCAGCCTGTGATATAGAATTTTCCGAGTAATTAGCTTCAAAAGTCCAATAATTCGGTTTTATAAACATTTTAATATTCCCAATGATTCTCGTATTTTAAGACCTATTTAAAGACACGTCATATGTCAGAATCCGTCCAGCCACTTAAGATTTAAGCCGTAAAAAGTAAGTTTTCGAATAAAATGTGTCATTTAGATTTATAAAATTTTGGTATAGCAGGTGTCACTTGCACTGCTAAGACGAATCCAACATCTCATTTGTCAAAATCCATCAAGCCCTTTGAACTGTAGCCTGCGAAATAAATTTTTTTGTCTACATACATACTCACATGCGAAAAACATAACCCTCCTTTTAAGGCCGTCGGGAAATTATACAATTTCGATTAGTAAGATGTCACATTATCACAGGAATCAGTTCATTAGTATTACGGTCAGTAACGCTGATGACACATATTTGAGATGACAAAGTGATGCTTTAATTTAATTCTAATGAGTAAATGACTCCATTCTCGAAGTGACTGGCTTTGATAACGAAAATATGGCCAAAGCTTATCAGAATACTAGCTCTCGAATATCCAATCCGAAAGTTATATTAAACCCCTACTCTGCGAGACGTTATTCTACTTTTGCGTCCCCGGCATGGACCAGTATCTATGTCGAGGTGAAGATATTATCCCTAGAATGCCAAATAACGTATTGGGTATAATTTTATTTAATATTTGAAATCAGCTGTGCTCATTATTATTCTCTTGAAAACGTACGCGATTAAGCTTCTTTTTCAAAATTCTTTTGAAATATTACTGATATATTGTTTTTGGTGTTTCAGCTTGCACATAATAGACATCGACTGGAAGAGATTCAAAAACACTTGGACACAAGTAGTTTTGAAAGATCCGAACAGCCCATTGCACAGGAGTTCAAAACGATAGACTTGACCAAATATAGGCTAATTATTGAAGGTAAATACTTGCTGGAATATATGTTAGCTTCACTTTGAAAACTAAAGGCATGCATACACGCAGAAAAAACATCGTCAAATAACACTTTTATGAGGATATTGACCAAACTGAACTCTCGTACTTAACAAGTACGGGTTCAGGCCAACAATACGTTTTCAGTCAGGATTTTGTATCCTCATAGTCTGTTTGAACAGTCAAGTCAGTTAACTTTTTTTCATTAAAATACATTTTTTTCTAAAATTTCACTACAGTCAGTGTCACTAGCACTGCTAAGACGAATTGAACGACCTATCATATATCAAAAATCCATCAAGCCGTTTGGTCTGTAGCCCGTGAAATAGACTTTTTTGGATTCATATATAGATACATACATACCCAGGCATGAAAAATATTACCCTCCTTCTGGGGCACTTGGGTAATCAAATCAAATAATGCTCCTTTCGGGATTTATTATACAATACTATACATACTTTTTGTTTTTGTTCCATTGGTGAGAACAAATAAATAAATAAATTAGGTGGACTTTACACAATGAAGTGACCTTGCTGAATCCACAAAAATATTACAGAACTACAAATGAAAGCTCTTGTATTACAATAGAACCATAAAAATCTAGTTTCGAGGTAATGTAAATTTTACTTTACTAAGTAACGCGCGCGGTTAAAATGTATTCTGCCAATCTTATTGTGCATTTCGCTGCTGAAAATCACAGGGTCTTGATCTGGATAAAACCGGTCGGTCAAGTTTGAATGACAGCTCTTTGAGCTATGATCACACCTCACTGGGTGAAGATTGACCATTGGTCCAGTTGGAGCACACCTCACTTTTCTTTGTACATTTTTCTGTATTCTGTACAAAATGTTCTGAATTTAAGTGGGGTACGCAGGGTATTTGAGGTTGTGAAAAATTCAATGTCAGACTGGCATTTCTATTTTGATACTAAACTAAATCGTATAATCTTTCGCGCAGTGCCTTAAAAGTTTATATTAGCTAATATACTCGTGTATATAAATAATCAGCAGGTAAAAAGTATCCGCGAAAAGTGTGATTTGTAACATTACGAAAATGAAATCTATTCATTTAACCTGTAAGTCATCCCTTAGCTGGTTAGGTTTTAAAGCCCTGCACGGGAGATTGGAAACATAGACACGCGGCTTTGTTTTGCGGCATACCCTGTTTACAAAACTGATAAATCTAACATCGTAATAATACTTTCAGGTGGTATGCAACTGAGGAGGCCTAATAAGCCCATAGTGCCTGTCCACATCCTACTTCTGGAAGAGGCCGTCATCATTCTTCATCGAGAAGGCGACAAATTCCTCCTGAAGTTCTTCCAGTCTGGGTCTTCGGCCCAGCCCAACCCTCTCTCCCCCATAATCAAGATGAATACGTTGCTAGTCAGGCAAAACGCAGTTTGTAAGTATGCTTATGCCTGGTTTTTCAATCATAGTCAACTGCAGTTTCGTTGACAACCAGAAGTTAAACATCAAAAAGCGTTTATCATCAATGTCAGGTTTGCCGTAAACGGTAGTTAACCAGAGGTCCAGATGTTTGCGAAATATAGCGTTTTAGTTGAATCACAATTTTGCTTGACAGTGACTTGATCTGTCCCGGATGACACGAGAAACGAACATCGAATATCCCGAAACGCACAGAATGCGATAGTTCGGACGTATGTAGAAGCAGCGGTTCCGCATCAACGATTACAGATTAGTAAACCAACCGACAACAAAAAAATATAAACATCTTGATTTATTCCTAAAATCAAAAATAAGTTGTTGCACACATATCGAAGGACCAGGGAAGGGTGCGAGTGTAAACAAAGCCTGAAAATGTCTGATTTGGGGGACATGATTTGCAAGCTCACACGTTCAAAGTGCCATCCAGTGGCGTAACAGGATCTGTATTTGAGGTCGGACTCAGATTCGATAGTATGAATATTTCATTTTTGAATACTGTTCAGTGCCGGATTTAGGATCCCGGTCGGCAAATATTTCAAGAAAGTCCACTTGTTCAGTACATCATATAAATCATGTGATAAATTGTTAGATTAATTTGTTTTATTTGATACACTGGCAGAATCATGCAATTTGTATCCTCGTCTTGTTTTTCGCCCAGGGAAAGAAATGCTACTTCTCAATAAGGCATTGCGAAAAAAATATTTTATTTTCATTCAATTATGTAGGGCAGCTCTTGTTTGAATAGGATCCTAAGCACTTCGGTAAAAGAATAAATAATAGAAAAAGCCTTACTAATCTAGTAGCCCAAATTGCACACATTGAGATTCCTCAAAATTGAATTAAGCATGTTTCTTGCTGCTACTTACTGCAGTGCCTTGATTTGATTTATGGTGACTATATGTACAGTTCATGAAGTATCAAAGTATCAGAAGGTATGAAGAGAAAACATCAAAAAGTATGCACTGCATTGAGAATATGGATTTTTGATTAAACAACCAACTTGGGGTAAGGAATAACAATCACGCCACTGGGAATCGAAAATAAAACATAAACATAACCTATCCTTACCTATAAAACGAAAAACGCTCGGACACGTCAATTTTGATCTCTAGCGGGACGTCTTTTCATTTATAGCCGTACAATACAGGGTGATCCAAAAATAAGATATAGCGTTACACTTTAAATTTTAAATGGAAACTCCCATTTTTTAAATTTTCAGATTTTCCTTGAAGTTTTTAGTAACTTTTGTATAATAAAGTGTATACCTGTATATCTTCAATCTTTGTGAAGCTAGTCGAGATAATAAAATTCTAGAAATTGTGACAATAAGGGATTATATCGTAAAAATAATAATCAATATAGTTCACACATAATAACGAGACTGCTTTAAAATCAAGGTCAAAGTTGAAATAAACATTAATTTGCTATAATGAGGTAGGTCAATGTGGTAATAAGTGCTGTAAGTGGTGTTCTTTTACCTCCACGCAATAATAAAGATTTTGTTCGAATCTATTCCTCACATTTTCAAGCATGTCTTGAGCTATTTGTCTAAATGCAGCCGTAATCCTCTGACCAAGATCTTGAATGGAATCTGGCTTCGTACTACTAATCTTAAAGACTTAGGTCCGGAGATCTCAGCGGTCAGACGATAAGGCCTCGTCTGCCGATCCACTGATTCGCGAACTGGGTGTCCAAAAACTGTTGTACTGGAGCCACATAGTGCGGCGGTACACCATGTTATTGGAAATGAATGTAATTTTCATTATAATTAGGAAGTTTCCTATAGTCGAAAATACTGCCTGAATTACTTGCATCTGATAGTATAACTAGTATTTTTGACAAATCTGAAAAAATTATTCCAAAAACTTCAAATTTGAGGGAGTTATGGCATTTTCTGTCTCGCGCGTCGACGTTCGGTAGTGACGTCACATGACGGAACGTCGCGCGTCGGTAGTGAAGCGGTCGGACGACACGACGGCATATCGCATACATCCTTAGCGCTCAAGTTGACAAGAAGTTTTTTTACGAGCCGATTCCACAAATCTTTTGAAGGTGGACATAATAATGGTAATGAATTTCTTCACAAACAATTCACTTTATGTCAGTACGGGAATAGGTACGTACGTAAGTAAATAGTATAATTTATTCTATACAACTCTGATAACGTGAACCCATTTTTTCAACCCATTGCCTGCGACTATACCATACTGTGGACTTATAAAAGTGTTTTGAGTCATCAACTTTACGTAGGACGCGTGGTGTCAGTGGCGGGGTATTATGGATGATCTTATTTGGCTTTATTAATTTTATAAATAGAAGAAAATGAAAATATGCTTTGCATGCATCAAATAATTTATAATGACCCAAGCTCCAGCGGTTACGTTTGATAAATAATAAATTCAATATCGCGCAGTGACCAGAAAATTAACTGTTTGAACTGAAATTTAATCCAATGCCAATAGGACTTGATGGCCGTCCGGTGTTGACTCACAGCAATTTAATAATTCTTTCGTAACAATTCACGATGACCATTTGTTAACCAGGAGTAGAATCAATGATTCGTCATTCATTTTTGGGTATTGTTATTTGGGTGTTGTCATTATAGGTCTGGAAGAGACAGCCATGGAGACGAGGCGATTGGTTATGTGCAGTTAAAACGAGAACGGGATCTCTGTATTGTAAAAGCCAGGACCACGCCCTAACATAGAGTTAAAAGCAATCCGTATCATTGCAGTTTTGAATGCGACGAAAATGAGGAAACAGTAATCGAGCTAGAATGCAGTGGTTGTGATGCAAAAGAGGGCGGCTGTAAGCATGGTGTAGCGCTATTAATATGGCTGCACAGAAGAAGCGAAGAACCACCATGCACTTCCGTGAAGTGCTACTGGACAAATGCCAGATTATCTACTATTGGCAGTAATCTAAAATTCATAGAAGCCTCCGCGTCGGCACAAACAAGGTTTGAACAGTATTCCCCCTACAGCCACAAGATGATCACTATACAAATACACTCACATTATCTCGAAGTGAAAGCAATAGTTAAATTTATTTCTGTTTTTCTTTGAACCATTTAGAATCTTTACCTTATCATGCGAGGCATACAGACTAAGACTAATCATAATTTATTATTATTGCTACTATCCATATCGTAGGTATTAGCTAAATAGCTGCTTACATCAAAATGGGATTCACAGCAAAACAACGTTGATTTTTCCGACAGCGGCAATTTATCGTCCCTATTCATTACCTTGCACTACTTCTTTCTAATACTGCTGATATGCTAGCATTTGTACACCTAGGTACAATAAAATATTTGTAGGTTGAAGGTTTTACCCACTTTTTACTCATAGTTAATAATAGGGGGAAGCTTGTGTGGCGCGGCGCGGCGGGCGCATTCCTTGCAGTGGTGCTGGGCTGATAAGCTTCCGTCATGTGACGTCATCACTCACTCGCACGGCCCACCACACGATTCTCCAAATAATAAACTTCTGACTAGCGTCACTTTGTTATTTTCCAAGATATTCCAAAAAAAATTCAGCGCTTTTCTTCATTTTACTTATATTATCATTTTAAGTGTATTTTGAAAAATAGGAAACATCCTCATTGTCACTTTCCATTATTTCGGTAATTCGTGGTTCTATTGTATTTCCTAACATGTCCAAGTACGTCTTGCCCGTCTAGTTTCCAGGAAGAATAAAGAATGGTCCTACAATAAGATTTCCGAAGATGCCGGACCACACATTTATGTTTTCAGGACATTGCGAGTGTTTCTTTCGAAACAAATGTGGATTCGAGTCACTCCAATATCGACAATTATGTTTATTTACAGCACCATGTAAATAGAACGTACACTCATTCAAAAATGAAGTAACAGAATTGCACTGTTGATTAAACGTTGCGACATTAATTCGCAAAACTCTAACTTCTATCAAAATCGTCTTCATTAAGCTCATGGACCAGTTTTATCTTCTATAGGTGAAATTTATTGTCTTTCATAATTCTTTGTACTGTTGAGCGTGAAAATCCTGAAGAAGTAGCCAGTCCACGAGTGCTTGGGTGTTGACAGGTGCGACTTATCCCAAAACTGCTATTTCTGCGGCTTCATGCTAACAGGTCGATTTTCTCGATGGCGATTACGGCGAATATTAGACACAGAACCGGTGTCTTAAATTTTTTTTATCAACTCAGCCACATACTTATCGTTAATATTTTTGTCTTGATGTAACCCTTTAAACAACCGGGTAGTAGCCCTTGCAATGCTCCCATTTTGGTAATACAGTTTTGTTATTTCTACCCTTTCTTGGATTTAATAAGTCATTGTTCAATGTTTATCACAACTAGGTAGGTAACTTAACAATTTGAAATGAAAGGGAAAGTTTTTCTACGACATACGATGACACTGACTGATGCTAAATGTTCTTGCTGGCACCCATGATTTTTTTTTCATTATTATCATTATTAAGTTAGTCGAATTTTATCATAAACTCAAATAGCTTCACAACGATTGAATATAGGTATAAACTTTATTATACAAAAGTTACTAAAAACTTCATGGAAAATCTAAAAATTAAAAAATGGGGGTTTCCACTTGAAAATCTATAGTGTAACGTAATGTCTTATTTTTGAATCACCCTGTATTTTACGGCTATAGATGAAAAGACGTCGCCCCCCTATGAATCAAAATTGACGTGTCCTAGCGTTTTCGCCAAAACGTACCAGGAGAATCACAAACAGGGTTGCGACCTTTTCGTTGGGTCACCCAGTATGTAGGCCTGGCCATTATTAATTTCACAAACACACAAAAGATCACCGCGGATAAAAATTAAGAAAATTTGAATGACCTGTTGTTCAGTCAACACTAAAACTCATAATGACGCACTCGAATGCCGAATGAAGCTTTTACGCATCTTTTACGATAACTAAAGGGTGTTTTTTTTAGAGGCGGAGAACTTTCATTTGGCAACACTGTTTTGTGTGACAGCCGATCTGACAGTTCTGGGTTGTTTTTAGGTTAGTTTGGTTTGGCAATTCATCATGAATAGACTGACGCCGGAGCAACGTTTGCAAATTGTTCAAATTTATTTTGAAAGACATGGTTCAATTCGAGAAAGACATCGGGCATTACGTGAATTTTATGGTGCCCATAATCGTCCTTCAGAGCGATTAATTCGAGAAACTGTTGATCGTTTTCGCAATACTTTTACTCTAATCGACAATACGCATCCCGTAAGACGCCGTACAGTGCGCACGCAACAAGCGATAGCTGCTGTGCAGCGTAGTGTTGATAATGATGCCAATGTGTCAATTCGTCGTCGTTCTCAACAAGTGAATTTGTGTCCATCCACTGTATGGAAAATTTTGCGCAAAGATCTTGGGTTGCGAGCATATAAAATTCAACTAGTCCAGGAGTTGAAACCCCGGGATCATCTATTGCGCCGTACATTAGCTGAATGGGCGGAAGGAAAGATTGCTGTTGATCCAAGATTTCATATGAAAATTTTGTTTAGTGATGAAGCACACTTTTGGTTAAATGGCTATGTAAACAAACAAAATTGCCGAATTTGGGGTGATGAGAATCCACGAGCTATTGTCGAAACACCTTTACATCCAGCAAAACTAACCGTTTGGTGCGCTTTATGGGCCGGTGGAATCATTGGTCCTTATGTCTTCAGAAATGCTGATGGTCAGAACGTTACAGTAAACGGTGAGCGATACAGAAACATGATTACTAACTTTTTTGTGCCTCACTTGGAAGGTGTTGCAGGCGTTGCAGAAATGTGGTTTCAGCAGGACGGTGCCACATGCCATACAGCGCACCAAACAATTAATTTACTGCAAGAGACATTCGAGCAACGAATCATTTCCAGAAATGGACCTGTAAACTGGCCACCTCGTTCGTGCGACTTGACGCCATTAGATTATTTTCTTTGGGGCTATATTAAGTCGCAGGTCTACGCTGATAAACCCGAAACACTTGAGCACTTGGAAGCCAACATTCGGCGCGTGATTGCCGAAATACAGCCTGCAGTACTGGAAAGAGCGTGTGAAAATTGGACCTCTAGATTACGCCATGTACGCGCGAGTCGTGGGGGTCACATGCCCGAAATCATATTTAAATGTTAATGCCAAAGAATTATCTTCAATATAAAAGCAAATTCGTTAATATCAATAAAATATTTTGTGTTTTATTTCAATTCAAAGTTCTCCGCCTCTAAAAAAACACCGTTTACATATGCGATGTTGTCAATTGTTGCAGCTTCAGAGTCGTCCTAGTTGCATTTTTCATTTTTGCTAAAAATAACCTAAAAATTATTTTTTTTTCCATCATGTTATGGAAGATATCATACTAAGTACTTATGAATACCTTTACCGATAGATAGAAAGCATTTTCGGTGATTTGTGGATTACATCAGTATGCCGATGATACACAAATATATACCAGTTTCCCAAAAGTTCCGCCTGCTGACATGGAAATTAAAATAAACCAATAATTATTAGAATCGGTGTCTACATATTCCATAAATAACGGTTTAAAAATAAATCCGAATAAGTCGGCTATTATGTATTTTGGAGTCAATCGTCATGAGGCATCATAGAATGTTCATGCTGTCATGAATGGTGTGGAGATAGGGGTGGTCGAAGAATATAAAAATTTAGGAGTTGTTTTGGATCAAAACTTGAGGTTTAGAACGCATGTCGATAAGATTGTTCAAAAATATATGTCGCTACGAAACCTATATAAGAATAGATTAATTTTAAATAGGGACCTAAAAAATCATTTGTGTGAGTCGCTGGTTCTTTCAAACTGCAATTACTGTGATATTGTTTTTGTGCCATTTCTAGATCAAACTTTTAAATACAAATTGCAAAAAATTCAAAATTCGTCATCAGGTTTATTTTTGGGTTGAAGAGAGAGGATCATGTCAGTCCGAAGCTTCCTGAATTGGGTTGGCTAAATATGGCTGACAGGTACATGCTTCATTTTGCCTGTTTCTTGTATAAGGTGATAGAGAGTGGGGAGCCTAGGTATATTAGAAGTAAGTTAAGTGTTCGAAGTTTAATCCATGATTGCCCTACACGGTATAACAAGAATTTTAGTATTCCAAGACATCGCAGTGCCTTGTTTCAGCGCTCTTTTTCGTATACGGCTCCTAAAATCCTTAATTCACAAATTTGTGGAAAATATAATGAAGTGGCGGTAGCTTCATTTAAAAGAAAATTCAAAAATGCCCTGCTTGCGAATTATTAGTTAAACTGCCTGTTGGTTGCTGCTCTAGTGCTTTGTATTCATAGTCTAATTTTATTGTTTGTATATAATTATTTAAGTTTAATATACTGTTACTTAATTAGGTATCAACTTTGTAAACTTTTGAATTGAATTTCACTATTTCGCCAAGATCATGTTTCTTGTTTTTTGTAATACTTTCTGAATACTCGGTTAACTAGACAGCAATGCTGATCTTCGCCGAGTTTAAAATAAAGGCCTTTTTGTTTACTTATTATTTATTTACTAGCCTCCATTGAGTGACATGAAATTTGGCAAATGTACGAGATGCCTGCAAAAATCCGAGTGTAAATAGATCGGTCTATATTTTTTTATTAGTCAGTGACTTAACCAAAACCCGAAAAATGAATTTCCGGGAAACTTACAGATAATTTCCAAGAAATAATTACCCAACTTGAAATTTAACTTGCGATTAAAAAACCGGACCTTTAGAGCAGGTTAGGGAAATCGATTTGTGATTACCAAAAAGATACTGATAGTTGGATATCATCTAATTCTTTTATTTTGAAAATAATTGCATATTTCATGTAAAGCGCTCATCTGATATTCCCGTTAGCACACGCTCGTCTTCAAGACCCCACTTTAATATGATCATTGCCATTATTATTAATTTTATCAAAAATATTTCGTTGAGACATTTTTTTTCTTGTACCTTTAAAATAGCTGCAGAACTAGCCACAAAGTCAGTAAAGACGTTTATTCTCAGCTGTGACTTCATTTGTAGGCTGGAACAATATGCTTAGGGTAGGAACAAATTGAAGAGTTGTTTGCATTAGTGTTATTGTCAATAAATTTACGTTACGTTTGAATGAATGCTGCGTTAACAAAAATAGAAGATATCTGCTTTGCGTACGTGAAACTTGACCATCTTGAATTGATTTGGAAATGTTTCCAATTTTTGGAACGTTTCAGCATAAAGATCGCATCGTCAGAAAAATGCTTGATTTTTGAAGTTATGCTGGAAATTACACCACCGTAAGTTTTGAAAGGAGTGGTAGTAATAATGAAAGTCAAGAGATTAGTTGTCAGCCTGTGTTAGAAGCACAAACCATATTCCGCTATGAAAAAGCAAAGGAACTTCATTCGGCATTTTAGCAATTCTTTTCAGCTAATTCCTCATTTTATTTTCAGGCAAAAATGCTCTCTTCCTCGTCAACACGTCGACGAACAATAGCCATATGTACGACTTAATAGCTGAAGATGAGATAAAACGAGCAGTGTAAGTACCATCTCTTTTTTTGTTACTTTGAAACATAACTTAAGACAGAAGTATACAGGTTGTTAATTATGTACCATAAATTTAACAGATATCTCTTTACGTAATTTTAAGACAAAAACTTCATATAAACATGGGTCCGCAAATTCTTCGCTCTCAAGATACAGTTTGTTAAAATTAAAAATAGTGGTTTTTCATAAAGTTCTTAAATATCCTTTACCCAATTTTGTTTGTGCGGGTTTTAACGAAAATTTGTGACAAAAAAATGTAGGCAACTGACTCTTGTGAAATTTTTATTATGTTCTTTGAATTAAGCAAATATAACAACGTTTTTTCCCTTGAATTTTTTTCGTATCTTGCTTAGTTTTCGGGAAAAAACTCCACTTAATTGCATACCCCTGGATCATACAAGGAATATGGGGAAACGTTTCTTTTGGAAATTATTTTTGTATAACTTTTTATTAGCAATTATGTTAATTTCATTTATTGTTATTGTCTGACAAGAATTTCTAGAGAGATGACTGGTGTAAAATTGAATACCTTATTCAAAAATGAAAATAATAAAATCATTTTCAAACAGGAGACTTTAACAGACCCTATTGGTTAGAGGAGAAACTCAAATGGACGGCCATTTAGTTCTATGTAAATTAACTCCACAATGTTTGCTTATATATTTTAAATCCATGGTGTAAATATTCTGGAATCAGTTGGAAGTTGTGACTATTATTTGGCTATTTATGGAAAAACATCGTAATGCCTCACTTTCTGTAGCAGTGAATTATTTAATGGTGGTGCTGGTTAAAACTCAATATTTTGACCAATTAGCGACGAGATTTATAGAGTAAATCATTGAAGAGGGGCTGCTTGATGAGAAGAACAACCAAAATATGCAAGAAAGAATATTGGTGAAACGAAACGTGTATTTCTCCAGCAGATTTAACAGGCAATGATGATTATAATTGAGATTCCCAGTGGAAATATGGAATACTACATCCTTGGAAGAGATGGTAACTAAAGTTGAAAGACATGGAAGATTATAGAAACAGACAAAATTGAGAGTTGAGGCGAGTTTACTTGTACATTCAGTGGAGTTTCTGTTTACCTACACAAACCACTGACATTTGTGGTATATCTGGTTGAACTGCAATGTGTAGATACTAATAAACAGCGTAGAAATGTTCTAAAATCTGACAACTGCAAATTAAGATTGATGATTAGCCTTCTGGCTACACTTCGCCTTTGAACAAAATAGTATTGATGAAAGTATAAATTAAACATAATTGTGATAGTTGCATTGGGCTATTCCTGCTCAAAATTGTATATTTAATAAATAAATCAAATGATCTTTATAATAAATTAGTTTTATATTTCACTCGTGTGTTACATAAACATAAGTATGGATAATATAAAAAAATGAGTATTGAACAATATACAACAAACAATATTTGCACATTCACTTACATTCATTTTGTAATGTTTTAATTAGTAGTAGTAGTAGTAGAAAGATTTATTCAGCACATTTGGCTACATAAACAGAATAATTGTAAACAACTTAGAACTAGCAAATTCAAGCCATATGGTGTATGATGTAAATGCTGGGCAACCTATAATTGTAGATTTAACAAGTGATTTCTCAATTTTACTTTAAATTTTGTCAAAAGTTTTCTGGTCTTTTATCGCTGAGTATAATTTATTATATTCAGTCAACCCTTGATGAAATACAGATTTGTAGCAGTACTTTTTGGTCATTAAATGGAAGTCATCTTTATTTCTCGTATAATGTAAATGATGGTCGACATTTGATGATGTTAAATTAGTTAGACTTGATGGAAATATATAATTTTTTACTTTATAAATGAATATCATTACAAGATATTTGATAACATTTTTTACATTGAGCCATTTTAATTTGCTAGGCATTTGCCTAATGGGAGTATATTTATCTTTATTTAGTATTATTCTCATGCACTTATTTTGTAAAATTTGCAGTCTTTCAAAAATGGAATTATTTGCTAAATCTATAATAGTCGAACAGTACAAGAAATTTGGAAGAATGATGGTATTATAGTATATATTTTTCTGCTATATGAACTCGGACATCCAGAAACTCTCGATAAATATCAGACTTTACTTCTAATTTTATTTATAACTTTTTCATAATGAATATCAAAAAATAATCGAGAGTCAACAAAAACCCCCAGGTATTTAAAATTGTCTACGAATTCAATATCTTCACCATCAATATTCAGTTGAACATTTGTACATTGTTTTTTTCCGATTAACAAGGCTTTCGTTTTGTATTTAATTTTAGTCTGTTAGATGCTAACCATTTTGAGACAACTTTCAAGTCTTCATTTACATATACAGGGTGGCGCAGAGGAAACGCACGATTTTCAGCTAAGCATAACATTTTTTATTTTCAAGATAACTTTGTTTCAGTTACAGCTAAATAAAGTAATGATAGTGCACTTTTAAACTAATGATGGTAAATAGCGTCACTCAAGTGTCGCCCTGCTTCGCGCTCGCACATCTCCAACCGCTCTTGAAAGTTGTGCATTACACGTAAAATCATTTCTTGTGGTATTCTTGCAATTTCTTGACGAATAGCAATTTTCAGTTCCTGTAACGTACGAGGCTTGTGAGGGTACACTTTATCCTTAAGGTAACCCCACAAAAAGAAGTCGCATGCGGACAAATCTGGGGAGCGTGGGGGCCAAGGGACATCGCCGAAACGGGAAATCACATGTTCAGGAAACATCTGTCGAATCCATTCCATTGATGCTCTCGCTGTGTGAGCTGTGGCACCGTCTTGTTGGAACCACAGCTCTCCCATGTTTACTTGTTGCCGTTGAAGTTCGGGTAAATTTTGTAACATGTGAACATAACGTGCTGAAGTAACTGTTACTGCTCTTTCTTCCTCTTCAACAAAGTAAGGACCAACGATACCTAATTTATTGATTTCGCACCACACAGTTAATTTTTGACTATGCAAGGGTCGTTGGTGTAGCTCTTGTGGATTTTCGGCCGCCCAATACCTACAGTTCTGCTTGTTTACATATCCTGTTAAATGGAAGTGTGCTTCGTCACTCATCATTATGACGACGTCAGGATCGTCAGCAAAAATGGCCCGCATTCTCGCACAAAATTCTCTACGCTGTGCAAAATCGCTTTCCGTTAGCTCTTGCACGATCATTATCTTGTACGGATGTTATTGTAAATCGTCATGCAGAATGCGTTGTAACGACCGACGGGACATACGCAGAGTTGGAGCTTGGCGCCTAGTGGACCGTTGGGGACTATCAAGGACCGCTCTTCTCACTGTTTCGATATTGCCTGGAGTCCGCACGGTACGGGGAAGGCCAGGTGGCTTCCTCTTCATTACGGATCCAGTACTTCGAAATGCTTCAACCCATCGGAGTATTGTGTTTCGATCTGGAATTGGCCCGTGGCGTTCAACATTGAACTGTCGACGGAATAAACGTTGCACGATCACTACAGAATCATCGTTTCGAAAAAATTGCTCGACGGCAAACACACGATGCTCCGTCATCCACGGTGCCATGGCTGAAACTGCATCGCATGTGTTCTCTGCTGGCGGTGCGGCGAGGTCATATCCCTATTCTGTGCGAAATACCATTCGGTCAGAAAACATGCGTTTCCTCTGCGCCACCCTGTATAATAGATACCAGTCTGAATATTTTTAGTACTTATATAAACCATAGTGTCATCAGCTAAAATCTGAATTTTGCATTTTTTTACTATGGTAGGTAAATTATTTATGTATAAAATAAAAAGAAGTGGTCCCAGGATACTGCCCTGTGGAACACCCAACGTATTTTCAATTTTTGATGAAATAGTGTGATTAACTTTTGTAACTTGCATCCTTTTAGACAAATAATTTCTAAACCAATCTAAAACACTTCCTGTTATACCATATGCCTTCAATTTACCTAACAAAATATCTCTATCAATCGTTTCAAATGCCCTCTTCAAATCCAAAAATACTGCTATGACAACTTCTTCTGAGTCTATGGCTCTTCTCCAATTCTCAGTTACCAACTGGAAAGCCGTTTCTGTGGAATATTTTTTTCGAAAGCCTGCTTGCGCCTGCACTAAAATTTTGTTTTCTATAAACTGCATTAATTGTTCATGCACTATGGACTCTAATGGTAATCTAACTTATAAATATATAAATTGTATTCATCGTAGTCTTCGAACAGTTTTGATAGATCATCTGCAGTTAAAAATTAGTTTTTAAATTTTGGATTAATTTTCCATATATTCATGTCATTATGAATAATAATAATGTCTGTTTGAAATTCTCGATTGAGGCGAAAAATAGCCATATGGCTAATCATCAACCTTGATTTGCAATTGTCAAATTATGGAATATTACTCAGTTCTTCATGAATGTTTACACGGTGTACAGAAATTGAAGGATAATCCTGCAACTACAATAGGACAAGCCATAACATACTGTAATTTTGTTTTATCAGAAGTGTCTTAGTTTTCAACACTTCATTATTTTGCTTAAAAACCCGTTTGCATCCAGTGACACGCACCATTTACTGTTTACACAGCACTTTCCTTTTTTTCATTTTATTGGATTGGAATACAGTTTTGTTACTAGGGTTAGCTCAGCTTGGAATACAATGTTTCTAAAACAACCTCAATAAAAAAATAAGTGGATTTAGATCCAGCGATCTTGGTGGCGATGGAACAGAGCTGTACACCAGATTCACCTTTATGAATTTTGAATTTTCATGATTGAAGTGGCCTCGACCTGGCAAAGTGTGATGAGTCGAAGTATTATCATGTTGCAGCAGAACATTCAGAAGTCAATATTTCATTCCTAGTAGCATCAATTTCTACTTAAATGGTGGCCCTTTTTGTCATCTTAAATCTAAGTTTTAACAATCAAGGATGGCCAAAAAGCTATTTTCATCAATAAAAGTATTTGGCAGATTCATGGCCAGCGATCTTGACGTGCCTGCGATATGAGTGAGATGCCAGATCCACCTTTATGGATACCACACTTGTGTAATACAAATATGAAGTGCTCGGCTACAATCACATTGCAACCAAATATTTCTTATATGTTGTCCTATTGAGGCTAAACAGTCGGTTGCGTACTTACCCTTACTTAGGTTGATATCATTTTCAGTTTTATACTTTGAGGTCAGTGTAAATGAGGCGATAATACTCTGGCATAACACATTTGTCTAGCTCTGGACCGCATCAGTCACAAATTTCCAATATTCATAAATGTAGATCTGACACCGCGTCCTTATTTCATTTCCACCAAGATCGCTAGGCCTGAGTCCAGTAATTTTTTTATTGAAGTTGGTTTAGCAAATTTGGATAGCTGAGTATGCAAACAAAATTGGGTTAAACAATTGGACCAGTCTCGAGGATGCTATTAGTTATTCTAGAAGGTCAAACAAATTTATGTAAATATGTATGGCAGAAAAGTGCTCATTACAATAATAAATTTAATCTTATTATTTTATTATCTTTTTTTTTTGTAAAGTGCCTTTTTGATATTTGAGAAAACTGACCCTCCTTCATTATAGTTTCAATTAAGAAAAAATAACAGCTGAATAATAATACCATTTGAAAATTGTCAGAATCGAACCAACTTTTCGATTAATTGGCACAGTGACCATACTGGATTCTCTCAAACTATAGGGTGTCAACGTCAGACGTAAGAGCAGTTTTTCATTAGAATTTAGAAAGTAGAGCTGGGTGGGATGAAATGCTTCGTTTTGGGTATTCTAAAACAAACCTGGTTCAAAAGGGTCGTTATTTGTAGAAATGACACGGGATTATGAAAGCAACCCAGTTTTCCAACAAAAAATTAAATGCTCAAAATCTGGTAAACTGTTAACTTTTGATAAAACGAAATTTTGACATATAGTAGGTCATGACTAGACTTCTTTGCAGTTGCATGACACCCAATTTATATTGTAGTTCAACTAGATATACAAAAATGTAGGTAATTTGTATAAGTATTCTTGCCTCTTCAAGTTTTCGATTTCGTATGTTTCTTTAATCTTTCAACCTTAGTATTCCTTATCAAGAGATATAGTATTCCATATTTTGACTAAGAACCCAATCAGGATCTGTTAAATCTGATGGAGCTTCTATGAAATACACATTTTACCCCTCTTCAATGCTTTAATCCATCGAGTTTTTCTTCAGCATTTTGAGGGATACCTCATTAATCATTTCACCGCGACAGGATGGGAGGCACTACAATGGTTATCCACAAATAACGAAATAACAGTAACAATTTCATATTTACACCGAGGATTTACAAAAATAAATAAGCAAAAATAGTGGAGCTAATTTACATTGAACTAAAGACCGTCCATTTGTATTTGTCTTCCTCGGCCAACAGCGGTGGCGTGGTGGTAGACTTTATGGGTCTCGCCGTGCGCTGCGCGGGTTCCCGTCCCAAGGGAATTTTTTTCTTGGCTATGGATGTTGTGATAGTCAGTAGGTGGTGACGGTCTCTGACTGTCGAACGGGGAGGTACCACCCGGCGGATCCCTAAGGCTGGGCAAGAATGTGTGAATGTTGCATTCGCACATGTTCCCGTGTGGCGTCTCCCCCTTTTCCCTGTATCCCGCAAAAAACAATAGCGAGAGCGTGACGTCTTTTGAAAATTATGATAGGTGTTTCAAAAAAAAAAATTGATGTAGTGATCAAAATTTTCCAATTTCTACGCCATTGGTCATGGAACGAACATTTTTGTAGGTATAGTAGTACAGATACCAAATTTTAATTCAATATCTTAATACAACCCGGCGATTAATTTCTTTCAATGTCAAAATAATTTCAACACCCTGCTCCTTGGCAAGGTTTTGGGACTCTTTTTTGTATGAACTTTTCGTATTATTATTTGATATACCTCATACCCTAGAAATATTGCCACTGATTTCTACTCACACTTTTCTCCGTATATTTTTTTTATTTCAAATGAATTGTTTCCATAAATTGTTTTAATGGAGAGAGTCAAATTTTGATGGGTGGATTTTTTTATTTAAGCTTTTAACACTGCGTCCGAAAAAGTTTCACGAAAACGCATTAGGTGGATCCAGGATTCTAGGTTTTGGTATTGTCCAGTGCGTGCCTCATCATCGAAATCTGTACGTCCACGTTTAAATCCAATAATCTGATTAAACATTGTTGATGTGAAGGATCATCACAGTATCAGTGTAAATTTCACCTCCGTTCCGTTTTTATGCAAATATGTAATCAATGGACATTTAAAATATTTCCTTTTTCCAAGACAACAAGAAGCACGTCTACACCAACCGCTGTAGGAAAAAAAACTATTTTATTTATATCAGCTGAAAACCGCGTATGTGTTCATTGAGAGCGACTAATACATATCCTCTTATGTTGTATTATGGATTTAGCGAGGCAGATTTGTTTCGTCAGCTTCATCAATTTCTGACATCTTTATTCGTTTTTGAAACATTCATACCTTTTAAACAGTAATTTGACATACTTGGCCGTGGAGTTGTCAAAACCAAAGACTATATCGGGTTAAAAAATCCACCCTAGGCAGACTTTTCAACTTGTTCATCTCTCCATTTACATTCCACTCAAGTATCAAGTGGATCTGGTGTAACAAAAATATCGATATTAAGGATCAGCTTGGCTTAAAGCCGGGTTTTTAAATGTTGTACTCTAACCTAAGACCAATATGTAACTGTCACCGCCTGTCAAATTGAATTGAATGAATGTAGCAAAAAAGTGTGGAGTGAAGTAGAAGTTCAAAACCGAAATCGTGGAAAATGGTACAAATTTGTTTGTTAGATCTTGATACTGTTTTATTTTTATTGAAAGATGTTTAGAGTAACTCAAGAGGTATAGTAACACGATGAGCTACGCGTATATTATGCATTTCTGAAATATTTCAAAAGCATAATGCGTAGTTGTTAAAAGGAAAAGATAACATTATCGACCATTTCACTTGTCATTCATTATTTGCCTCCTATTCTCATTATTTACCCAAGAAGGAAAACCTATAAGTAGTAAAGAAACATGTTTATCATGAAATTATCTGAATGTTGGTGATGATGAAAGTAAAGGACAAATGCGGTATTGAAAGTATTCTTTTTTTGCCACTCGTATTTCGTAATCTTTGTTTTTAAAGGTCGTGTATGCCATGATTCAATTATTCTTTTTTCTTGTCGCATTATTGTGGATTACTTTGGTTGGGTCTTTCGACTAATTTGATAAAATTGAGGTGAATATGGCGAGATCCTTATCCTATAGATAGCCAAAAATAATAACCTGTCGAACCGTTTTTGTAGTCGCATATCTGATTGTTTCTAGAAACAGCACATTTTTACCAATCTTGAATTGAATTTTTGTCTGAAACTTTTAAAATTCATTTTGAGTGATATTAGCGATTTCTTAGTGGTTATCAAACCATATTTGAATCTTTTTGTCATCTAAAGGTGTGAAAAAGCAAGATTACCAGCACAATCTGTAAACATAGTCTATCCCGTTTAATAACAGTTTTTTGTGATTTGTGAGTGGTTATGCGCATGTGAAAATAGTCGAGTGAGTTTCCAATGCATGAGTAAACTAGGTTATTTCATTGTGTGCAGTTATTATGCACGAAAATTGATTGACAATATCCTAAATAATGGAAAATTCATGTGGTCACTGCCATCTGGCGTTTAGTCGTCTGAAACCCAGCATTTCTTGTGATGGTTTTTGCCAGCATAGCTACCACATTTCCTGTGTTGGAGTCGTGACTGAGGTTCTAAAAGTGATTAAAACGCCTGGACTTTTTTGGTACTGTGTGGAATGCACTGAACGCAAAAAGAATTATGAAGAATGGTATAAAACTAATTTTGAAGAAAGGGTCAACAAACTGGTTACTAATGTATTTGATTTATTTTCTGAGGCACAATCTAAGTTAATGGTTACAGTTGAAGAAAAACTGGAATCTAGTGTTGATTGTCGTGTCGTGTCTGGGCAGTCACTTAGTTATGCAAACGCTGTGAGAAATAATATTGTCAATGTCTTGGTGAAACCAAAAAATGCAGGTCAATCTTACACTGAAACCAAACTGAAAATACATCAGGCTGTTAATCCAGTCGACAGCAGCATCAGATTTTCACAAGTGAAGCATATCAAAGATGGTGGTTTGTTAATAAAGTGTAACAGTTTTACTGATGCTGAAAAACTCATGGGTTTAGCATCCCAGCATCTCTCAGATGAATATGAAGTAAGGGAGATCAAGAGGAACAACCCTATATTAAAAATCGTGGGCATTTCTGAAAGCATGTCGCTAGACGAATTGCACTCTAATTTGATTGCGCAGAACATTGTACTTAAGAACTCCAGTGAATGTAAAGTGTTAAAACTATGGCCTACTAAGAAATCA
Organism: Acanthoscelides obtectus; assembly: GCA_963669975.1. Taxonomy (NCBI): domain Eukaryota; kingdom Metazoa; phylum Arthropoda; class Insecta; order Coleoptera; family Chrysomelidae; genus Acanthoscelides; species Acanthoscelides obtectus. The sequence goes on from CAVLJG010000004.1 coordinate 53,853,439, forward strand.
CCCGGAGTTTTTCAAGCTATAGTTGATGTTGATAACACTACGTATTTAAAGTTATTGGAACGGGGGCATGTTCTTGTAAATTTTGATAGTTGTAAAGTATATGATGCTGTTGATTTAAAAGTTTGTTTTAAATGTTGTGGTTTAAACCATTATGCTAAATTTTGTAAAAGTGATAGGCAAGTATGTGTAAAGTGTTCTCAACCTCATATGATCTCGGAATGCTCGGAACAGTTATTGAAGTGTAACAACTGTGTCAATGCTAGATATCCTGATGAACATCATGCTGCGTGGGACTCCAGTAAATGTAAGTTTTATAAGGATAAACTAAAAGAGTATAAGAAAATTTTGCTTGGTAATGAGTAGCAATCACTGCTGTACTCGGACATCTCAAATGTAGCTCCTAAAATCGTCACGGATAAACCCAACATTGCCCAGAATTCTCATGCCTTGAGTATATATTTTATCAGAATGTGAGAGGTCTCAGGACTAAAACTGTTACACTTCTTAATGCTTCCTATTCTTGTGCGTATGATATCATTGCACTATCTGAAACTTGGGCTAATGCCTCTATACGTGACTCTGAACTAGTAGGAGAAAACTACACCTTCTACAGGTCAGAGGGGAATTATGATGCACTGGGCGTTAACAGAGGCGGAGGTGTACTAGTAGCAGTTCATAATTCATTCAAAGTCAGTAAAATCGACTTGATACGCAGTGTATCATCTGTCGATATTGTTACTATTAATATTGACAGATTGGGGTGTACCGCTATTATCATACTCGTATATATTCCTCCAAATCTGTCTGCAGACATTTATGAGTCAGTTTTTGGTGATATTCTGGCAGTTGATTATTTTAATTCTGAAAATGAATTAGTCCTCTTAGGTGATTTTAATATACCAAGTTATGTTGACTATATGGACAACAACCTTGTCAACAACAATCAAATTTTGACTGTGCAAAAGTTTGCAAACCTTTTGAATCTGAAGCAATACTCTCATATCCGAAATGAACATAATCGTGTCTTAGATTTGGTATTCAGTAGAACCGATATAGAGGTAAATAAAGCACTTGACTTGACATCTTGTTGCCCATTGACAGATTCCGCCTTTGGAACTAATTCTCTCATTTCATACCTCTTCCTGTAGATTTGAGGTTAATAATATCCCTTCCTATAATTTTAAAAAATGAAATATTCTTGCTTTGTACAATGATATCTTTAATGCAGATTTTTCGTCCCTTTATGGACTAAAAGAGGTTGATCTTGCTTGTGACAGTTTTTACCAAATTCTGCACTTTCTGTTTGATATTCATGTACCAGTAACAACGTCGAGAGATATCAGTTATCCTCCCTGGTTCTCCCGCTCAATAATTGCCAAGATTGAAAGAAAACGGAGATTATGGAAGCGTTGTAAACGAACATGCAATCCACATGATATTGATGCATTCAACGAGCTTCGAAGGAGTATCAAGATTGAGCTGGATCGTGCATTTCATAGATATACCTCCAATGCTGAACAGAATATTTCTAACAATCCAAATTTTTCTGGTCATATGTTAACAGAGCTAGAAATGTCACCGGTGTACCTAGTCATATGGTTTTGGATGACGTTGCTCTGAATTCACCACCTGATATTGTCAATGCTTTCGCTAAATTCTTTCAGTCTAATTTCATAACCTCTGGCAGGGGTGACACTGTCTCTGGTGTGTCTTGTAATGGTCAGTTATGCGACTTACCTAAAATCACAGTAGATCAGGTCAACCATGCTTTATCTAAACTTAGATCCAAATGCTCTACTGGTCCGGATTCAATACCTTCTTTTTTACTTAAAGATTGTTGTCATGTGCTCGCTTAGCCTCTCACTTTTCTATTTAATTTATCTTTGGAACAGAGATGTTATCCTAAGGTTTGGAAAAAATCTCGCATTACTCCTGTTTTCAAAAAAGGTGACCGAAATAATATTGAAAACTATAGAGCTATTGTGATCCTAAGTAATATTGCTAAAGTATTTGAATCTGTTGTTCACGAAATCATATTCACTCATGTGAAACACATCATCACTCCACATCAGCATGGCTTTTTTCCTGGTAGATCGACTACATCTAATCTTGCATGTTTCAAACAGCATGCTGCTGAAATTTTAGATACTTGCGGACAGATTGACGTTATCTATACGGATTTCTCAAAAGCATTTGACAGACTTGACCATGGAGTACTAATACAGAAGCTTTTAAGATGTGGTATATCACTTGGATTCGCAAATTTCCTCAGATCTTATCTGTTGGACAGAATACTTTTCGTTGAGTACCGTGGTTTTAGGTCTGTCAGTGTTTCTGCGACATCTGGGGTGCCCCAGGGCTCCGTCCTGGGTCCGCTATTATTCGCTATATTTGTGAATGATCTCAGTGGCCAACTAAATTGTTGTAACTTATTGTACGCAGACGACTTGAAATTATTTTCTAGAACTGACACAATTGTCGATTGTGTGAAGCTTCAGGATGAACTAGTACGTCTGTATGAGTGGTGTTGCCTGAATCAGCTGTATCTGAATATTACAAAATGCCAGACTATGTCTTTCACACGTAAGCAGAATATAATTGGTTATGCTTATCACACAAATGGTCAAGTCTTGGATGGTTGTTCCATTGTGAATGATCTAGGTGTTTCTTTCGACCCACAGTTAACTTTTGTGCAACACATTACTGAAATTGTAACCGGTGCGCACAAGACGATGGGTTTCATACTTAGGTGTGGCAAGAGCTTCAATAATGCTAAAACTCTTTTATTGTTATTCAATGCGTTTGTTAGATGTAAGCTCGAATACTGTAGTATAATTTGGTACCCTGCATATGATGTACATTCTGACAGCATTAAAAAGACGACGTTTTGCTAAATATTTATGGTTCAAGGAAGATGGGATTTATCCTGAGGCTGGATTTCGCAATGACTTATTGCTCAGTAGATTTAATATGGTAAATTTATCTAAACGCAGAAATTACTGCGCTGTGGTTTTCTTATATAAAATTTTGAACAACACAGTTGATTGCCAGTTTCTTTTAGAAAAGCTGTCATTACACGTACCGTACCGAAACATAAGGTTTAACAATACCAATTTCTATTTACCTGTGCCTCGTACCAGTGTGTTACTTTTTTCGCCATTATATGTAATGTGTAACAACTATGAAAAAGTAAAGAATTTAGTAGACATTTTTCATTGCACTATATCACTTTTAAAAAGGTCGTTTTTGACTGTAGGTTAAGAACTTATTTAGATGTAATGTGTGTAATGTACTTGATACGTTGTTTATTGATTTTTTTTCTTTTTTTTTGTATTTCGTATATTTCCTGTTCGTTAAATGGAATAATCTGTTCGAGCAGTGTACTAACCGCAAAATAAAATAAAATAAATAAAAAATAATATAATAATAGTACAATATAATAGTTTTGAATTTTAAGTTGAAACGAATGGAATGCACTCTATTCAATAAAATGTTTGATTCTGTGAAGACCTAATTGCTTAACAATCTGCAAGTAGAAAATTAGAAACATGGTGGTCTGTTTCACCTCGTCGCTATGCTGATCGCAAAAGCTGTCTGTTTATCACTAACAAACTTTGAAAATCAGTCAGTCGGCTTCATTGACCTACGCGTTGACCCTCATTACTGGTTTACAACGAAAACACAAATCTCTGAGCGAACCACCCTTGATTTAGCAGTTCGCTCATAGATGTTTCGGAATCTGCAAAGAAACTCCCTTGGTTTGGCGATTCGCTCATAGATGGCTGGGCGTCTACCGATATAGTGTTTTCAAATTGAAAAAAATGTTTAGAAACTGCTGCATTTATACTGAGCTACAACTGATGTCCACTTGGTCGTCGTCAGCTGTTTTCTGGGCTCCATGTTCTTGGTTTGCGCCGGTCGTTGTCTACCCTCTGTTGGTATAATTATTCTTTGGTATGGGTATGCAAGGGATGCTGGTGCCATGACGATACACTCGAATGGCGAGGTGCGCAGCGAGCTGAACTGCTCCACTTCGTCCGTGCCCTGAAGCACCTAGCGCCTAATTTCGGTTCTGTGGATCAGCATCATGTTTATTGAATTGTGACTCTTCATTAGCGAATTACCTGAGAATAAAATATAGTTCCAGGATGCTTCGAGACCACGATTCTTTAAGAAATTTATTATTTGTTGTCTAGATAAACTTTTGTCACCAGAATCGACCAATGCGAAAGTGGAAAGAGCAAGCTGTCTTTTGAATCTGTATGTCAACTCGCATTGTCAGCTGGATCACTACTGTGGCCGCTAGATGCTGCCGATTCTGGTACTATAGTAGACACGGTCTACCCGCCATAGAACAAACTAGTAATGTAGATCATGATTAACATTCGTAAAAACAGAAACAAATGCTGTTTTCACCCATCGCCATCGCCTTTCTCAAATTGAAAGCGATGCGCGAATATCCGTTGTTTCAATTCAGCGTAATGGTTTCGCCATAGAAATTATTCATCCACAACAATTAATTTCCTCTGCAAATTAATCGAACTTGAATTTCTGCACCAGTTGCTATTCATTTGTATCAGTGCTGTCATCAGTAGCACTACAACCTAACGAATTTGAAAAAGATGTAAATGAATATTGAGTGGTATGTAACAGTTGTGCTAATTTTGTTCAAGCGTAAGTTTTATTTAGTACTGATGCAATTTCTTTCATTTTTCAAGAAAAGTCAATGAGACCCATACATTAGTATTAACATGTCACTTAAAAAAAATGCAATAAATTTAAACGCATATCCTATAATCCTACAACCGTCATGCAACAAAGCACTACTATATGTTGTACAAGATTTCATGCGGCTAGATGACATATCTATTATCGATTAAATATCTTCAAGAATTAAATGTCCATTCCAACTTTAGGCAGAACAAGTCTAGAAAAAGACGCTAACCTCACAGTTAACGGCAGTGTACTTGCGAATAGCAGTCTTGATAATGCGTGCACTGCAAGGTGAAATGGCTAGAATGCAAGGCAGATCATCTTACAGATGTATCTTATAGCGATTAGGAGCGACCTTTTGTTTGATATGATGTTCGTTATGGATGCAAACGAGCCATAATTACAACAGAAATAAGTATGGTTGCAATCATTGCATCGATTATACACACTTATATAGGGTGTAACAAAAGATGAGAAAATTCAAAACGAGGCATCATATGACCCCCCATTCCATATAAGTAATAAATACTCCATAGTGGTGCCCGGTCGTCATCTTGAAATTTTCAATTATCAATTGTACTTACGCATCAATTTCGTCGCTTTGAATTTCAGTTGGCTAACTTGACCGTTCAAAAAAAATACGTGGTCTTGATGTCATTTCAAATTATATTGACAATTTAGTTAAATTTTAAGTTTTATTTGATTGTCCCAAATTGTGATCAACTGTAAAATCTAAGAACGCGAATAACTGATCAACCAGATATGATGAAATTCCCTCAATTCTCTAGCATGATTAAATGTCAAACATTTATCAAGGACCCTGGAGATGTATTTTTCATCAATCAAATAGTATTGGCACATGAATAATTGATACGCCCTCATTTTCAAAGCGTCCATTCCCTCTTTATTTTCTCAATCTTCCATATACGTACATTTCCTATATCCTATTCACTCTAAGAAGGGATGAAAAATTATGTTCAAACAGGAATGCCGTATAATTAACTGATTCTTAGTAGTGTAGATACCGCCCAGCTCTTCTATTTAATGTTATCAATTTTGAGCAATGTGTAAAATAAAGTAGCTAAAGGATATGACATGCTAGTGGACGAGCTCATCTAAAGTATCGCATTTTCTGGGTCATAAACTGTTTATATTTGAAACGTGTCCGACCATAGTGTATATAAAGAACAGACGTGAAAAACGATATTCTGCCCAAAGTTCATGCGTACATAGTAAATGTAAAGTTTATTTGAACCTGAAAAACTTATGTCGACAGTAAATGTTACAACATACGGTGATAGGTTCCAGATGTTTTCGATTTTTGCGCAAGTTTTGGTAATCACACCATTGAGATTTCAGACATAGTTTTTAGATTGATTTTAAAAAATATGTAACTATTACTACCAAGTTGTTAATAGAAATACTCAAAATGTTTGCTGAAAAACAATTTAATAATTTATTTGCAGTAGTACGTGGGAATTTGATCATAATGAAAATCGCATATTTTTCCAGCAACTTTCGCAGTTTTTATCTTGATACATTAATTAATACAGATATGAGCTGTGTGGATGCCCCAAGGCACACAGGAAGTCTGCGGCTCAAAAGGCTTCCGGCCGGAGCGGAATCCGGACCCCTATTTAGCATAACACGAAATAGCAGACTCGTCAATCTTTTTTTTAGCTATCCCGCGAAAACCATTGTAACAAATTCCTGTGGTTAATTTATCGACTTTCCTTCCCACTGTCACGTTGTCCTAAAAAGAACTATATAAAGGAAGAGGATATTATTTACGAAGCTTCGATTGTTCCAGCGGGTTAATTCTTGATCACAAGAGAATAAATAACTTAACAGGTAGACAGTATTCTATCACCTTCTCTGACATGTTTCGATGTTTGTCAAATAGGCTGAATGCCCTTATAAAACAATATGTTCCTAGGTTTTCATACCATTAACTATTTCATCATCGTATTTAAAGATGGAATTTTTCCTAATATTTGTGTCCCAGGAAGCAACTCTTCTGTTAGTGTTAAAGAATGCAGTCCCTCAAAAGGTAATAGAACCACGCCTACATTCTATTGGTGATCCTACTCCCTCACTTTCAAGAATTTTGCCAGTTTTTTCTACTTTCAACTGCCAACGTGCCAAATGTCAGTCTGATTTTTTTTTAGTTTCAATTCAATAAAATATTCTTCCAGAGTACTGTCCTATGATGATAAGAAAAATAATTATGTAAAATATGAACTTCATGATTGTCTATCATAAATTCAAAGATATATTCAAGAAGTTACTACCAGATGAAAGCTCAATGTGGGACAACATACTTTACTATACTGACGCAGAAGGTATCTTGTATATTTTCATAAAGTATCATCAGTTTTCCGTAAAATAACTTATCTTCCAAGTAAAAATAAACCAACTACGCTGCAAAACTACAAGAGCGATGAAAACAGAAATACTATTTCATAAGGAATTTGCGTTTAACTTTGGCTTTCTTGAGAAATGCATCCTTTGATCTTCCATTTGCACGATGAACGTCGATAACTGCATTTTGGCTGAAATTTACCTCTACTACGTAAAGATATCAGAAAATATTTTCGTATTGCTTGTGATCTTTATTTTGTATAAATATTCATCCATCCAGAAGTATCTAGACAAAATTTATAAGCCAAAACTTGTAGTAGATAACACAAGAAGAAAATGTCACGTATTTAATATTTTATCATAATTTCAGCTTTGCACAAATATTCTAAGAATAAAAATTTTGCAAAATGCGAGCGGTTCCAACAGTCATTCTGACTGACAGACCGACGGAAATGAATGACATGTTTTTTGTATGTAGTAGCCATATAAAATTCAAAAAACAATATCTCATTTTCGAAATTGTCCATGCTTACAATACTTCCTCGCCAGTGGCATGGGAAAGAAAAAAACCTCATGAATAAAACTGTAATCTCTATTTAACTGAAATCTTGCGTGCAATTTGAGACACCCTTTCGGAGATATATTTTTTTATCACCACTTTTCACATGATTGCGGCCACACACCGAGGTGATTATGAAAAATAAATTTAATGGAAAACCGTCGTTTTCGCCTCGTCTATAATGCGCGGTGAATCATAAAATCTTATCACCCATTACCACTTGAATATATACTTTTTAGGATTTGGCTAGTGTTTTTATACACATCTAAAAACCAATAAAAAAGCACACTGTTCAGATTTATCACGTGCAATTTCACATGGCCGTCGCAATAAAACCTAATCGCGAGCTGCTTGTGGTGGCATATCAAAATTATTTTAGGGGTGATCAAATGAAATACGGTTTGGGTTGTAAACTGTAATCTGCTCGTAAATTTTCTCTTAATTCAATTAATAAATCAGGTTAATGTCCAGATCATGGCATGAGATGTGGCAAATGTAACTGAAAATTTGCCAATTTCTCACTAAATTGTTAGTCTATTTCGTTGAATATGCTTCCAGGAAAAACTTAATCGATGTCCTTCAAAGCTACAGTTATAAGTTGACGTACAGGTTTTTTATTTACAAGGGTTATACTTCATCGTATACCTATAAAAGTAAAATAAAACAGTTTATTTGATGATGTTGTTTTACGCTAAGAATATCAATTTTCCGCGAACGTTATCAATATACAGGGTGTCGAAATTAAAAAAAATGTGGTTTTTCGTATAAATCTTAAATATCCTTCACCTAAGTTTGTTTTATTTAGCGGTTGTATTTATAACATTAGGGAGCTAATATAGCCCTAACTTGATTAAATTTATTAAGTCTAGTGGCGTCTCGAACGGAATCTGAACGAATATTTGTGACAAAAAAATGCACTGAATTTTGTAGGAATTTTTATTATGGTCTTTGGATTAAGCAAATGGGAATACAACTTTTCTGTCTTGAATTATTTTCTGTATCTTGCTTAGTATTCGAGAAAAATAAAGTCCACCTAATTGCATATCCCTGGACCACACAAGGAATATGAGGAAACTTTTCTTTTGGGAATTATTTTTTTATATAATTTTTTATTACTAGCTATGTAACAACAACAAATACTAAATAACACTAACGTAACATGAAAAATTATAAAAAATAATAATTTCCTCATATTCCTGGTCCATGGATATGCAATTAAGTGGACTTTTTTTCTCGAAAACTAAGCAAGACACGGGAAAAAATCAAGAGACAAAAAAGTAGTATTTCTATTTGCTTCATCCAAAGAATGTAATAAAAATTGCGCGAAAGCCGATGCCTTACATTTTTTATCACAAATATTCGTTCAGATCGATCTCGAGACACCACTGGACTTGATAAATTTAATCAAGTCAGGGCTAAATTAGCTCCTTAATGTTGGAAATACCGCCAAATTACAACAAAATTAGGATGTTTAAGATATTTTTTTTTAAATTTCAGCACCCTGTGTCTTGCGAACGAAGAATTTGCGGACCTATGTTTATGTAGTTTTAGTCACCGTTCTTGGCGGGTCAAAGTAAGATTACCAGTATCCCTTTATATATCTCCATCTCCCTCATACATACACATGTAACCCACTCCTGTGTGTGAACGTTTGTTCGGTAAGATCAAAGACATAGGTTTTTTAGTTGTTTGTCTCTGTCTCAAAAACTTTGTCGTTACGTATGCGTGCCCTTCAATCATATTTGTCAGAGTGACAGCTTACTTGACATCGGCGTGCAATTTAAGTTGTCCTGTTATCAGTCGTCAGTATAAAATTGTACAATGCCCGGAAATACGATCAATGGAGAAGGCCGAGAGCTCATGCTAAATTTATTAAAGTATTTCCAGGACGAGAATGAAAACAGCAATCCCCTGTTACCCACTTCATGCGCACTGGAGAGTGTAGCAGATGCGCTGAAGCTTAAGATCCGCTCATGGTACGGAGACTCGATCTGTGTACTCATTTCATATGGCGTTGATGACGTAACCGCCAAGAACGGTGACTACAACTATATGAACTTAGTACCCAAAGAATCGTCTGTTAAATTAACACCATGTATATTATCAGAATCAGCCTTATCATTGAACAGCTGTCGCATAATTGACCATAAAAGCTACTTCACAAAGTGCCGGCGGCAATGCCGTCGGCAATACAAGCCGCCGGCAGAAGCCGCCAAGCATCATTCCGGTTGTGACAGTCACATAGAACGCTAGTGAAGTGCATATTTTATGGTTGGTTGGTTAAAATGAATAAGGAAATCATCAGCACAGCCGCTGCAGTTGTAATTTTTATTTTAATAAGAAAAAAATACAACAGGACGAGAAGGTTTTGGTTGCACCCAAGTTTACAAAATAGAAAATGGCGGAACGGTACTGTAATGATAGAAGAGTATAAAAAAGATGATGTGGGGTGTCAGCGTTTGCACAATAGCATGTTTTTTGGATTTCTATACATCGTCTATGCCTGCACCAGATTTGTGCAACTGTTCTAACTTCTTTTTTCCCGAAAATAATGAGAGGTTACATTTTTTAACTTTCTCTCTACTTCGCCTTTATCAATGTCAAATACACTTGCAATTATGTTCAATGCGTCCATTCGTTTGTTCCTGTTCTTATAGTCTGCCTTTCTGGGATTCCATAATATATCATTTTCATGAAATTTTTCAATTAAGAGCAGCACAGCTTCGTCGTCCCAATTAAACGACATTTTAATTTGTTTAAACACACAAACCGAACAACACTACCGCTCGAATGCCAGGAACGAAGTGACGCCGGCAAGCCGCGTAACCCGCCGGCACACCCGGCGGCTTTGTATGCCGCCGGCTGTACGGAGGCTTGCCCGGCGGCCCTGCCGCCGGCACTGTGTGTAGCAGCCTTAACAGCAAATATCTTGTTATAATGGTGACGTCACTGACACTAAGTACGTACCTACTGTTTCGACTAACTCAGGTCATCGTTAGTTGCCAGAGCGGTCCGTGGGACCTTAGCTCTTGAGTCATGCTGTCAGTTTGTAAGTCTGTCAGGTCTGGTAAACCAAAAACCAGACAATTTTAAGGAGTTTCGACGTACTCTTAGATCCCGTATATTGGTTTGATTCGTCGACTAATCAACTTCACTACAGTGGTGATTTATTAGCTACATGTTTCCCCGAGTAATATTTTGCATCTTCCCTATTGGCATCTGTTCACAGTTTTAAGGAGATCGATCAAATTACCTCAATGGTATGGATTCAATTTGAATGGAATAAATTGCGTACTGAAGAAATTATTCAAATGTAGATCATCTGTCGTTCGAAATTGCTAACACACCGCATCCAATTTGGCATGTGTCTGTACGAGTACAAGAGCAAATTACTATATTTGTTTACGGTGAGGTTAATACGATGTGCAATTAAATTATTGCTGTCTGCCGAGTCAATGGCGTATGACTTTGGGGTTTATGTGTTCGTCAAGTTCAAAATGATACAAAGTAGATTGAAACTGCCTATAAATGCTATCATTTCGCATGGACCGATTTAGTGATTTCAAGTTGATAAAGGGTCAGAAATTTATCTAGTTATGAGTTAGCATTACAAAAAGTAAAATGTCGTGGCGAAACACGACATTCACAAAAGTTTTGTCTATTATAGATCACATCTTAAGTCTGCTATTTTAACAGCAATAGTAAATAGTGAAAAAAAAAACAGGATAGAAACTATTAAAATGTCATATTTTTTACTTATAACCGCAAATACTTCCAGGCTCAAATCTTGGATTAGCACCATTGCAATCGTTGAAAATTACTAATCTGCACAGGGAGAGGGAGAATACATTACAATGTTTTCCATAAATCGTTTCCTGTGGATGTGGATGGATCGAACATGTATGGAAATTAAACAATGAACTTTTGAAAGACATCCACTGCCGATGAATGGTTACATCAGTTGTATTGTTATTTGTCTAGAAGTTTGATCTACGTTTATTTTTCTCTGACTGGATTAATGATTGGTGTGGAAAGCATTAATCTAATCCTTATAATCAGTATGTTTACACAAATTTCAGTCGCCGATTGATTGGCGGAGTATCAAATCTATTGCAAAACTATAATGATAACATATTCTCTTTGGTTTTCAGTGCAGAGCACGGTTAACTGAGAGTTTATTCCGAAAATAAAGTGGGCTTATAACCGGCAATAATTCAAAACTTGGTATTAGAGAATTTAGTAGAGATGATACTTTTACACTTATACTTTCTTTCTGTTTTGTCATTGATGTTTGTTTTTATTATTTATATTTGTTACTTCCGTGAGAATGTTTGGAATTTTACTGTTTCTTGTTCTATCCATTTACGACTTATAATCTAAAAAGACCTTCTAAAACTTGCGAGTTTGGACATTTGATTTCATTGACATCTGAATTACCTTTTTATAGGTTCTAGTATTTTTCTCATTCATCTTTCGCTTTAGGATAAAGGGTTTAAAAAAAGTAACTACCTTCATCTATGCGACTTTGCTAAGTTTCTCATTAAATCGAAACATAAATATTTTATTAGACGAAAAGACTAACTTTTTTGCATCTTCTTCAAGCATGTCGTCACGTTAACGTGGAGTGCTTCTAGGATTTTCCAGTGAATTTATTTGAAAACGATGTTCTCTTCTAAAAATTTTGGATTCTAACTAGCGGCTATCGGAAGGCGGGTATACTTCTCCTGCTTATTCTCCACCGACCTACTAAAACGTTTCTAATAAACTTTTGGCTACCTTGCAAACATCACCTTACTGTGAATCGTATGCGGTTGGCGCTAGTGAGTAGTTCAGAACCGTCCTTGATAACACTTACAGCAAACACACTAGACCGTTTGATTCTTTTTGGTACATACTACGAGTTGCATTTCAGTAGTAGCAGTGCACACCTTACCGTGCCGCGCATTTTTTTAAACCGCATGTACATGAGAGATTAGCGGCACATGCGGAAAAAAATGATTTCATACGAAAAGTTGTGGCAGTGGGTGTATTTTTCTTGTACCTTTGTAATTTTTCTACAAGTGCTCGAAAAGTGTGTGCGTGTGTGTGTTATCTTGTATTCAGAATTAACAGTTTCTATTCTGATTTGCGGTCTTCTATATCGCATAAGAATTAATATGTGGGATCACCTTACCACTTTCTTTACTCTACTGAAGTCTGGCTGCTAAGAGCACTTCGCATGTTGCCAAATGTAATAGTAAAATGAAGAGTTTTATTGCTTGTCTATATACTTGGCTGGAATTCTGGCAATTTTCTTTTTTACATGTTATAACATTTTTGCAATTTGCCGATAACATTTGCTTCTTTTTTAAAGAATACTGAATGTCGCAAGATAATACAATGATACTATATGAACGAGAAATTGAAGTAGAACTCATAACGTTTATACAGATAAAATTTCAGTTTAATATTATTTAGGCGTTACCTTAAAATTACATGTGGGATAAAACACATCTTAGTAATGACTGATTTTTCATTTTCGTTTACCAGCGTTCCTTGTTTAAATTTCAGTAATAACCCTTTCTCAGTTAAATATTAGACTATTATAACTTTATATTATTTTTATTATGAAATAAGATTCTTAGGATAAAAATAAGGTGATGCGACATGTTTGAGTATTTCTGCGATTAATCTCGAAAAAATGTGCAGTGTACCGAAAGTAGATTTTATTAGTCCATTGAACTCAATTTCAAATTGTGCGGAGAAATGCCATTCCCGAACCATAATGCAGTTAATGACCTGATCCAAAACACCTTCCGCCAAACCCAAACTTCGAATTTGTGTTTGTAATCATACACATCAGGTTTTCCGTATATCCAGATTGAAAATGCGATTCCCCAAACACGAAAAAGTAACTGAACTATTTTGGTGTTAGTTGAAAATCCTCATATCGCAATGTCTCACCATCGTGCCCGTTCAGAATCAGTGTCTTTCCGATATCCTCAAAAGTTACTCGTGAGTGAAAGGACTAATGGAGGGCCAACAAACCAATTAGAGCGTAGAGGAAGCCTCAATATTACTCCTACTTCTGCCCCGTTTGAGAAAAGGAGAGGAAGCCTTGTCACCAGGTACTTGATTTTTAATTTGTATATGAAGTGACATACTTGTCCTCCGAAATCCAAATATAAAATTTCGTTTACTAGGAGAGCCGGTTTTCCACTGTCAGGTATACTTTGTGCTCGGGAATTAATGAAATATGACAGTTGCGGGGTTGCGGTTCCCAAAAAGCGGCCGATTGTCTCTCACCGCTTTTGACTTCGCCCCCCGAGATGGGGAATCGTACCCACACATTAGAAGGTAAAAAACAAACAAACACTATAGATAGTGAATTTTTCTTGTTTATTGTGCTGGATTGGCATAAAGTTGGTTGTCGACTGTTTATTAAAAATAATGTGTTGCAAAATTGGAATCACTTTCGTTTCTGCCGTTTTGGGGACATGTTCCGATTAAATAAATAAAAGCAATCAAGATGTGTATGTGCACGAAGCATAATATTAGGAGCGCTTTCTACAATAGTAAATAAAATTCTCAAAAATTGTCTTGTAAGTACTGCTTTCATTGTATTTTACAAAAATGCTGCTTAGAAGTTCATGTGTTAGCCGTAATTTAATATGGTACAGATTTCAACTCTTACACTTCGCCTTTTTTTGTACTTTTGTACGAAATAAAGCTTATTTATTATTATCATTCAAAACTAAAGATACACTTATTTTGATAATCTGTTGCCACAAAATTTAGGAGGGACTAGTTCCTGGTATCGGAAGCTTTGCTTTTCGTTACCGTCATGCCGGAGCACCCAGTTTTCCGGGGACTGGAAAACCTAACACCAGGGTTTCGGGGCACCGGCTCTAAGACCATATTTAACCTATTCAAATGCAATTTTCTCTAGGTTGGACACCCTATTCGAAAATGAAAAAATGGGTGGATATTCATGTGTGAGAAATACCAAGTCAATCTACATAACTCCATATTTTCAGAGGGATTATTTCCAGTTATAGACCCTTATCTGTTGTGTATGCTTGTGAAATTATCTAATTCAGTGCAATGAATTTTATAGCGTTATAAACATTAAAATATATTCAATTAGCAGTAATTTTATTTTTTTTATTTTTGTCTAGATTTTTTAAAATTCTGGGTACAAAAAATCGTACGCCGTATAACTGTACTCTGGCGCCGGCGCTGTGGACGTGATCGAGAGATAGGACAGGAGCCGGTTCGATTTGGTTCAGGTTTGATTGAGTTTGCGGAGCCCAATATCTCGGTTCTTTTAAGACATTAGTATATATGCTATTAAGAAAATCGGCTTATTTTCTCAAGATTATACGTCGGGTAAAGTAAAACCCCAACTTTGGTATATGCGAATTGCAATGTTTACGTCCAAATTTGAAAGTTTTAGTCATCATACTTTAAATACAGATAAAAGATGAAATATTTATTTGAAATGTGGAATGAATCATTTGGTTGATTGTGATCTTAGCAGTTATCTTTGAGTTGCTCTATCAGGTAAATTCACTTGTGAACATTCTTTATAGTACAATGCAGATTGTTTTTCTAAACATTAGTTTCCAAATACCTTTTTTAGACGTACTTATACAAAATCTCAGCTCATTTGTTTAGCGTCGACTGGTTCAAAAAACTAACTAATAGATCAAGTTAAATAAAATCCTGCCCAAATACACAGGCGCGAACAAATCTATCCTCCATAGACTAAAATATAAAATGGTTTCTACCTACAAAAAATAAATGAGTTCTGTTTATATTTTACAGGTCCCTACCATGTCACTTAACTTTTATATGGATAAAAAACTTAAAACTAGTTGAACTAACTTTTTGTTGATTTTTATGGTAATTTTCAGCAACTATCTTATTGAGTTTTGATCCCCAAGTCAGGCAAAACCACTTTGACCAAGAAGATCGGTTAAAAGCATTTGACCGCTAAAATCAGTCAAAGGTTGTTTTGACCGATTTTGAGTTTTGACTGCATATATTAAATATACATGGCTTTGTGTTGGGCATACATGTTTCTGCCATAGACTAGGTCTCATCAGCACAACTGGGCAAGCTGTTAGTGAAATCCGAACTCGTCGCATGCTGCTCAACCAAAATACAGCGTTAGTAGTTCGTCCAATGCTTACGTTGTATTCTCCTGACCTGCCGTCGCGATCTATAAATCACACGCCTGTGCCATTTAATTGAATATAGACTTTGATTACGATCAGACTTCGGTCGCCAGTCTCCATTTGTTTCAGTCATGTTTGCAAGTCACGCACACTATCGCACAAAAATATTGTTTTTTATATTCGATTGAAAAAAAAAACAATTCAGGCACAGTGACAAATCCCATATAGATCTACGATCTTTTTGTAAACTACAGTCGGATGGACTGAAATTGGTAGGTGCTGCTGGACGTCCAAAAAATCATATTTACTAGTTCGTTTCAGAAGCTAAATAAAATACAGATAAATTCAGTAAACAAAAAATATTTGTGAGTTTCGTCTATACCATTTATGTTTTAAGCACCATACTAGGATAGTAAGAGGGTCTTCGATAAAATTAATTTTCGGTCATATAAAAATGACGGTTTATGAACACATTTTGATTTTGATCCTGTAAAATTAACTTTCAGTTTATTAACAAATACATAAACTACATACAAGTACAGTTTGAAGATTATGCACATCAAAGTTATCACAGCGGCAGTCGGCAAGTTTGGATATACGACCAATATTTTTACATAAACCTTTTAGATAGTAAGTCTGGAGTTGCTGTAATGTTGTCACTCTATACTAAAAAAAATTGGTTATTTATATGTCTACCATTTCTTAAATACCCATATTTGAATTTCAAAGACACTACTGGTACCGATCAGAAACCCTATGTAAAACATATATAGAACAAGAGCATCATTATTATTTCGCACTTGTTGTCCTACAATGATTATGTCCTGTATTGTACGTTGTGAAAAATGGTGCAGAATATAGGTGTTCGACTTGGCTCGCTGCCTACAACTCTTTGAGATTCGAAAAGATGCGAATGGTTTTCAGTTATGTACTGCACC
The DNA here is from genome assembly GCA_963669975.1 of Acanthoscelides obtectus. Classification (NCBI taxonomy): domain Eukaryota; kingdom Metazoa; phylum Arthropoda; class Insecta; order Coleoptera; family Chrysomelidae; genus Acanthoscelides; species Acanthoscelides obtectus. The sequence continues at coordinate 53,870,169 of CAVLJG010000004.1, forward strand.
TCCTTTTTCTTTGGTTGAGTTATTTTCTATCGGCTTAGGGTGAACTGAATACAGTGTTTTTTAAATCTATTTTGTAAAGCGTGTCACATTTGTCGTGAGTATTATGTTAGTTTTATTGTTTTAAATTCTAAAACGTACTAAACTGCTAATAAACAAATTGCTATTTTGTCAGGTCAAGAAGGCCACTATGTCTACACAATTTATTTTCCAATCCAACTATTTGATGCTTAAATAGTTGCTAGACTCCAGCTGATTGTTAAAAATATGTATACTAGGCCTAAACGGTGTCTACCTTATTGATTCAAGTTTGCCGAATTTAGATCAGCTACAAATATGTCCGTGAAAGAAACAACTCGTAGGCTTGGCACAATACCTGATCAAACGCCTGCGACATGGGGTAACGTGGTTTACTTCTTAGCAAATTCGGGATGCGTTTTGGATGTTGTGGAGTCTGTTCAATATGCGAAAATGCTGTCACGAAGTCAGATACAAACAATTGAAGATTCAGGCTTCTCTAAAATAGATGAAACCTCAAAAATTTTCAATCCTATTAGCCATTAGGAGCATAATGTATTTGGATCTGTTGGCTTTGCGTCCATGTGACCAACTGATTACAATGCGGTTTCATTCTTGTTAGTAATCATAAGGGCAGTATAGGTCTCGCCTTGGAGACATATAGCGAAAAGCAAACAACGTATTTGGTCTACTTGGGAGCAGTAACCTTCTCTCTTATTATCGCTAGAACTTAGGTCGTTTCAATTCTCCTTTATTCTTTATTTCAGGTGGTTCAAGCACTTCTCGGACGCCACTAAAGCGTACCAGCGTCGCGAGGGTCGCCTACCGTCTCAGAGCTCCGCCTCGTCGAAGCGCGGGGCGGAGCCTGTGCCGGCCGATGAATCGGACGACTCTTCCGGTTCGTCGGACGCGGCTCTCGATCAATCGCAACCTACTACGGGGGCGGTTCCAACGACGGCAACGCCTACGACGGGCGGTGCAGAGAAGCAAGAAGGGGAAGAGACTGGGAAAGAGGTGGAATCGAGAGAGAAGAATCCCGCAGATGTCGACGGAGGATTGAATAGTGCGGAACCCTCACCAGGTGAGTGAAAACAAGGCTTAGGAGTAAGGAAATTGGATTGGATAATGAAGTGGGGAGGTTTTTGTGGTGTTGGGGATTTCGTAACGTAATACTTGAAAACTGAATTACACTTGATTGCTCAACCTATATTATGATCAAAAAATACAAAGTACAACTATTGACAAAGAAATGGAACGAGTAATCGCAGCAGTCCTCCTAGTTATCTTTTAAGCATTTTAGTACTTATATGTAGTACCAACAAAGGGCCCACTTCATACGAGATGTTTGACTTCAAAACTTTTTGTTGTCTGAGAATACAAATAGTGTTTAGTGATAGACATATCATTATGAATAAAAAATTATCAGTCAACTCAGCTCGTATAGAAAAAATACAAGTTCGCCTGGCAAGGTTGAGATAGCATTAATGATGACCGAAATAAAGAATTGTGATGGATGTATACAAATTTTAATCTAACGCACTTAAGGGAGGTTGATGCTGCGACGTTAAAAATGTGGAGACTATCGCTGTAATCAAGGGAGTTTGGCCAAAATCGGCCGCGCTGCTCCATGTGCAGCTAGCGTGGATGTTTTATAGGAATAGAGCACCTGAAAATGAGGTAACAAGACACCTAGCCGTTTTGGGGTGACAGTGAATGTCGTTTTTTGCAGGGCGTTCAATTCTTCGCTAATGCGGACATGTCATTTTAATTTTGTACTACAGGAATGTCATTTAACTGACAGACCAACGTTAACAAGACGCTACGTTCCATAATATAACGGAACAAACGGCTCGTTGTATTGCTTCATTTTTCAAGTGGTTTATTTATATAGAACTATTCACCCCGCTTCGAATGAGCAGTCCAACTTTGGACTGATGAAATATTCGGTCAGACATTACGCCAACCGTTTTGGATGTGGAAGTTCATAAATGATTTTTTGTTATGGTTGCGTTAAATTTGACATGATGTAGTGACCATGAATAGGGTAACTTACCACGGCGGCGTCATATCACTCATTGTCCAAATATCGTGACCATGGTAACTGTCAGAACAGCGCATCATCGAGACCGCGTTTCGAGCGTCCGTATATTATCAGAAAATGCATACTATTCCCTGCCCTTTACCATCGCGTTTTAAATTAAGTCTACATGAATCCACGATTACGGTGTTTGACAAAAGATGCTCTAAATTCCAATTTGGAACAAAACTGGTATTCATATTTTAGGCTTCATATGGACCATAAACTTCTTTATATTGAAATAATGAATCCCATGTAATCGCATTAAGTATTGATATACATGGTGGGATATTCCAAGATTAAACTTGCTGAATACACTGATTTATGGTACATACAGATGATAATAAATCAATTACTTCATGGGATAAATTGTATAAAGTCCAGCAAACTTATTACCACTATCTACTGAACCGACTTTTATCTTTTAATTTCGATAATTGAAAACAGATCAAACACATGTGTAAACAAGTTAGTCGGACCATCTATAATGATCGCACAGTTGCCTGGCTATTTTTGCAGTAAAACTTCAGTTAACGATGCTTACATTCCATGGATTTGATCATGTAATTTCTGCCGAACTAAATATTTTCTAAAATAACAAACACGCTAGAAATTCTTCTGTTCAGGCCCGATTGGTTACTACGCAATAACTTCAGTGCAAAAATAAGAAGTGAGGAGTTTTGCGGGACTTTGACTAGTTTTTTTCAGAACTGCGATTGCATGTGACTTTTTACAGGTAGTGGTCGGGGCGGAATGGCAAGTAATCACTTTGTTATACACTGTCTCGCTTAAGCTCGTTGTATACACTATCTAAGCAAAGTATAATGCAGGGTCGGTGCCAATATAGGAACACAGAGCTGGAAAACTTTGTTTTTGATTATAAGGACGCTCCCACCGGATATTTCCTTTAACTGAAAGCTCTATAATTTCATTTTGCCTCTTCAATCGTAGCTCCGGCCCTGATGTGCAATATATTTTGCGTTTTACGTCAATCTTACGAAAAGACTGAGAGAGTTTGTGTATATTTTGAAATCACAACTACAAGTCTAGGTTTTCAGAGGAAGTAACTTATCAATGGTTACGTTCATATGCACCTAGCTGCTATGAGATAGCGCTGCGTGACGTGCGGCTTAGGACAGCTGCTGGATTAGCACAGTCCAGCATAACCTTTTCATATACGTAACTTCTGTCAATCACTCAGAAGGATTTTAAACTTTACGAAGCGGGACAGGAAGATAAAACATCTAGCAGTCTAAGTAATACTTCAAGTTGCGCTAGCGCGTAGCAGCTATGTGCAACAACATAACCAGTCTCAAGAAACTAAGCTTCAGGCGATAATTCTCATCACTTGTCATAAAGGATTAGGGCATATATTGCTATAGACCGAAAAAATACGCAAGTAATTTTGCAAAGAACAATAATAAATGGAGGCGGGCTTGATGTAGCGAATGTGTACTCCCAGTGCTCATACTTCAGTAGCCACTTGACACAATATAAACAAGACAGCTTCCTTTGACGTTAAACACGTATTTTGACATTCTGTATGCAGTTGCGTTTTTATATCAGCTAATGTTACATAATAATTAAACAATAATTTAAGAGCCTCCTTATTCCATTATTACAATTCCTTTATAAAAGTGATGTTTCCAAAGACAAAATTGACCGAGTACTTTCGTGCTCAACATCCAACTATAGCTGAAACATTTATATTTTAGGAACAATTATTTAGAAACGAGAGAGTTTTCTGAAGCTCAAGGTTGTGGTGATAGTAACTATAAAATTAATTTAGCCCTTGGAAATGTCACTTTGAATGTTGTACTATAATAATACTTGGTGGTTTGTATATTTCGGATATTGGTGATAATGGTAATTTGTTGTAGACATGGTGGCAGGTGGTGGAGCACAAGCGTCAAGGGTGAGTGCGGAAGATTGGCCACTAATTCAGCCATCGCAGATCAGTATCGCAAGTCCTCCAGTGCACACGGCTGAACCAGTGCTTACACCACTAGGTATGCACCTGTACTAAATGCTTTATTTTGCACCTACTCGCATTTATTCGGCAGTGGTTGCTATTTATTAACGCTATCATTGGAACACCATTGAGAAACATATTGTCGGTTATCAATTTGGGGCAATTTGCCTGAAACGTTTTCTAAAATCATTCATGCAGTTGCAGGGTACAGAGAATTGTTCTTTCCTCGATATTTTCTTAGCCAAACGGTTCTTTCAACAATGAATTTCTGTCAGTCCTGAACCGTGATTGCCAGTGGATAATACCAGCTAGGCAACATCATTAATCTGTATGGATGGCTGTATGTGATAGTCAGAAAATTCTTGTTGGAAATACTTGATAATTACAGCTAAATTACAAGCTTCATATCTATTCCTCATAGACTGCTGATGTATTTCAAAGATACCAGGGTTCCACTATAAGCAGGTATGCAAGTATAGAAGGTTTTATGCTCAAGATTTTTTTAGAAACGTCAATGCATCGTGCAATCTCAGTATTGGTTTTGTCCAACCACAATCTTTTAAATTAAACTACTAACTGTCTGGGAATTCTCTGAAGACTAATTTCGTTTGTATAATAATGTATATCTCAATATCTTGTCATTCATATTTTGATATACTGAAAACGTTTCGTGTTGTTTTCAGAGCAAATAAAAAGGAAGGATGCCCTGGTCAAACAGGCTTTGGAAGACAAGGAAAGCCTTGTGGCAGATCTGTTGAGCATTCCAAGGGAGCATTTCCACCACATTGCAGATATGGCTGGCGCCGACATATCAAGTGATGCCGATCCTTCTGAGAAGTTAATGGCTGCCATATACCAGGTACTTATAAAATCATATTTTCTTTTCGTAAATAAAGGGGTAGTTCCTAATTTTTTCTATAATATAGCAAATATTTACCTCCAAAAAGTATATTTTGAGTATTTTCATTTATTTCTTTGAACATAGAATGGTCGAACATGAAAATTCTCGCAAAAGCTCTCCTGGAATGTGAGTTTACTTCTGCCATGGAGGTTAAGTTTCCGTCAGATGTATAGTCTTTGACGTTGGTAATATGGTGGAAGATACAATAACTTTGAAGGAGTGCTCTTCCAAACTCTATACACTTTTTAGTTATTTAAAATTATTTCGATCGATTCCTGCAACTTATAGATTAGTGAAACTACCTAACTAGCAAAGTAGTGGTATAAGCTTTTGGTAAAAGAACCGTTCAGCCATAAAAGATCTCTATTGTTGTTGCCTGAACACCAAAATGCTGGCTTAATGTTGTGTGGAATGCAAATTTGCTTTCTGCAACATATTTACTCTAAAATGAGGTGTTTAAAATATTTTTATAGCACCTTATAGGGCAAATTTTTAACTGTTGCATAAACGTTTATACAACTATTTTATACGGCATATTTGCAAGTTAGTCATCCATGGTAACGTTTATAAAACAAACCCGAGCCTTGTTGTTTTGCTGTGCAATTTACTACCTTAGCCAACAAATTGCCCCCAACGGAAGCACTTATACAACTGTTGTTTAGTAACTGTTAAAGGCTGTACATATTATGCTAGATATGTTGGCAAACAACTTCACCATAACCTAACTTTCTGCTGTCATATTTTTGTTAAAATGCCATAACCAATGTTGTAAGACAAACAACGCATGCATATTGGTTGAAAAGGTTTTATCAACTGTTCAAACAGAAGATATAGATCTGGTACAAATTCTGGGTAAATCATTCAACTCTGCCGGTATTTCATTTCAGAAATTTGTCAAATTGTTGTATAACACCTGCAGGCAACACCAAAATATTCGAATAACCTAAAGACAACATGGACGATGCCATGATTGTACCCAACCACCCGCCGTATTGGACAAACATTTATTCCCCTATTTAATATTAAATAATTATGTTTCAGTTCGAAATTACAGATATAAAGTGATAAACATTAGTGTAATTGTGTCTAAATATAGGATTTGTGGAAGATTTAACGCAGTATTCCATCTTAAAAATCTAGACATACTTTTGATCATTGTCAAAATATGAATCAAATACGAAGCCCGTAGAAATTGGGTAACTAATTTGCACGATAATCACAATAAAATTTGCTGCGCAACTAATTCAATAGCCCTATATCAAAGTGTAGAAGTTTATCATATACCTGTGTATGAAATTCACAATGGCCGATATGTAAGTGAACAAGATGACTGTAATGTGTTAGTTATATATTCTTCACTTCGTCTATACAATACATAAGAAATAGTTTGGTTGCAATAAAGTACAATCTGTTGAATAGTTGTATAGTTGACAAAAACTGAATCTTGCACTGACGCAAATGTCCTATAGCGGCTGCAAGAGGCTTACACTTTTGTTTTATAACTGTTACCTGCAGCCCTTATACAACCTCTTAAATGACTGAAGTGTCCTATTAGGTGTGTCCATTCCGCTTGTATAGCTGTTCTAAGAGGGTTTTGCCAATGTTCTTACAGTGTACAATGCTGTTTAAGGAATACTGTATAATCATTCTTGCAACTCTAATAGGAGTGATAATTGTTAGTTGGGTACAGTTTTTTACCTGTATTGAAAAAACGTCATTGTTTTATCGTGTCGTATATGTGAATAATTAGTGAGCTCTTGCTAATTTTAAGGAAGTTTCCATTTTGTATTACATAATCCATTCCACTTTGTTCAGAAAATAGTTTTTGAATTATTTTTTGTTCTGGTTGCAGGTAGATCAACTTCAGAAGATCGTCAATCAGTCATTGAATGTCGATGAAAGTGACATACTAACTTCTAAGGGTGGTAAACACCCAGCTTGTGCCAGTCAACAGGTGGACGAGGAACAACCAACAACAAACGGCAGTGCTCCCACCGTGCCTGTTGGACCCGTAAAAACCATCGCTACTTCTCTTAGCTCTTTGCTCACGACATTAATGGTAAGTAGGAAAATGTGTCATGGAATTTGCGATAGCAATATAGTGTATTTTCTGAAACTTTGATATAAGTAGGAAGGTCAAGACATAGCCGAAACTTTGGGTGTTTGGAGATACATAAGTACCGAGTGTCGCTGGGTGTTGGACTAACAACATTCATTTAAAGGAGACTTGAGTGTAGTTTTAGTAGTTCCATTTATCTCGTAACAGTAGTATTCATAATAGAAAGGATTCTTCTTTGCAGGCAGGATCTTTATCATCCAGTTTTGCATACCCATAGTTCATAGTGAACGTACGTTTTATAAACTTTTACCTCAAAAGTAAAATTTTATAAAATATAAAGTATTTTATAAAATTTTATACCACGTTCAAAGTATAAATAGGGAACGTATGCCAAAGAGACGTTAACATGAGCAAGAACATGTGTTTAAAAATAGTAGTGATGACAATTTATTAATTTTTACTGTAGGTACTTTTGAATTGTTTTACGCCCTAAAACTTTTCCGTCTCTGTATCTGCCATTTAAAAACTTGAGGGATACTGACAACTCAAATAACAATCAACACTCGCATGTGATGATAGATATTTACTAATGTTTTTTCTTGTTTTAGAGCGAAGTGAAACAAGTGGAAGAAGAGAGAGATAGGCTTAGGAAAGAACTGCACAGGGTAAGGGAGAGGCTTCACGAAGAACATAACCTGCACAGTCCAGTGCCTCTCGACGATAGTGAGATTCTAACTTCGCCAGCTAGCAACTCGTCGTACACGCTTAATGATAGCATACAAGTAAATAAATATTTAGAATTTCATAAAGACTAAGGATTAAATCCACTTCACTTAAAAATGTTTAACTAAGTCCAAAAATATTTGACGTTTAAAAATGAAAACGGAAAAATAGAAACAAATCACCGAGCCTTGCTTAGGGTAATTGAGGTGATATCATAGCTCCAAATCCAAAGATTATTTCACAAATTATTTTTGTAATACAAGTAGCGACACAAAAAAATGCTTTTTGTTTCTTAGATCTTTTCTTTTTCATTGTTACATATTTTTACGAGCTGTCAATCATAGAAATCAAGATATGTTCCAACCGAGAATTGGAAATTTTATAAAATATGTCAATAATATTTCATCAAAATTGGCGCTTTTGATTGAATAGCCTAACTTAAAGTTTATAACCAATTTTCTGTTGCAGGTTGTGACAAAAAGTGATTTAGAAGAGGAACCGTAACCATCCTACCTAGCTACTAGCATACCACCTTTCAAACTGTATAAATCTATCTACTAAAACTATGATACTATGAGAATAAATAGTTAATTTAATGTGTAAATTAATATATGAAGCCTGAGGCTTATCATATTGTAGTGATACGGTAATATCATATATACCTTGTAAAAGATTGCAACGCATTCGATTGTCATATATAGTACCAGTTTCTTGATATATCCTAACTTTGCACTGTTAGTCTCGAAATAGATTGATTCAAGATTGGATTGTTTGTGAGATTTGTGATATGGTGTTCCTGAGTTCATGGAACTGTATTCTTCAACACATCATCAAATAATATCTTACAAGATTTTGTTTGAATACATGTTTGTTTTTCTCCCTATTCTGTCACTGCCATATCAAATTTATCACAGACTAGTTTAACAGCCACTCTGCAGAAAGTGGATTCGAGATGTCATTTATTTACGTGTTGCAACTGGTAACAAGATCTAAATCTCATTTAACGAAAAAACATGTTGCAGGCATACTATATATCGTGAATAAATGGATCGTTTTGATAAGTGCTGCAAATGCTGTTTCTGTGTTAGTCCGTTAATCCTATATGTCTAGTTTGAGACAATAGAAAGTTCATATTACGGTATTTTGAAATACAATCTATGACATATTTGTCAAAATAGCGCAAGATGTTAATATACATGCCGTAATATTATGTGCACACTATCACTATATATAACGTTTTGATGCGTTACATTTCGTTTCAGGCTATGTATTATTTTTGTAACGAACCTACATTTCATACTGGATACTTGAGACTAGGAAACGCCATGTGCTCACCCTAAGTGAGGTTTTCTTGCTGGTCAGAAAGTGGAAACGGGACTTCGCTTCCACATTAAAGGAGTATTGTCTAAATGTTGAATATTCGACGCTACATTTATCCATTGTTTTTCTGTAGATGCTTTCATCGCTTTTCTTGAGCTTCAGTTAATAAAGTACCAGGCATAAAACATGACGTTTGATCACCGGTAAAATTTAAAGAAAATTCGTATAGTGATAGTTCATTTTGGTGCTGATCCAATGTTTCAATGCTTTCTATTGAGCTACAGGGTGTTTGGTGCCTTAGCCCCTGTGAAAACGCCGGCCTGCACGATTTTACGAAAACTAACTCGTCTTCAATACTTGGCTTAGCTTATGCATATAACAAAAATCACGTGAACACTTTCAATATATACAGGGTGTCCGAACGAAAATGGAAAGTTTAATAGATTTATATGAGATATTCGAAAACGGTTTCCGTAATAAGATTGACATCTTATAGTTATGCATCTCAAAATTATTTGGAAATACACAACACACAATACAGTGGCACAACAAACATATTTTTTTAATAAAGTACTGATTATATTAGATATTTGGAAAGAGCTTTTGAAAACAAGATTGATATGACTGTAAGATTTTGCTAGTCAGGCGTTTGGATATTTTTTCATTTGTCTGAAAAAATGCCTATCCTTGAAAGTTTTGACTTTTGCTATTTGATTGTATCCCTGAGTTGTGGGAAAATGATGGTAAGCGAACTACATCAGGGTGCTTGAAAACGTTGTTTTTCTCAAAAAATCTAAATGGAATGTATTTGTGCACGATCATATTCACGTTTTCATAAGTTTCTTTGCACCATGGAATTGTGTAACACCATCTCCAAATAATTTAAAAATACACGCCTATAAGATTTCAATCTTGCTGCGCTAATCGTTTTCGATTAGCTTTGCGCCCATCGGAACATTAGATTAGCACAACAACTATTACTAGAGAAATGTTCATTAAAATTAACTGGTGGTTAATTTCCATGTTTTTTTGCCTGGTACTTTCAGCCTTACATATCACTAAAATGTGGTCTTCATTCTTATGCTTCACTTTGCTTTTGGTCATGTAACCCTAGGTATGAATGCCATAGAAAAGACGGATCCTACTGAATATAATCTCACACACGTTTATCAAATTTGTCACTCGCTCTTTCGCACTCCTTTTCTCGTATGTCTTTTATTTCCCTCCTCTCAAATATGACTCCTTTCTCTCCCTTTTTATATTTCATTTGTTAACTGTAATATGTTATTGTGTAAGCTCTGTCCATTTTTTTAAGCAGCTTAAGCCTCATTTTTGTCTGTTATTGTAGATACAGCGTCCATCCTGTCTCTAATATCCTTGATCCATACACAGTGGTTCCGGACGTCCTTGTCTTTTCGTTTCGGAGTCAGTGCAATAATGCTTGCATGGTTGTTGTTCATTATTATAAGTCGCTAGTGTGAAAGTGGCTTTTTTGTAGTAGGGACTACGCCCCAATACCCCCCACCCCGCCCAATTTGTATTTACGTGTATATATTGTGTAGTTTTATAGGATTTGTTATACAATACATATATTATATTCTTATATCAATGTCCCTTTTACCTGATATAGTATTTCTATTTATTTGTTATATAATTTTTGTGTTTCTTCGGTTTTTAATTGAATGTTATGTGGGTGTGATATAGATACGTTCGCACAATTGGATCTAGAATCAACATTTTTTTTAAGGCTACTGGAGATCAAATTGTGCTTATTATCATACTATATTATACTATGCCATTATTTTCAATTGTAATTTTTTTATTCTGAACAAGAGACAGTAATAGGCGGAGCGTGAAAAGCACAAATTCTGCTTCAGAGTGATCAAGTTGTGCGAACTGATTGAAATTGTTGACTGGAGCATAAATGTACCAGTGTATTTACTATATAATGCAAGTGCCTTGGTAGCACCCATTGTTGTTCAATATTGCTTTTGTATAACGCTTTACAATTGTGCATTTTTGATTTTTCTTAAAACATGTGTAAAGGAGGAATCCACTTGGCATTTATGATATCAAACATAGTTGTATATGTAAATTATTTTACTTACTTTTTTATTTTTTCCTGTAGCGAATTATACATAATGAATGACACGGCATAATTTGTTATATGTATTTATACTATACAATCAAAAAAATAACAGTACTATTATTGAATAAAAATTTCAAAAACTCTATAACGTGTATTATTCAGTTTAACTTGAAGCTCGTCGGCAGCTATTCTGAATCTTTCCGGTGAAATTAACTACGTAAGGGCTCTTGCACACGAACGTGCAATCCGCCGACCGGCTGTTCCACCGACCGGCAAGAAAATCGGAAGATGGTATTTTACCCACATTCGAATACAACTTAACACACTTGCCGGTAGCGGCTAGTCTGCCGACCGGCCGCCGTTCATATTAAAATTTGGACGGCGAACACACGGCTGCCGGTTGGTAAATTAACCGGCGCGTTCATTTCAATGCATGCAAGTTTATGCCTGTTGACACACGAACGGGGATTCTACTGTCGCCGTGGTACAGAGTCGTAGTTTCATTTCCGTTTAGACAGTGTAGTCATGAGGTGCGAAATGGAAAATTTAGATATTGAGGCATTTATTTCTATGGTGGAAGAAAGGCCCGTGATATGGGACAAGACAAGAGAGGATTTTAAGGATAGGAATAAAACTAAAGCCGCCTGTAAGAAATCATCGATACATTTATTTATGAAAACCTGAACGAAGCAGAAAAAGGCGAAATAGGTATGTAACTATGTAAGATAAGAAACAATATGAACTATATTTTACTTAATTGCCACGGTACAGATCCTTCATTACTATTGAAATATTTTGTGAAATGGTCCCGTATATCTTTCCCGCTTCTTGATCCTCGCAAATTTCGCTCTGTTGGTATGTCTTCGAGGTTTATGATTTCTAAGACATCGCCGATATTAAAACCATCTCGCATTCGTACTAAATTATGCAAGATACAACATGCTTTAACAATGTCAATGGCGAATTCGGAATATACGTTTATAGGTCGATGAAAGATTCTCCATTTGTTGCTAAAAATACCGAATCCACATTCAACATAACGCCTGACACGTGATAAACGGTAATTAAATACACGTTGTTGCTGTGTCAAATGTTGCAACAGACATCCTAAAGTAATTGAAAAATTTTGCTTCATGCTCTCGTAGTCTTGTAAACAAGGTATAAAATGATCCTACTGCACTTCTTTCAGCTACCAGTGGATGAATCCATAATTTTCTTGCTAAAGCTTTCTTGTATTTTCTTTGTCTATACAATAAACACACAAGCGCGATCTTCTTTTCACGTTTCATGTTTGACAATGCACGAAACGAAAATAGCCAAGCTCTTTCTACGTCGGATGACAGTACAGCACTGGCCTTCATGCAGAAGGCAAAGTAAACGGCACGTAACCGGCCGATCGCTTATCGTGTGTAAGATAATCCCGATTTCTTTGCCGGGCGGAGAAACAACCGGTCGGCGGAATGATCGGTCGTGTGCAAGAGGCCTTAGGGCTCTTGCACACGAACGTGCAATCCGCCGACCGGCTGTTCCACCGACCGGCAAGAAAATCGGAAGATGGTATTTTACCCACATTCGAATACAACTTAACACACTTGCCGGTACCGGCTATTCTGCCGACCGGCCGCCGTTCATATTAAAATTTGGACGGCGAACACACGGCTGCCGGTCGGTAAATTAACCGGCGCGTTCATTTCAATGCATGCAAGTCTATGCCTGTTGACACACGAACAGGGATTCTACTGTCGCCGTGGTACAGAGTCGTAGTTTCATTTCCGATTAGACAGTGTAGTCATGAGGTGCGAAATGGAAAATTTAGATATTGAGGCATTTATTTCTATGGTGGAAGAAAGGCCCGTGATATGGGACAAGACAAGAGAGGATTTTAAGGATAGGAATAAAACTAAAGCCGCCTGACAAGAAATCATCGATACATTTATTTATGAAAACCTGAACGAAGCAGAAAAAGCCGAAATAGGCATGTAACTATGTAAGATAAGAAACAATATTAACTGTATTTTACTTAATTGCCACGGTACAGATCCATTACTATTGAAATATTTTGTGAAATGGTCCCGTATATCCTTCCCGCTTCTTGATCCTCGCAAATTTCGCTCTCTTGGTATGTCTTCGAGGTTTATGATTTATAAGACATCGCCGATATTAAAACCATCTCTCATTCGTACTAAATTATGCAAGATACAACATGCTTTAACAATGTCAATGACGAATTCGGGATGTAAGTTTATAGGTCGATGAAAGATTCTCGATTTGTTGCTAAAAATACCGAATCCACATTCAACATAACGCCTGGCACGTGATAAACGGTAATTAAATACACGTTGTTGCTGTGTTAAGTTGTTTCCACCAAATGGACGTAGCAATTTATCACTTAATCACTATATGGTACAGCCGGATTTTCTGTTCCTGGTAAGCATTTTGGGCAAGGTGTATACAAAGAATCTGAATTCAATGCATGAACAAATGTTGACTCTTCAAATACGGAGGAATCACATTCTTTACCGTATGCTCCAATGTCAACATATCGAAAACAGTATGATGTGTACACAACAGCCAATAACACGATTGAAAAAAAATGTTTGTAGTTGTAAAATAATGAACCACTTCGTTGTGGCTTCACAATTCGAATGTGTTTCCCATCTATCGCTCAGAAACAATTTGGAAAATTGGCTTTATTAGCAAATCCTGCTTCACATTCATTCCACATCTTGTCTGATGGCGGTGGGATGCATTCATCAAGTAGGATTTCCCAAATTTTCCTGCATACATCCCTAACAATACGTATTGTTGATGGTCCCAATCTGTATGCGTAGTGAAGGTCTGTGAAAGTCATACCGCTTACCAAATACCTGCAACAAAATTAATTATTTCTTTTTTTTTCAGCTAAAACACTATTGCAAAAATGGAACAACATTTTTGACAGTTTTGTGAAGAGTTATAAAAAAAATAAAACTCTTAAGTCAGGCTCTGGTTTTAGGAGAATAAGAAAGTACATCTTCCACGATCAGTTGCAATTCCTTGCAAAAACAATCGAACACAATACTACAACATCCAGTATTTCACAAGAAAAAAATACAGAAACGATGGCGCAACAGAATGTAGATGATAGTAGCAATGAAGGCGATTCTCAAATTGATTAGGATATGATCAATCTATCCAATCCAAATGCATCAACCGCTAAACAAACGCCATCGCAAGCTTTACTTACAAAAAAGCGTGCCTCAGCACCAAAGAAACGTCAAGACGAGTTTGAAACCAAAGCGCTAAAGATCTTGGAAAAGCCGGACAGCATACCCACAATCAGTGAAGATAAATCGTTTTTTGATTCCATTTTGCCGATTGTAGAAAACTTTGATGAAGATGACAAACTTCAATTTCGCATAGAAGTTTTGCAGCTTGTACAACGTTTTAAACGAAAGCAAAAATGTGATGCTTTTAACATGACTTCTGATACCAATAGATCGCTACCTTCGTTTGTACCGCCAGCAACTCAGTCATACAGCCAGCAGTGGACACCGACATACCATACATTGCAGTGTCCACAGACAATACCACAATCAAGTACGTCATTTGATCCAACTACATCTCGCTGTGACAATAATCTTGAATATCCACAATCTTTGACACCACAATAGTTTATCCAAGCTGACTTAACTACAACCAGAATTTGATTTGTTTAATTTGTTCGTTATTTTTTTTTTATATCGAAACAGCCGCGCAGGCAGAAGCCTAAATGCCGGAACACCGCGGCTGCTATGATGATCCCAAAGAAATTTTGTTAATACGATTTTTGAACTGCCTAAGGTTAGTAGAACTGGGAAAAGCTTCCTCCCGTAGATTGTTCCACAATCTAGACACCCTCGGGACAAAGGAGTGGTCGTATCGGCCAGTTCTGGATGTACGAAGTTTGACACGGTTAGGATGGGACGCCGAAGTCAGGCGGGTCTGTCTAGCAGGCACATCGCGCGGCGGCATCATGGAAGAGAGCTCTGAGGAGCAAAACCCGTTGGTGTAGCGATAGAAAAGAGCTAGATCGCCGACGGCCCGCCGGTGCGAAAGAGTCCCGAGACTGTCTGTTAGAGAAGAGTCATCGATCAGTCGGACCGCCCTCCTCTGAGCAAATTTCCAGTTTTCTGGGAAGGTGCCGGATTCATAAGATATCTGGAAGAGACGCGAAAGAACTGGAGCAAGCTCCGCTGCACATCTCTTCAGTACAATGGCAGGAATCAAGTCCGGACCAGAAGCTTTGTTGATGTCGAGCGACAACAGCACTCGTCTTACGGTCTTATGCCTGAATGTTACCTCCCGCATAGTGTGGGGAACCCTTTGAATTGACGGCACTTGGGCGTTGGTGGGGACGTCCATGGTGGAGTTGGCAGCAAAGATCTTGGCTAGCACTTCCGCCTTGGCCTTTGAGTCGAATACAATAGTTCCATCCTGACACGTAAGTGGTGGAAGGCTACTGTGTGAGAAGTTCTTTTCAATCTGCTTGGCCAGCGTCCAGAAAGACCGACTGCCATTGCGCTGCGACATTACCCTGTGCCTAACTTTTATATCATGCTGGTTTTTGGCATTGTGAACCGCTTCGTTATATTTGTTTCTGGACTCGACATCGGCTTGTCTGTTCTCTACAGTGGGGTTTTGTAAGTAGGTTCTGTGGGCCTTGATCTTCTGCTGGCGAGCAGTGTCACACGATTTGTTGAACCAGCCGTTGAACCCTGGTTTAGGAACTTTCACTGTGTGAGGGATGTATTCCTCCATTCCGACGTGGATAATTTCGGTTATTGAAGAACAGACAGTCGACGCATCCGCGTCAGTGAAACAGACATCTCTCCAAGGAAAGCTAGAGAAGAAGTCTCTGAGCCCCTCCCAGTCGGCATGTCCGTAATGCCAAGTTTTGCGGCCTGTGCGAGTTTCTGCTGCCACAACGGCTTCTGACCGAAACCTAACCTCCACAACACCGTGATCTGAGTTACCCAGGGGGGACAAGACAGCAGTGCTGTAAGGGGCAGGATGCGTGGTCAGAAAGAGATCCAGCAGGCTACTGGCGTGTGACGAGACGCGGGGGAAAAAAGTAGGGCTCGTCACCAGCTGGGTCAGCCCTTGAGTAAGAGCGAACGCTTCGACTGCACGACCTGCTGCATCGGTCTTATTTGAGCCCAACCAAAGCTCATTATGGGCATTGAAATCACCGAGAAGAACTACCTCTGAAGCGGGGTGATTGATGTTCAGGAAGTCGATCTGGACGGCGAGGTATTCGAGTAGGTCATCCCAGTTATGGTTCGATGGAGAGCGATAAAGGCAGCAAATAAATTTGGGTGATGTTTTGGAGTTGAGGCGAAGCCACAGAATGTCCTTCCGGTCTGATTCCAAAGAAAGATCCCTGGAGCAGGAAAGACTGCTGCGGACAAAAGCCACAACTCCCCCGTTCTTTCTCAGATTGGAGTGCACCTCGTAGTTTGGGAAGTTGAGATGGTTAATCGGTGCAGCCTCTGAGATTTTTGTCTCCGCCAAGAAAAGCACGGCGGGACGATTGGATTGCAGGTAGTGATGAACAGCATCAACGTTGCTGTTGATCCCGCAGATGTTCGAAAAACAAATTTTATCTTCGATGTTGTTCCCTCGAGCCCACCCTCTACCCGGACATTCCGAGAGTGGAGTGAGTTTACGTCCGGAGTTTTTAGTGCTCGAGGGATCCATCATCATTAATTTCTTTGTTTTGGTAGATAACCGACTGCATAGCTTAGGTGTGGAAACATGCGGACATTTATAAGAAGCTAGCGGGTGGTACTGCCTCGGTCGACTGGTCCTTGTCTACCACCTTCTTTTTACGTATTAGTGATGTTAAATAGACCTAAAGTGGCCCGTTGGCGGACTTGTACCGCCACCCGGCAATCGGTACTGAGGTATTCCTTAACGCGTGCACAATCACTTGGACGGAAGAAGTTGTATACTGGATACAACAACTTCCGGAACAAGCATTTGCCACGGCCCTCGCTCAGTAGGGGCACTGTTATGTTCCTTATTTAAATATATCTAGTTCTAAAATCACATTTTAATTCTATTACTTACCTTATTGTAACTTCAAGCATCTCTGTGGGTGGTATCGCTTGTCTCATGTTTGTTTCTTGGAGGGCTATATGTTTGTCCAAACGCTGTAGTAAATAATCAAATGTTGCAACACACATCCTAAAGTAATTGAAAAATTTTGCTTCATGTTCTCGTAGTCTTGTAAACAAGGTATAAAATGCTCCTACTGCACTTCATTCAGCTACCAGTGGATGAATCCATAATCTTCTTGCTAAAGCTTTCTTGTATTTTCTTCGTCTATACAATAAACACACAAGCACGATCTTCTTTTCACGTTTCGTTTTTGACAATGCACGAAACGAAAATAGCCAAGCTCGTTCTACGTCGGATGACAGTACAGCACTGGCCTTCATGCAGAAGGCAATGTAAACGGCACGTAACCGGCCGATCGCTTATCATGTGTAAGATAATCCCGATTTCTTTGCCGGGCGGAGAAACAACCGGTCGGCGGAATGATCGGTCGTGTGCAAGAGGCCTAGGCTCCTTGCATACAACCGATTATTCCTCCGACCGGTTGTTCCACCGACCGGCGAAAAAATCGGGATTATTTTACACACGATAATGCGACCGACCGGTTATGTGCCGTTTTCTTGCATTCGATATGAAGACCAGTGCTGTACTGTTACCCGACGTAGATAGAGCTAGACAATTTTCGTTTCGTGCATCTCCAAAAATGAAACGTGAAAAGAAGATCGCACTTGTGTATTTATTGTACAAACGAAGAAAATACAATAAAGCAGCAGCAAGAAGATTATGGTTTCATCCTGTAGTAGAAAGAAGTGCAATAGGAGCATTTTATACCGTGTTTGGAATACTAAGAAATCATGAAACAAAATTTTTCAATTACTTTAGGATGTCTCAACATTTGATTATTTGACTTTGGATATTCAGTATTATTATAGTGACATGTAGCTGAACCATATATGATGTATATGATTTTGGTGTTGAAGTCTGTGAACACTGTAATGTATGGTTTATCGGTGTCCACTGCTGGCTGTAGTTGTGTCGTATGACAGTTGCTGATGGTGTACACGAAGGTAGCAATCTGTTGGTATCAGAAGTATTTTTGAAACCATCACATTTTCGCTTTCGCGTAAAGTGTTGTACAAGCTGCAAAACTTTTATGCGAAATTGAAGTTTGTTATCTTCATCCAAGTTTTCAACAGTCGGCAAAATAGAATCAAAAAACGATTTATCTTCACTGACTGTGGGTATGCTGTTCGGTTTTTCCAAAATTCCTAGCACTTTGGCTTCAAAACCATCTCAACATTTCTTCGGTGCTGAGGCTTGATTTCCTGTTGCCTGTTGTTGAAGCCGTTTGCTTAGATTGGATGGATGAACAATGATCAATTTGAGAATCGTCTTCATTGCTATTACCATTCTGTTGCTCCATCGCATCTGTATTTTGTTCTTGGGAACGACTGGATGTTGTAGCATTGTGGTCTATTGTTTTTGTAGGAATTGCAACTGATCGTGAAAGATATATTTTCTTATGTTCTTAAATCCAGAGCCTCATTTGAGGGTTTTAATTTTTTTATAATATTTCACAAAGTGTCACGAATAGTGCTTTACCTGAAAACATAAATGCATTTATTTTTTCCATTTTTAAAACTTAAGCAGTCACCTTACACCACACACTACAGCAAAATGTGACTGCCCCTCTGTACCACGGCGACGTAAGAATCCCCGGTCGTGTGTCAACAAGTATAGACTTGCATGTACTGAAATGAATTCGCCGGTTAATTTACTGATCTACTACCGTGTGTTCGCCGTCCGAATTTTAATATTAGCGGTGGTCGGTCGGAAGAATAGCCGGCGCCGTCAAGTTTGTTAAATTGTATTTGAATGTAAGTAAAATAGTGTTTTCCGGTTTTTTTCTGCCGGTCGGTGACACAACCGGTCGTGTGCAAGGGGCCTAAAAGTCTATTGAACAGTTACTTTCGTTTGCCGTATAAACTAAACACAATTTCAGCGACAGTTGACATTTGCAGAATAAAATTGCGCTTCACCGACATCGACTACTACTCATTAAAATATCTAATGAATTTTGTTAAATTGACAAGATAATTAGGCAACCACCTCGAACGGGAGTAGTCATACAGTCCAGTTAAATAGCCGAAATTTCCGCTGGCGTAATGGTGTAATAAAGGCATGCGAATATTGTCGTAAGAGTTTGGTTTTCCGGAAACCAGCCGTTTTTTGCATAACAGCGAAAAACCCAAAAAACCTCTTTTTCGTTGAAATGGCTGAGGATATCTGGGATCTTTTTGCACGTAAATTTTGGTAATTTTTGGGCCGTCAAAAAAGGTCTCAGCATTTTTTTTAGTTTCCGCGCTTATGCGCGAGGGGCTTGCGGGTTGCGAGGTCAAGGACGTCGTACACATATCACCAACCGCCACACCGTTGACGTAAACGATCCTCTTTTTAATATTTGGACGCCATCAGTGTCTCACTCTCAGTGATAGGCCATTAATGATTTTTTGAAATTCATGCGTTTAAGTAGAGTACAAGATACAGTAATTTCTCTTCAGCCGCTTACCGATTGACTGGATGAGTGAAAGGACTATGTGCGTGTACATTTCAGACTTGAGTTAATTGAACAGAAACATAATAAAAAAATTGTCATCCTACCAAAATCGAAAATTGTTGCATCTTCCGATAAATGGTTTGTCCATAATTTCTTTTCTCCAATGAAATAAATATATGGAAAAAATATTTAACTTCAATTCTAAAATGTATACACACTTACCTCACTTATCCAGTCAATCGACAAGCAGCTGAAGAGAAATTACTCCACTTAAACGCATAAACTTCAAAAATTAGTTCATTCGGAAAAGTCGGTGAACACCAAATTGACAAGCGAGCTCAGGGTTCAAAATTCAACTGGACTATTACTGAATAACCCCCACCATGTAGTAAGAGATCGTCTGTGTCGTAAACTCATGGACGGCACGGCACGGCTGCCAGGCGTGGCGAGTTTTTGAAAAAGTAGCGAGCTGACAACTTCAAATGGCGACTAAAATTGATAGCTTGGCAATCGGCTAATTTAGTGGCTCCCAGCAGTGGCGGCTCGTGGCAAAATAAAACAGGTGCTCTGCAAATCCGAACTTACCTATTTTTTATGTCAGTTCGATCTTGCGCTGCTTCTTGGCAGCAAATTTGTCGATCACCTTCCCGTTGAAATTTTCTATGGTCGGAATAAATTCCTTTTCAACGGACAGCATCGACAACGCTGTAAGGCGATCCTAGGTCATAGTATTACAAAGAAAAGTCTTAATTCTTTTCAATGTTGAGAAATTTCGCTCAGCCTCTGATGTTGACATAGGAGTTGTAACAATAATTTCTAATAGCTTTTTTGTTTCTTTTAGTGTTTCCTCCAAACTATTTTGTATCAAAAATTTCAAAAGAGACAGAGTTCCATGTAAATCTCGGCAATCATTCCGTGCATAAATAACAGACAACTCTGTCTTTAAATGACTTTTTTCTAATTCGGGATAAGCCTAGCAGGTAGTTTCCAACTTGTCATCAGGAAACTTACCACAGAATTCTCCAAAGTGTAAATCTCCCTGCTGAAATGCCGCGTATAGCCCTTGCCCCGACTAACGCCCTGTGTTTCTATAAATATATCCGGCAGCGGTCGACCTGACACCTTCAGCTCAATTTTTTCTTCAAAGTCTGTAAACCACATCCATTGTCTTGCACTACCCTTCTAGACAGCCACAATCAGTCAGTGAGTCACTAGTCACTCAACGTAAGACCCAAAATACCAGAATAAAAAATTTTAAGCCACGTCGCGCGACAAGACCAATATGCCAATACCGAGGACCGAGCACCGACCAAACAATCAGATATCGTATGCTTAAATCGCGCATTTGATTTTGTACAGAGAGACAAAAGCAAGCGCGTGCGGCTTGTGTCGAAGTAGTGCACAGACCCTTTTCGAGTGGCCCATGAATAATGGTACGCTGCGGTCGCGAAGACGTATTGTTTCTATTTGTGTGATAACATGGAAAATAAATAATGAGCAAATTACTACTGCTTTTTTCTGACAAGACAAAAGTTTTGGCAGTTCTGCAGCTCTGCAGAACTTAAGGGTCAGCCGCCCGTGGCTCCCAGTATCCAGAAAATTGACGATATCTGGCGATTTTTAGCATTCCTGTCGCCACTTAATGTGTAATCTATTTTTGCCGATATAATAATAATAAACCGTCTTTATCTGGGCGGGCGAAGTTTAGCATAATGCTACTCTGCCACTTAACAAAAAAAATAAATACTGAAAAACAATACAAGAAATATAAATATGTACATTTGATAGGTTACAAGTTTATAAATATACTTAGGTGTATAAAAAATATGATATATATAACACATATAAGTGAAGGCTATTCAATATTTCATGAGTTAAAAGTATAAAATTGTATACAAACAAAGGAATGCTATATTGGATATATTTTTGTGTGAGGTGACAGATAAATTTTATCAACCAATTTATATACTGTAGCATTTTTCTGGGTTCTTTTGGGTGTGGATTAAAACACTGGATTCCACAAAAAGAAATGCACTGGCTCTGGCGAGTAGGAGACTCGTCCAACAGATGGCGCCAACAGCACTATTTGTCACACTGCCCCCTCCCTAAAGACATTCCGTCGCGGAATGACCTTACTGGCGGTGGATGTCGATATCGGCACGACGGCCCTCTCTTGCAGTAGGAGTACTTGAAGAAGTAACAATCCACACTCTTTCCAGGAGGTAGCCGTCAAGGCCTGTGACAACATACCAGAAATCGAATGCCTGTATACCGGAAGACTACCCCAAGTATGCTTCGGTTGATTCTCCAGTTCAGGTTCTCCAGTCCACATGCCAGCTTAGGTATTGACGGTTTTCTCAGGTACTCGGCAAGCAAGACTTGTCTAAGCGAACACAAAGCGTTCCAAACATATTCGTAATTCGGTTTCTGATACGAAGCTTTCTTGGTAACCAGATAGAAGATCTTTCGGTTTGTACCCTCTTCGGTTATCTGGAGTACTTCTCCGACTTCCGGGTTAGATTGTCGCAGCTCGTGCACTCTTCCAAACTTCCTAAGAAAGGCCTTTGCTATACCTCTCGACATTCACAAGTGCACACAGTCTGCCAGGGCATACTCTGATGACGTGGTAAACAGATCTTGCTGTACTTCACATGTCACGCTATACCGACTCTTATGGCCATTAGCATGGTGAGCCATAAGTTGGTCAAGTGTCATGTCCGGTTCTGGTTGGATTTGCCGCACCGCCGCATCTTCGTTATTTCCACGATAAGGCGCAAGGCGGTTGAAATGAACAATTCGGGTTTTACCGCGTGGTGCCTTCTGAATCCTGTAGAGAACATCGTTGATGGCTTCCAGAACTTTATATGGCCCATCCCAGGATGATTGAAGTTTAGGCGCCAGCCCTTTTCGCCTCTTTGGGTCGTAAAGCCAACCCGTATCACCGTTGCCATACCTCTGGTCTTTGGCATTAACGTCATAAGCTTCCTTCATCCGGTCGCTGGCACCTTGAATTGAAACACGAACCTGGCTATGGATGGCGTCCATTCTTCTACGCAGCTCACTTACGTAGTCTTCTCCGGCAGTATCAGTTCCTGGTGGACAGCCTTTATGACTAGAGACTACCTTAGCCAGATACCGGTTAATGGTCCTATTCATGCGCTCCACCATTCCATCTGACTGCGGGTGTAAGGCAGTAGTCCTGGTCTTCTTAATCCCAAAGATTTGACAGATACTTTGGAACATATTTGACTCGAAATTGCGCCCTTGGTCCGAATGCAACTTTGAAGGTACACCAAATCGACAGATCCATTCCTATACTAAAGCATCGGATACCGTAGAGGCTTCCTGATTTGGCAGAGCCTCAACCCACTTGCTGAAGTAATCCATTACCACAACGACGTATTTATTTCCTGCTTCACTTTCTGGAAAGGGTCCCGCCACATCAATAGCAATCCTTTCAAAGGGGCTCTCCACGTTGTATTGGCGCATCGAAGCTTTTGGTTTCCTTTGCGGTCTATTAGTTGCCGCACACACAACGCATTTCCTGCACCAGTATTTCACGTCCTCCTTTCTATTGACCCAGTAAAATATTTCCCTCACTTTTCCCAGAGTTTTTGTAACTCCGGGATGACCTCCTGACCCAGCGGAATGGATTTCTTCTAGCAGCTCCGGGATTCGAGATTTGGGGGTAACGATTTGTCTTCTTTCCTCTTTGCCGTCGTGGTTCACTATTTTACGCAGTAAGAGTCCGTCGCCCAAAACGAAATACTTTCATTGTGCCCAATATGATTTTATGGTAGGGGAATACTTGGCAACATCTTCCCAGGCTTTCAGTTTTTCTTTCATCCAGTGTAGAATTATTTGGGGTCGCCCTCTTGATCTTTAGTGAAGTCTTCATTTTGCCAAGTATCACTAACGATGGTGGTTCTTAATACTTGGGCGTCTTTCTCCTCTGCCCGCTGGCAATGCTTACAATCCTCTAAACATGGTCTCCTCGATAAGGCATCTGCATTTCCATGGATTTTTCCCGCTCGATGTTCGATGTCGGAGTCAAACTCTTGCAGCCTCTCTATCCATCTTGCAACTTGACCCTCTGGATTCTTAAACTGGAGAAGCCATTTTAAAGCTGCGTGGTCGGTCGGGAGTAAGAATTTTCTGCCATAGAGGTATTCGTAGAAATGGTCCATTGCCTTTACAACGGCCAGCAACTCCCTCCGGGTAACGCAATAGTTACGCTCTGGTTTGGACAGTGTTTTGCTAATATATCCAATGGCCTTCCCTTCTTTGCCTTCCTGGACTTGGGATAATACAGCACCTATATCCACATTGCTAGCACCAGTGTCTAACACAAACTTTCCTTCTGGCATAGGATAGCTGAGTATAGGGGCGCTTGTTAAAGCTTCTTTCAAGTGGGTAAAAGCTTGTTGGAAATCCTGATCCCATTGGAATTTGCGTTCCCGTTCGGTCAGCCTGTTCAATGGTTATTTGGTGTTAGCAAATCCTTCCACGTAACGTCGGTAATACGTACACAATTCTAGGAAGCTGCGTAACTCACGTTTGTCCTTCGGAAGTGGCAATTCTTTTACAGTCTGGATTTTCTCCTTGTTGACCACGACTACCCGACCGGTAACAACATGGCCAAGCTACTGCACAGCTCTTTGAAACAGGTGGCATTTCTTTGGGCTCAATTTCAAGCAGATCGCAGGTCACGCACAACACATGGCCTTACGAAGACGCTGATGAGTCGGGCCACGCGGAGGTTAGGGTTTAGTGGATATTAGGTGGTCTCCTCAAGACATCCTGGAGTCCCACACACGCCGTAGCTCGGGCTATGGTATGGTGCATAAACGCATTCCCCCCTCACAAAAAAAAATTCAAGCCAGAACCTCGTAGTCTTAAGAAAACTTCCCCTAGGTTCTTCGTGTGGTCCCCAAATGATTGTCCCACCACGATAATGTCATCAAGGTAAACCATCACGCACGTTTTCCAGGATAGTCCTCTTAGAATCGTGTCCATCAGCCCTTCAAAGGTGGCAGGAGCATTGCACAGGCCGAATAGCATCACATTAAACTGCCATAATCCGGTGCCCACCGTGAATGCTGTCTTCTCCCGATCTTCAGGGGCCAATTCTACCTGCCAGTATCCGCTTTTTAGGTCTAGGGTGGAAAACATTTTTGATCCACTTGGGG
This sequence comes from Acanthoscelides obtectus, assembly GCA_963669975.1. NCBI lineage: Eukaryota > Metazoa > Arthropoda > Insecta > Coleoptera > Chrysomelidae > Acanthoscelides > Acanthoscelides obtectus. The sequence goes on from CAVLJG010000004.1 coordinate 53,895,149, forward strand.
TATCCACGTTGTTTAACATTCGGTAGTCCACACAAAATCTGGTTGAACCATCTTTCTTTTTAACCAAAACTACCGGTGAGGCCCATGGATTGTTGGACGGTTCAATGATTCCTTCGTGGGCCATACTTTCTATGATCTTGTCAGCCTTCTCCCTTTTAGCATGTGGAAGCCTTCTTGCCATCAGCCGGATGGATATATGTATTAGATGTTTCAGTTTCTTTCTTTGGTCTGGTCTTAGATCTCTGCTTGGTGACGAAATCAGTTCTTCCAGTTCCCTAGGAATGACCCCTGAGTTCTCCACAGCTGGCATATTTCGAATGATTGTAGAAACTGGACAGCAGTGTTCCAGCTCCGAACCCTTCTTCAACGACACAGGGTAATGACTGACATTCAGTAGTATCACAGAAATAGTTTTTGCGGCACGCACAAGGGCCTTTGCAACGACTATCCCTCGGCCAATAGCCTCGTCATGCATTCTGGGTTCAAACTACTATTTCTCCGTCTGTATTCTGGCCCACTATCGAGCCATTCAATACAACTTCGCTTCTTTCTGGGATCACTGCATCTTCAGGCAATAGAACTCGTACGTTTTCATTCCTTTCCTGGTGTCATATGACCTCCTTATTGTTGATTCTCAAAATTCCTTGCTTAAAGTTCAACTCGGAGCCCTTTGTGTCCATGATGTCCATTCCGATGATTACCTCGTCCTCAATAGCAGCTACTATCGCCGGATGCTCGATGTAGCTTTTCCTATTCCAAATGTGATGTTTACTTCACCGTACACGTTTGCTCGGTCTCCCGTCGCCGTTCGTAGTCGCCATTTGGATGGTCGAATCTTTGCCGATGCTTTCATGTCGGGCCTTATGATGGTCTTTGTCGCACCTGTATCCGGCAGTACGGTGTGGAGAGTCCCATCCACAAAAGCATCGACAAAAACATTATTAAACTGATGTTTAAGCAAGAGGCTTGGACGGTATTCACTGATGGGGCTTATTGTTTACCGGTCCACGACAGCCCCTTCACATCGACCTCCCTTAGTTTTCCGGATTGGCCGGATGAGGACTAGCACCTTCAGGACAGCGTCTCCTAACGTGCCCTATTTTTCCACATTTCCAACATTCCAACCTGATGTTCTGGCGGCGACATTTACCATCAAGTTCCTTAAAAATGCGCTTGACGGACTCTTCTAACTCGTTATCTCCTGGTACCATCTGGCGGACTCGAACCTGGCTTTTATTTGTGTTTTTAGCGGCTTCAAATTCTAAGGCTCCAGTTAGCGCGTCTACTAGCTTAGGTAGATGTGCCAGTAGTAAGGCTTGCCTCATTTCACCATCAAGGAATGCTTGAACTGCCAATCGCTCCATTATCCTTCCCTGAACATTGGGATATGCTAGTCGTTCCAATAGCTCAATATCCGCTTCAAACTCCTGCAAGGACTCGCCTGACTTCTGGAACCGATTGTTTAGTTGAGTATGGTAGACATGTTCTAAATGTGACTGGCCATATCGCATCTCCAAATGTGCTACTAGTTGTTCGTAGACGTCTTGCTCTCCTGGTGATATTCTTTGAAGAATAGCTGTAGCATCTCCTCGTAGGACCAAAGTGAGTGCAGTTGCCTTTTCGGTCGATGACCCACCATTTGCATTCGCGGCTGCCTCAAACTGACGTCGGTAGACATTTCAAGGCGTTGTACCATCAAATTACGGCGGCGGCTGATCAAACAGAAGCTCCAACCTCACTTGATTTTACCAACACAAGTCCACGCTGTCGTTCGTCGATGGTCTTGACGTCCAAAGCAACAAACTTGCCTTACACTTCTTAAATTCTGTCCTCCAGAGTAACAATCCATTTTTCCAGCTCGCAAGATTTTTCCATAATTTTATCTTCCAATTCTTTTTTTAAATTGGCAGTATTTTCCAAAAGCTTCTCTTCTAATTTGGCTGTACTTTCGTGTAACTCCAAGAGTTTTCCTTCTAGGTTGGCACAATTTTCCACGAGCCTATTTTCTAACTTGACTGAGTTTTCTAAAAGATCGGCACAATTTTCCATGAGTTTGTTTTCTCACAGAGATCGGACATGAAATTCTGGCGAGTAGGAGACTCGCCCAAAAGATGGCACCAACAGTACAATTTGTCACAATACTTTATATACTATGTATTCAAAATAAATTTATTCATATATCTTTTAAGTTCATCATATTATAGCAATTTTGTGGATCGAGGTATAGCATTGTAAAAAAGTAATTGTATTGATTAATGAAACATGAAACGAGGACCAGCGGAAGTTCTGTGCTCTAAGCACAATGGATCCGCCCCATCTGAATGAACTTACGCCGGCTCCACACGTTGGCCCCAACGCCACTCGCCCAACGTGTGTATCTAGAAAATAGCGTTGGCCCCAACATTGGAGCGAGCTTTGGTAGTTGGCTGTCGATTGTCGGTTTTATTCAAAGGAATCTGCGCCAACGTTGGCGATCCGTCCACATATTGGCTCACTGGCTCAGTCTTGTAACACGCGTCGAGTGCGTATGTGGAGATATGTCATCAACAAAATCGCTGGACAAACGAAAAAGTTTTAGAATTTTTAGAGTTATACCAGGCGCATCCAATAATATGGAACGCCAGTCGCAAGGACCATAAAAATAAATATTTAGTAGCCGATGCATGGCGCAATATTCAACAGAATATGAAAATGATTTATTCTATTGAGGAATTGAAAAAGAAAGAGAAACGCTCATTGATGAGCACATATCGCCTATATCGAAAGAAAATTTTGGACTCTACTCGTTCTGGGTCATCGGTGGATGATATTTTTAAACCGAATTGGTTCGCCTATGATCTAATGGACATCTTTCTTGCTCCGATTTATGATAAAACAGATACATACACGATTAATACAGAGGTCAGTTAAGCATCAATTAATTATTACTTTTATTTATTTACACAATCATAAACAAAGTCATTAGATTATGACAAATTGCTTTGGTACATAGTTTATTCAATGTGAGTAAAGGTATGATGCGAATTCATTTCTTATTTCTCTTGCATTTTCGGTTTCTCTTATTGGTATTTGATCTAAGGACCTTAATTGTTGCTCTTGTAAAACATTATATATGTTACCCTCTGGCATATACATCCGTCGAGAGTGCTCGGTGTTTTTTAAAAAACGGTTTCATGATTCTTCTAGATAATCCAAAAGCTCCATCTGGCACAAAAACATAGGGCACAGGAAGATGTCGGTCAGGTATAGAGAAGTGTCTTCCGGAAAATTGGAATTGGAACCATATATTTTGTTATGGTATCATTAAAAACTCCAGCGTCATTCATTCGTCCATGTGTTCCTACGTCGGCAAAGTAAAAGTCAGCTACTGCTAGCAATATTATACTGAAATTGTGTTTATAGTTATAGAACTCTGATCCACTATTAATTGGTGACTCTATTTTTATGTGTTTGCCATCTATAGCACCCAAACAATGTGGACATTTCCATTTTGTTTCAAAGCCTCTAGCAACTTCAAGCCATCCCTGATCATTTTGAGGCATCTGAAACAGAAAAAAACATATGAAAATTAACCTGTGGTGTTTTGATTTTAGAGTATGAAGTTTCCTGACGAGGACAGCACTCAAAATAATTTGTCAGCTGGCGATACTTCCACACCATCAGTTGAAAAACGCAGAGAATCTGAAATTTCTGAAGTACGAGCTCAAATGGAGACAGCTGTAAATGTCCTTAAAAATATCTCAGATCGACCGCGCGTTGAAGTGGATGAGGTAGATTTATATTGTCAACTACTGGCCAAAAAGAAATATAAATTATACGCACTCATCAGTACTGTAAAAGCGCTTAGAGCAATTTCGGTTTCGGTGTCGGACATCTTCACATTGGCTCTGACAGAAAGGAACTAGTATAATAGCCAACGTGTGGACACTTCACCAACTTAACCGACCTACGTTGGTGCCAACGTGTGGAGCCGGCCTTATAGTATCGTCCAGACTACACGTTTCTAACAACCCCCCATCCTCACCCCCTCTCCCTTTTCAAGGAATTGTTTATTACCATATAATATTATTATTATGCCTAACCTAATCCGACGTTTTATGGTTGATGCCTATTTTCTGGCGATTTCCTCATCAAAACTTTGCGACCAATGTGACTGGAAACCTGGCAACCCCGGTGGACGGTACGGCGGCAGTTTGGTGGTATGCCGGCTTCTCACTGCGCGTGTTGACCCGCGCCACGCCGCGCCGGCACGCGCCTCGCGCAGTGTGAAGAGCTTGGCGCGGGCAGGCGCGGCGTGGCGCGACCTATCCGCTAAAAGTCGGTAACTTCAAAGGCGCGGCGCGGCGTGTACCTACCCAGACAGACGAACACGATTGAACTCGTTCATTTCATTTTGACTCGTCCTACGTTGAGGTACTGTGGTGAATATGGAGTGGCCGAATGAAACGATCGCCGAATTTTTAACTTTGTATGAAGGCAAAATAAGACAAAAACGGCTGATGCAACAGCCATGCCTTCTTCTTCAGTGGCATTGCTCCATGGCTGGAGGTGGCAATTCGACTCACAAGACATAGTGCGCTGCGCTAAACAGACTGAATCAAACTGAGGTGTAAAGCCAGAAGGCACGCGCCGCGCCGCGCCGCACAAACGGGTGGCGCGGCGTGTCGCGTGGCGTGTTCTTGCGCGTGGAGCGGCGCGACGCGTAGTAGCACGCGTAGTGAGAAGCCACCAGTATGCAGGAATGCAGGTATGCGCTCCCTTTCTCCCGCAATCCCCTCATCGTTAAACTATCAGCAAGCTGTATCGCGAAAGCTACGCATTAAAGCAAAAAAATTGCAAAGGCTTTTGAAACAAAGCAGGTGCTCTGGGTCTAATTTGGTCGGTAATAGTGAAACAAAAATGATCATGAATCATTTATTACTTAAAAACAAAATTAGAGAATATTCACACCAATTCATTTAGAACATGAACTCGTCAACAGAAATTCCTTGATGAGTTGGACGAATACCTTCCATACATTCTTTTGAACATTTTAAATACACATTTCCTCATGGTGCGTCAGCCTCTTTCAAGGTAGGACTCCGTGTTTCGAAAGTGGTTGAGGCGACTCAACTCACATTAAAACATCAAACATGCATTATACAGGGAAAATCAAATTTGTCAGACGGTATCTGTATGAGAGAGAAGCGCGAGAGGTGTGTATCAACACATTTTATAATGAGATAGAAGCCGGCTGAAGAGCTAAGGTCGTCAGCAGATTGCCTAGTGACGGTGTCGCAGAAGTTCGTGCAATCTGCCGCTTTTCCAATATGTTATATCAGAAAATGTTCGCACAGGCTTCTACAATAGGTTAGGTTACTGTCAAACCCAAGCAGAAGGTCTGTCCAGAAATTTAATTTAATATTTTGTTTTCATTTTATTAGAATTATTTATTTAAATTTTGATGCGATGAAATAAACACATCCTAAGTTATTGTTACATTTTGCGGCAGCGAGCGGTTAATCCAAATTACTGCCTGCGTGTACGCAGGTGAAAACAATTTCGAAGGACGACATGCACCAATGAGAGCAGATTTGTACTGACCAAAATCGCTCAGCTATGATCATGAAGGTGAAAAATTTGCCTTGAAATGTACAAATTGTGGTGCTATCAAACGAACCAATGATGCAATTTGTGGCGATCCTGACCTTTCATTTCAACCTAAAATGAAGCGCTGATCCTGAGTCGATCTTAAACAGATTCGACGCAATTCTCAATTCAAAAATGTGTGAGTTTAAAATAAAACCATTATTTGGGCGTAGAGAATGCACTAAAAACACGACTTTGCTAACTTGTGATTCAATTATGACACCCGCGCATTTACAAACTTGCTCAATGCTTACTTGGTTCACAAATGATAATGCCGATGCGCTCACTCCACACTTTGTATTCAAGGTGTTAGGAAAATAATATTCGTAACTTTAAGAGGTGATTCCTTGCATTATTCTAAGCAAAAAAGTTCATTATAACTTATGTCCGAAGTAGTGTGGCACTCTTTGCCAGTTCAAAAACCTCCCGGTGTTTGAGTTCTGAGTCCTCTCAATGACCATGCAAATTGTAAAACTTCTCAGCAGTTCGGTCCCCTATCAAGAACGTGTTGTATAACAAAAATGAGTCGGAAGGAAGGTGTGGTTAACTGATACACCCCCTCCCCCGTCACCCCTCACCACTATAACTCATCGACCGGGCGAACGAACAGCAGCGCTCTTTTCCCACTTCAATTTTGTCATCCCTCCACCATAATCCGAATTAGTTCAAAGATATGAGGTAGTATAGGCTAATATGTTTGATGTTTGGTATAAATAATATAAAGGTTCAAATCAGAACTGGTTTAGGAAAATGCAGCAGGCAAATTTGTTTTGACAAATATCATGTTCCACTTGATATTGAGCATTACATTGATCTTTCCAGAAGCAGTACACCCCCTCTGGTTTGACAAGATGTGGATGCATTATGCTTCATTGCGTTGGCCTGCTTCAAAGGATCTACGTACAGCTATCATGAGATTAGTGTGCCAGTTAACGGATTTGATGCTTGACGCCGAACATTCAACAAACTACGATATGAATATTTGTTGGGATGATAACGAGGTTGAAAGGATCAGGAGACTAGCTCGTAAATACGAGGAAGGGCAGAAGTTGTGCACGCAGTACCTACAAGAAGATTGTACTATTGACCAGTTTTGTAATGATATGATTAACTATAACCTTAGATCATTTCTGAGTGAAATTGCAAGGTATTTACCTCCGGCAATTATACTCAAATATAAACTCGTGTATGAGGATTGAACACCATCTATTTAGGTTACTATAGGATTATACCATGCATTATTATTAAATAAATACCTGACATATTGAGTTGTTTTTATTTCATTGGAGAACATCAACGCATGATAAATACATGAATGCGCGGAAATGACATCATTACTAAGAAAAACTAAGAGAAATTGAGTTACGTTTCATTACGTTAAGTTTCTGGAAAGGTATCGCCAAGGTATCAAATATAGTGTGGGAAAAACGGATGCGCGCAACCTTCTGGAAATTTTCAAATTTCACGTTAAGGATAACGATAGATTCTTCTTGAAAGCTCATCAAAGATATAGATGTGCTCGATACCATTGTTAAGCTGAAGATACACAACGTACGAATTGTATACACTAACAATGATAACTACCATAAATTCGAATTGTGAATTGTCAACCACCTGAATGGGGTGAGGCTTGCCCCATACAATGCCTGCGACAGAAAGTCACCTCACTGTGGTATATATAGCATGGCCGGGCAAGCTCGATAGGACGTTTAGGTATTCTCATAATACTAGTCCGAATTAATTCGACAACATCCACACAAGACAAAATAGGAATGACTGGTGAAAGAAGGGACTTTTTATTACGGTTCACTATTCCCAGAAAACTATCTATAAAGAGAATTTAGTATTTCCATGTATGCTCCTGCTCCTATATATAGCACGTGGTACCCCAAGCTGTCATGCTATATATTGTAAGTGCTTAAATAAAGGCACTGTATAGTATTTTAAGAAAACTTTCAACAAAGAATGTTTGGCATTTCCATCGCAAATCTCTTGATCACAATTTGCGCTAGTCATGAAGCTCTCACGATCAGAATTTGAGAACTGTATAGTATTCCAAGACAACTTCCAACAAAGAATGTTTGGCATTTCTGCCACAAATCTATGCAATGCCACCTGTGCTAGTAGCGAAAGTCTCACGGTCAGGATATGAGATTTCTGTTATGACGTATCTAGGTTAGAAGGTAGAACCCCCTGCTGTCACAACTTATATGGAGATTAATTGACGCAGGATACAGTATTCGCATTCAATAAAGGATGTTCAGTATTTCACGGTTTGAATTTAACATTTTTTTGTTGTGCATCTTGGTTATAAATATGGGAATCGTATATGTCTTGCAGCTGTCACCAATATAGCATTACTTTGTTTTGTATGTCTGTTACAATTTTATACTTTTAACTCATGAAATATTGAATAGCCTTCACTTTGAAGTTGAGTCATTAATTTTCAGATAATGATTGTAGAAGGAAGATAAACCAAAATATGTGTGTAAAAATAAAGAAAAAATCAAAAAAAAATGTTACCTTGTTTTATAAAGTATCCTCCCGACAAGTATTTCAGTGCGGACCTGTATTTGATCGTGCGGTCTTGGAGCACCGACATGCCCTCCCCTGTGAGGTCTTAAGTCACCTGATTCACGAGCCCTTTGTACTACATTAACAAAGGCACGAGGGGTTGGTTGTACTTGATTGGAAAACCGATCCGCATAAATCCGTGATGCCGCGGCAGCATTTTGTAAAAACTCCCCCCCCCCCGTAAATAAGAATCATGTCCACAAGTTCAGCATTTTCGTAAACATGTGCCAATTTTTATTTCGTTTGAGCCACGCAACAAACACCACTATTCACTCACGCGTTACCGACTGACGCATTGACTGAATACAACTGAATAAAATTGTAGTAAAAACATCGTGATAAGCGTTTCAAACTCTTTCGCTTTTTTGTTTCCGATGCGATGAACCGATAACGCGGATTATATCCGTTGTTCCCAAACACGAGCACATAATATTATTATTGAGACAGGGCGGTACTCAAACTTCTAAAGGGCCATAACTTTGTTACTTTAATGACTAAAATTATATTTTTTGTATTGTTTTTCAGTTTTTCTTTTTTTGGGGGGGGTTAAGTGGCAGAGTAGCATTATGCTAAACTTCGCCCCCTAAATAAAGACGATTTATTATTATCATTATTATTATTATAATTCATTTAAAGAGTATTTCACCTTTTCCTCTTTTATATTCATTAGTCATCATCCATATTAAGGCAATAGCAATAAATTATAGCAAAAAAATATGAACATGCCCTACGACCTACAGATATGTTTGCGGAAAATGTTGGCATCACTGGATCCGCCTTCAGTACAAGTTCGAATTTGCTCGAGTCAGTTGGTTGTTCGTAGCGATTTCTTTGTGAAACAATTTTTTCTATTGTATTGTGATGTGTGCTATCAGGTTTTGCTTAAGGCCTACGGCGATAGTGTTTTTCGGTGGTTTAAGGCATTTTCAGAAGTCGATCAAAGTTGAACCACGAAGCGGAAGGCCTTTAAGAACCGATGAAAATATCGACAGAACCTAGACAGAATTGCGATTCGTCGCTGAAGATGGCATGCTATTCTGCCTCCTAAGTTGCCGTTCTCTGCTCCACTTCAAACGTTGGCGACAATGGTCTCCTAGGGCTAGTTGTCTCAAGTGCCTATCTTGACGTCTGTGGTATGCCTCGATAGACCAGTGGTCTCTTCGTGTTCCTCTACCTTCATCTACCCACACACGCATTACCGTCATTGCAATACAATTAAGACGGCGGCTAGTTTCGCGATACCAACCAAAATTATCATAGCGGTTTAATGGTATGACGGGAACGGGACACCGAAATTAATTTCAACAGTCGAAATTTATTTAGAATCAGGCCCCTGGGCTGGCACTCTGGTTCTTCAACACGCAAAGCATTTGAAGTCGCTCAGCAAATATGAAGTAATTTGCACTAGTTTTCGATGTGCTTGAGAAAATATGGTATGTATGCCCCTTTGTCTTACGCTTAGCGTTTTTGAAAATCGCTTGTCGACTTCAAAACCACTACAAAGTGGTTAGTGTTTTGCATATCACTGTCTGAGTTATTATTTATATCTAGGATTCTCGGTGTTATTGATAAGATGCTGTGGAGTTTTTGCATGAATTCCACAAACTATTTACTAGCGTTCATTTCATTGGAAATATTGAAAACTTGGAGAGGCATATAGTAGATTCGAGGTCAATGACACCTTTAAATTCTCGGAATTTGTAAAAGAAATGGTAAGACTACACCGTCTAATAAAGCAGGATATGTAAAATTTGAAATAAATACTTATATGTAGATCGCACGTGATAAGTAATCGAGCAAAAGTAAGTAACACTAATGAACTATTCATACTTGCACAGCTGACAAAAAGTATATACATGTAGAATAGTAATTAAGCACTTATGCTTTTACTTCCCCCACCAACTGCCGGGGAAGAATTGTAATCGCGAAAATTTTTGAAAACGCGATTGTGTATGTTTTTTGGATATTGTATGTGTCAGTCTGTCGGTTTGTCGGTCTGTCCGCTAATCTTATAACCGCCTCTAAATTGAGAAGAACTGCTCTGATTTCGATGAAATTTGTACACAATGTTGCCAAAGACGCAATAGCTTTGTAGTTTTTGCAAATCGGTTTAGTGACGACAGAGCAAATGGCTTAATACGAGATGAGTAAAAATCGCTCGAACTACGTTTTTTGACGTTCCAGAGGATCCTGATCATTTTTGGAAAAAAAATCGGAGGTTTCTTCTATACCGAAGCAGCCGCGCAGCAAGAAGCCTACATGCCAGGATACGGCCATCCCAAACAAATTTTGAAAATCCGAGTTTTGAACCGCCTAAGGTTGGTATAGAACTGGGAAAAGCTTCGTCTTGTTGATTGTTCCACAATCTCAACACCCTCGGGATAAAGGAGCGGTCGTAACGGCCAGTTTTGGATGTATGAAGTTCCACACTATCAGAATGGGAGGCCTTAGTCAGGCAGGCCGGTATAGCAGGCACATTGCGCGGCGGCATCATGGTGGAGAGCTCTGAGGGCAGAGCTCGTTGGTGAAGCGGTAGAAAAGAGAGTTAGATCGCCGACGGCCCGCTGGTGCGAAAAGGTCTCGGTCAGTCGAATAGCCCTCCTCCGGACAGATGGAGCATAAAGTAGTCGGGGCGGCAGCACCCCAAACGTGTGAGGAATACTCGTGGCTTATCTGGGCCTTTTATAGTGAGGAGGTCATGCGGAGAAAAGTACTTCTTAGCCTTAAGAAAATGCTTGTGCCAGATTAAGGCCTCGGTGTTCTGGACTTCGGCCAGCCGAAATGAACGGCTCTTTGGCAGTACTCGGCCATCCATCTAAATCGGATGCTAGGACGCTTTTTGTTCGTCAAGGTACAGTACTGTGTTTTGGAAGCATTAAACTGTACAAGATTGTTGCGTCTCCAAGCAGTGATAACCTCCAGGTCTCTGCTTTGAGAGGAAGTCGCAGTTAGTCTTCTTTTTTTCAGATCACCGGCAGAGATCGGCTTGTCGAATTGCAACTGGCATTGTTTGCACAGTGTCGTGAATACCTAAACCAGACGCTTAACGCTTTTGCCGAACGTCATGATCCGCTAAGCGTTTTGAAACCGTATCGCTTTCAACCTAAAGAATAAGAATACCAGTCCTGTTCCATCTACATCAATTTAGTGCTGAACATGCGTATTTTTTCCGCGCGACTTTTTAACGCTGGTGTGTAACGGGAAACACCTAGACTATTTCTGCTACCAAGCGACAATCTAAGACATTGTCGCCTGAACTATATTGTATGGTATCCAATTTTTACTTACTAGATGTGTAAAAATATATGATTTTCTTACAGGATATTAAAAGATGTTAACCTTGAAAAAATACCTCAGTATACTGTAGACATGTAAATGAGATAATATATCTTATTCATCAAAATCGATGCATAGAAGTAGATAATGGCTATCTTCCTTTTGATTACTACATGCACATACGCTCAGCTTGCTTGATATCACTATTGTATTGAAACCTGCATACTGCATACACTTGGGGGATTTTCCAACAGCCGATACTATTTTTAACTCAGTGCCAGCGTCCGCTGGCTTAGTCGTGTTTATTACATATTTGAAACAGTGATAGTCTACACGTAAAATTTTTCATTGAGTTGTGGTTGTCTTAGTTATACATTTTTCAGGCATGGGTGATGAGTTGCAAATTTTAGGTAAGTGTTTTGCTTCATTTAGATTTACGTTCCAATATGTTTTATTATAACTGAAGCGTGGTTTAGAGGTAAATCTTTTTTTGCCGGTGTTTTATGCATACGATATATTTCAACAGTAATATGCTTGATAGGACTGACATGTTCATATAAACGTAGTAATATCAATGCCATTGCTTGTTCCAATGTCAGTAATGTGGGAAATACCGAATCAATTCACCAAACTCTATTATCACAAGTGCAAAATCGCAATGCAAGGACTTTAATACATATAAATGCATTTCAATTTCACCCAAATCGTGGAGACGTTATAAACAAAAATGGACAGGCGATCGCTGCTCCTTAAGATGAAAAGCTGTATCAACTTATAACTTAGCCCTTATCTCTAAAGGTCTAAATCATCGATCTGTCGGAGCTCTTAAAGTGAAGCTACAAAAATAAATTGTAGATAACTAAAAATAGTTCTAGCAAGGATCAAAATATCATAGAATATGAAAAGCACTTTTTATTACGCTCATCAAATTTTCCTGCAAATATAATTTGATAATTTCCTTTCACTGCTCATATATATTACTTACAAGATATTAATACAACTAACCGAAAACATTCATGTGATTGAGATAAATGATCAAAGCATGATATCATATTCTACTTCAACTGAGATAACCATATATTATGCAGTGAACTCTTCTGTGATTCCCCGAGTCCAAATTTTATGATAATATTTGTGTTATGATAACTCTATTGCTAAGGGATGCATCATAAGTCGTTCCTTCAATAATTGTAGGAAACCTTAATGGCCCTCATATTTTTCCTGCCCTTTTAGATTTCTGCTAGTCTGTATGAGCGCTCAATTGTGAGGTTATGTTACTAATATCTATTTGCATCAAACGCTGAAACTGTACAGTAGAAATCTAGAAAAACCCCAGCCTCTAGCTGAAAGAAAATCAAGGAGGCCATAAAGGCGTCTTACAATTGTAGGAACCTAAAAGACTTCGCAAGAAGTTGATTACTATGCTGTATAATTTCGTTATAATATAAAGCGTCGTTCAAAACGTATTTTTAAAAAAAAGTTCCAGTAGCATCTGTTAGTGCCCTGTATCTCCGCAGGGGAGATCCCTATGAGAATATTTGAGGAGCTATATTTTTGAATTCTATATGCATTCAGATCACCATCTTAGTTTGTGACATGATATTACTAATACCACAGCTAATACAACATATATCTTCGTAACACTCAGTGGCTCCATCTTTCACCACCATTAGACTATATAGAATCTTTGATTACAAGTTGTGAATATATTTATGTTCATAGAAAACAACATGACACGTAATTTTTATAGTCTCTTGTTAATATACGTAAACGGGTACAAATTAGGGGGTTATACATTCGACATTCTGAAAAAGTACCTACGTCAAGACGTTCACGTTGATCCAAAGGTCTTCTTTGGTACATCTTCGAACATTCAAAGTATAAGAGCTTGAAGGCCAACCGAATTCGAAGTGTGACGAATGAGCACAGAAGGGTGTAATTGACTTTTCTCATCCAAATTTAAGCATTACAGACCAAACGGCGTGATGGATTTTGATATATGGGGTGATGTTAAATTTGTCTAAGCAGCGCAATTGACATTGGATATATACTAAGTGACATATAAATCCGAACACCCAGTTTAAATGGTTTTATTTTAATAAAATTTTGTATAAGTACTTAATGAAGCATAATAAGTAAATGATAAAAATTTCAAAATAATTGCACTGCTTTAAAGCCCTTTGACCTTTAATAATGTGTGGATGCACCCTGATGTGCTACGCATTCTCCAACGCGCCTAGGCATGCTTCTGATCAATGTCCTCCTGTGGTATCTCATTCCAGGCAACCACCAACTCCTCTCGAAGTGCTTCTAGAGTCTGAGGAGGACGTTGCAAATTGAGCAATCTCCTACCCATCATATCCCACACGTGCTCAATTGGGGATAAGTCGGGAAATTTTGGTGGCCATGGTAACACTGTGACATCATTATGTTGAAAGAAGTCTATTGTGACTCTTGCAACATGTGGTCGGGCATTATCCTTTTGGAAAGTTGGATCTGCCAGGGTGTCAAGATAGGGTAAAAGACGGGGTTCTAGAACTTCGTGGATATAACGCTGCGCGTTCACGTTACCTCTGATGAAGATTAAAGGTGACCTGGAACCATAAGCTATAGCACCCCAAACCATAACTCCAACAGTGTGATGAACATGTCTTTCAACAAAAAACTGTGGATTCCTCCTTTCACCACGTCGCCTTCTAACCCTGGCACGACCATCGTGCATGCCTAAACAAAATCGAGACTCGTCACTAAAGACAATACTGTTCCATTCCTGATCCCAGAGTGACCGTTGTCTGCACCACTGAAGGCGATAACGTCGGTGTTCTCGAGTTAAAGGGAGGACCCAGTGTGGCCGGTATGAAAACAAGCCAAAACTTCTCATTCGTCGGTAAACACTTCGCATGCCAATAGGTCTTCCGTGTTCTGCAAACCATTCATTTGCAATGGACCTGGTAGTGGAGAAACGGTCCCTTAAGGCCAATAATCTTAGGCGGCGATCTTCACGGTCTTTTGTTCTACGGCGGCGTCCAGTGCCCTTTGCTCTTTGCGTACGGCTTTCTCGAAGCCATGCCTGACAACACCTAACCACAGTGTCTACACTTCTTTGCACTCTAACTGCAATTGCCTGAAAAGAAAGTCCAGCTTCCCGAAGTCCCACTATACGGCCCCTATCAAACTCACTAAGTTGACGAAATCGTACAGGTCTCCGTACTCTAGGCATCGTAACCGATGGTAAAGGATGTCAAGAACCAAAATCCGCCAACGTTGATTCTTTACTGCGGCTGAAATATTCATTTTTAGAGCGTTAGTGAATTAAAAAAAAGCAGTATAAAAACCGGAATGTCCAACTGATAAGGCTGAAAATTTTTTCACTTGTTATTTACAGTAAGATAAATACATTCACCAACTTTTATTAAAATAAAACCATTTAAACTGGGTGTTCGGATTTATATGTCACTTAGTATATATATGAACATTTTATAAAATCAAACATCTTTCACGGGCTACAGCCCCAACGGTTTGATGGATTTTGACATTTGAACTGCCCCACAATTGAAACTTGATTTTTTCCAGTTACTGCGTTCGCGTTTTTTTGTATACTCGTATGTACGTGTTTGATTTTATTTCTGAAAAGTCTGCTAAGAACAAGAGCCAGGAGCAGGGTTGGACAAATATAAAGATATAAATGTCATGTTAGTCGAATGCAAAAAGTTGTATCTGTACTGTGTAATCTGTCGAATTTGAATCGGTCATATCATGAAACACTTCATAGTAGACAAGTATTCATTATTCAAGAATCTATGATTTGATTTATGAGTAATATAATTTGCTTGCTTATGAGAACAAAAACATTCGTAGCAATTTTTAGTAGATTAAATTTAGTTATATCAAATACATTTTTATTTCAGAGGATTTTGTCATAGATCTCATCCGCTGCAAGAAAATTCACAACTACACGGCCAAACTTAAAGTAGTACAGGCATTTTACGGAACTGAATACGCAAAGAAGAAAACTAAATGCAGCTTTGAAGACTTCCTGTTACATCTGTGGTATTATTGGTACATCAGTAGATACAGCAAGAAGTATATCTATTTCGATCAGCAATGGGTCAATTACTTGAGCCAAACAGATAAAGGTGACATGAACTTACTTCAAGTAATATTTTAAAGGCAGATCATGGTTTTCATGTATCATCAAACAACTAAAGTTAGTTCTTATCCTAGTAGCTCAAACGTGTTCCTAGTTTTTTTGGGATAAAATGAACAAGGTGTCCAGAGATGCATCTTTCCCAAAAAGAGGGCATTTCCACGTTTATTTGACGTCTTCTCCAGGACTTGTGGAATATAGATTGATGACAGTATCTACAGGGTGACCCAGAAATAACACGCCAGAGTCACACGGGAGGAAACTCGAAAACTAGAAAACTTTTACTAACGTCACTCTGGCGTGTTATTTCTGGAACACCCTTTATATGTGTAAAGTAAAGTAAAAATGAAGCTAAATATACCAATATGTCAAGGACGCTAGTTTACACAAACAAGAAGATAATAAATGTATGAAACAATGAAGAATGACAATAGACGTGATATCCCAAAGTTTTAATACATTATACTTGAGAAATATAATCTTAAGACTGAGTTGGGATACTGAAGTAGAAGTTGAGCATATAGTACTGATATCATATCGAAAACACAGAAAACTGTTAAGGCCTGAGGCTATCCCAGCGGCGTAGAGACTGATAAATTTGGACCCCTGCTAAATATATTAAAAATATTCTTGTGAGACCTGTTGCATTTTTGAATAAGTTATGATTTAATATGAATTACCTCTCTCAGACTAGCATATTTGGAGAAAAACTGTTTAGAATACTTGAGGTAAGATCTATATAAAAATCCTCATTCAACCAATTATACTTTGGAAATAAGCTGAAGTTAGTGAAATTTAATATTGAAAATTGTGTGGAGTTTTGTCCTTTTTAATACGACACCCTGTAAGTTGGTAACAGGACATTTTAGAAGCTATATTTATAGACACTTCTTCTGTTATTTTTTGATATAATCTCTGTCCTATAAATATTGCCAAGTTTTTGCATCAGTTGAAGAACAACGCTCGGGAAGCTATTCAAAATATATTCCTCCCGAAATGTATTGAAAAGTGATGGAAAACGTCATTTTACAAATATAACTCAAAGTTATTGGAAAAAAGTCAGTCAGTTCAGAGGCTCCCTAATGATGTGCTAATAGTCCAGTATATGATTCCCCAAACAATTTTATGAAGAAAGATTAATATGTATGTGGTTTATGCAGGTTGGATAGCCTCATTATTTTAGTGTTGCTGCTCGAGATTATTTAAATAAGTAATTTACCATAATCACTGGATCGGTCGCGGAGGATCTCAGCAATGGCCACCAAGATATCTCTACCTAAATAGTTTTGACTATTTTTAATGGGGTTACCTAAAACCGAAAACTCTACTATATTCAGCAGGGCATTATTGTCACATATCAAGCAATACGAAATATGCCAAGAATATTCGAGAGTGCGCAATTCAGTTCGAAGCGCAGAAGCAGGCATATTAAGTGGAGGTTTTCATAAAAATGAATGTACACTTTTGTCAATGTCATTTATTTAGTTTTAATAGATAATGAGTTTCAATATTTACCATTATTTTAATCATCTGACGAGGAAAAGCAAGAGTGCATTTTTGTGTAGAACAGATCGAACTTACCAGAAAAAATAGTTACATACAAAATATCAGTAGACTACCAATTTTTTTTGTAAAGATATCACATAACGTGTCTTCATGGAGGTCACTGTGGATCAATGGAATAAGCGTTCGTGCTTAAAGTTGCCATTTTACATTCTTTTGTAATGTGCTAATAACACCCCGTAATAAAGAAATTAAGCCGTGCGGACATATTTTGTTCATGTAAGCTTTTCTACATAAAATTATCTGAGGACTCATATTCCTGAAATTTCAAGACGCATTGGATTGTATACGTGTATGTCTATTGGCCCGGTTATCAACAAAGAGCTGGAGGAATATTTTGCGAAATGTCAGCGTTAAAAGATCAAGAAAATTTCAAATGGGTTATATTTCTATTGATATAGGAGTCCACACGTAAAATAAACTCAAATACTATACAGGTTGCACCATCTCAAATAATTACTTGATATTTACTTCCGGTATAACCAGAAACACCGGTGTTCCACGGAGAAAAAGTTTCAGAATCATTGTCTATTACATTGTAACATTGGCATTTCGAGTAATCGCTATCTGATGCTTGCGGATAAAAATTTCCAGCTCAATATTCATTCTTACAGTGAGGGAAGTGGAAAACACATTCTCAGAATCAAATTACGTAAACAAGAAGTACTGCATGTTATGCGATTTCAATTTCACTTCAAGTAGTCAACGTGATATCCACTTGAAGAGAACTGATCACCAAATCCGTCTGCAATATGTTAAAGATAAGTGAGTATAGATTTTCTGAGAAGGTATGGTATTTTAACTATTTTTGTACATAACTGGTATGTCAAGTTAGGTAGACTCCTTCAATTTTTATCAAAAATCTGAGAATCGATTATCCTAAATACATGTTGTTAAACCAATTGATAGGCCAAATAATGGCCAAAATATGGAGTAATAAAAAAAACACATTACAGTACAACTTCAGTAGTTCGGACACTCGCTGACTCGGACACTCCAGTAATCCGGTGATCCCTGGTGTCCGGATATTTTGCCTCTGCAGTCCGGACAGATATACACACCTGATTAGACCTGATTAAACTTGTCAAAACCATGCTTTGCGAGTTAACGGTTTTGACGACATGTATCACTTTACGTTAAGAAGTCCGTGAAGAACTGGTTTAAGACTTGTTTTACCCGACGTCAAAAATGTTTTATCCTAAGTCAACAGACCACATAAAGCTTTGTTACTTATAGATAAAGCTCCTTTCCATCCGCCTGAAACAGAAATAAAATTCCCTCCTAACATTAGAGTTTTTCCAACTGCACAGCGGTTTTACAGCCAGTGGATCAAAATTTAATCCAAAACACAAGTAACCTACAGGAAACGGTTAGTAAATCATATTATCGCTCATGAGGGTAACGATTTAGTCACAGTTTTGAAGCAGTTCAATTTAAAAGACGCAGTTTTTAATCTAGATATTGCTTGGAAATCCATATCTAAAAAAAAAATCCAAAAAAAGTTTGGGAACATTTTGGGCGAACCAAGGAAAGGATGCACATGAAGAGGAGTCTGATGAAGAAAACATTTCACGCGCTAAACTTCAACGGCAACTTTGTCCATTAAACAAGGAACATTTTAGTACCATTACAGATTCCTTGCGCATTGTATATCCAGAAAATGTCTTAAAGGTGGAAGAAATTGTTGAATGGGCATTAGGCAAAAAAGAAGTTTTTATCGATCTAACTGAAGAGGAGCAATTAGGTGATGCATTAAAAACTAAGGATGCGGAAAACAACGAATCTTTAGACACGGACGATGAGAATATTGTGGTTAAAGTAAAACACGTCAATGCTGTAAAGGCACGAAATTTTGCTCTTGAATAAAAAAGGTGAAAGAGAAAGCAGTTGACGCAGCTACCTCCAAGACTGTTCAGAAAAAAAAGATATTTTTTTTAAGGCCACTTAAATTTACATGTCTGATTTGTTTACTACATATGTGCTATATAAATTATTTCATTCATATGTGTACTTAGCGATGTGTATTTAAGTTCTTATTATTTCTGTTTAATTTAAATTTGAATAAAACGTTTTTTTATGTATAAATAACGACTTATTTATAATTAGAAAAGAATATGAGATATAAAAAAATTATAAAAAAACTGATTCCAGTTATCCGGATCCCTCGGTAATCCGGTGCTACTTGGTATGAAATGTGTCTGGATTATCGAAGTTATACTGTAAATTGTCACGCTTAGAAGACCATGAAGATTACTACTCCATTTCTGCTTGAAGTTGTTTTGAATCACGGCACGGAAGTGGATTCTTTATAGATAAAGCTACATTTCCTCTATGTTCTAACATATTTCTTTTGGTCGACAAATCTGCCTTGGTAACATTTTAAAAATGGCTACTCGTAATATTCCATGTCTTGTGCATCCTTTTCAAGCTAAAATCAGGTTATTTGCTTTGGATTGAATACTTTACTTCATTTACTGGTTGTAGTTTAATTAATGGCCTATCAAAAAGATTCATTTTGTATAGTATCATGGATACGGCATTATATATGGCATGTTATTGCGCCACATGTTACAACCGATGCATGCGCCCCAAACAAATATATATGTTTTTTGGCTTTAATATAACACTTTTATTGTGATTGAATTGTTATTTTTAATCTCTGAATGATCAGCAGTAATTGTTCCATGAGATATTATTTACCTGATGGAATTTTCATAGATGCCCATGGTACACTCGCAGGAACTTTTATCAGGGGACCGATGATCGGTAAGAGATAGCTTTTTGTGAAAGTGTACCTGCCCCAAAACTTGTTGAAGAGCGGTAGGTAGTAAGTTTTCCCAGTGGGGATCAAGTCATCAAATTCTCAAAATTGTGTGCAAAATAATGATGATGAAGTATTCACATTTTAAGGTCCAACCGGATTCCAAGAGGGGGGCACGGATCCCCTGCCACTAACCCCTGCGGGTGCCCATGTAGCTACCAACAGGAGTTTAGTTTCAAAGAAACTTGTTGATTGAGACATCAGTGAATTAGTTGAAATACGTATCAATTATCTTATCAGCGAGATAATGCAAGACAAAGACTGCGGACAGGAAGTAACGATGTTGTTAAACATTGCACCTCAAATAGAGTTCTTGAGTTGAATTCGAAATATGTTCACTGGAAATATTGCACGCTCAAAAAGCATTCTACCCGATGTAGGCTATTAAAGTGTTTTAAAGTCTGAAAAGAGCTTTCGAGAAAGGCTGGATCCGCAGTCGTTCTCAATCAATGTAGGGCTAGAGAGCATATTTTATGCTTTGCACCAGGGCGCACAAAACTCTGAAGCTGACCTTGGTTGGTGTGAAATACCCAACAGGAGCAAATAATTGACTTAATCAGAAGGAACTTTTCAGAAGATACCGACGCACTTATATGCGGCACCCATCTCCAATTCTTCTCTTGCATTCTTTGTCTGATCAGAAATACATTAATATGTCGAAAAATGTTTCATCCCTTCTTGGATTTGCAGAACTGTGTTTGACTCTACAGAAGACATTTTATCAATGAAAATCCAAAATCATCGTGCTGAAGGTGAAGATCTATCTTTCTATCCATCTGAAGAAATATCTGCGCAACAAAATACAATAACGATAAGGACAAAAACCAAACATCCAGTGGAGGCTACACTCCTTTTTACGAATAGATCAGGTAATTATCGACATTAAAAGGAATTGTTCCTTCCAAAACAATGCTTACTTCGACTGAGAACATCATCCAGAATTCACTGGTTTTTTACTTGACACGAAAAACATAGAAGTAGCAACACTAATTCTAAGATCAAGTAATCGATATATGCAATTTAGGAAACCACTTTCTATAGTCGCTAGCAGATGTTAAAAATTATACACTAGTCACAAACTGATTTGTTTCATTAGATCGAAAGTAAAAAATAAAAAACAAAAAAGGCATACTTTCCAAACCCAAGTAGGTACACCAACAATTATTAACCTGAATTAAAGAAGGGATGAAAAAGGAATGCTTGATTACGAAAATTATATATTTGTAGGGTTGAGTGATATTGTTTTAACTTTTTGTCGAAAGACTGGTAATGAAAATTATTTATATACTTTAGGAAGGTCATTATAAATAATAGCAACATTGTAGGAAAAACTGCGTTTAATAAGTGCGTACGTTGGTGTATTCTAATATAATTTTCTCTGAGAGTTCTACAGTGAACTCCTTTATTAAATGAAGTTTTTTCCCTCAAGTAATAGAATTTTGACGTGAGCAGCAACTTGCGAACAAAAACTAAATAGTGAGACTTGACCAAGTCACTAATTTTTAACCAGTTTAGAACGGGATATTTCGCTGATAGATGATCAAATTTACGTAAGACAAAGATGAAACGTCTACAATTGTTTTGAATAACTTGAATAACATTTTTGGTGAAATTGTCTAAGCAAGTGTAGTATACAATATTACAATAATTCCCCCTCGTTTTACTAAATTCTTAAAATATGAAAATTAAACGTCATGCTGCGTGGCCTGCGGTCCACTTAAGCCTAGTATGACAAATTTACATGACCTCCTATTAGCGTATTATTGAACTATTGCGCCAGGTGTTCAATCAATACAACAAATATTGTGTGTGATTTAACGAGAGAGATGCCGAAAATCTGCTGCTTTAAGCTTTATATTTCAAAAAGAATATCAGACAGTCCGATATTTCATTTTCATGAGTTTTAAAATGATTATGACTCACAAACTCGTTGTTCTAGGAAAAACGTTATACATCAAAGAAGTGGTACAAATAAATCCATTTCTAAGTGGTGTTGAAATGGATGCACATTACATTTCAGAACAAGTCGTTCACAACAAGGAGAGCATCTCAATTAAGTTCAAATTGAGTTTTCGGAACAGTTCCGATTTTTCAATGCCACTCGTCGTAGTGACGACAAACAGTAATATCTTGAAGAACATTGTAAGTATGTCATACATATATTTGGTTTAGAAATGAATGCATTTTTGTAAAGTTTGTACTTTTTTGAAGACTGCAACTTTGGCGTAATACCAGACCGGTAAGGGAACACAAAGTGTACCTAACAACCATCTTAATATGGAAGATTTTGATTTGGATCATTGAAATTAGATTCTTTGGCGGAACATCTGTGGGACTAGCAGCAAGACTGATGCTGTTCACCACTATCTGCAGTCACATCATCACTACATGCTTTTCTTGGTCAAGTCCAATTTACGCTCGACCGACCGTCTTAGATTCGGAACTACGAGGTGAACTTCAATTTGAGAAACAACATTCGGCTGTTGTGAGGTTCCTTTTCCCACACATCTGCCCCCGCTCCATAGCTGACAGAAATTTAGAAAACAAAGTATAAGTCATGAACGAAAGCTATTTCTCATTGTCCTTAAACAATAATTTGGACAAAACTTTACCCACATTACCTTCACCATGGCAGACTATCAAACTTGAAGCTTTTGGTGTATCATTCAAAACTACTTTTTAACGGCAAACTTGGAGAACTTCCGAGTCACCTGTTGTGTTATGTGAGTTGAACATATTTGAACATCTGGCTGTGGAGTGGATCATAATAAAAAGTATGTGAACTTCTATTTGATGGAATACAAAACAGTCGTTGTTGTCATTTTTGTGTACATCGTGAGTTGAATTGATTACTATTTTTAGCTTCACTTCTTTATATTACTATTCCTGAAAGTGGTTTATAATGAGGTTTCGCCCTTTGCCTCAATTGGTATAAATTATGTTTGTGAACCAGATAAAATCTAGTGTCAGTTTTTGCAAACTACTGAGAAATATAACCTTATAATCTGCTATATTATTGCAGGTGGTTGGGTACCTTTTTGAATTTATTCTTCTAGTGGTATTCAAATACCTTCTTATGTACAACACTTATCTAACACGCGCCTGGTCTCAAATCCTAGACTTATCTTGAATTAGTCCATGAGGTGACCTTGAAATGACATTCAGATGCCCCCATAGATAGTGACTCGCCTGTGATTCTGGCTCATCAACCACAAAAACCTAAATGACACGCGGTTCTCCTCTCTTGTTCGGTTTTTCTAGACAGTGTCCTTGATATGACCCTCGAAACCCTGGTGTAATGAAAATTGTGTCATTTTGCGAACTTTTCGGTGGACTTATGCTTACATCATTATTTGACAGCTGGTTCAACGAATCGTGCGACAATGCTCGTCGACAGAATACACAAGTTTATGCCGACTTCAGAAACAGCGATTCTCAATGACAAAGTGGAGCACAATGCAAAATTTATGCACAGGGTGATGTCGCAGTGCAATGGCAGTATTCTGGATGCTGGCCAAGCAGATTGAGGGGAACTTCTCAAAGAGTAGCGTTCCAGCGTTTACATACCAGGATGTTTGCAACCCAATACCTTCGCTGCCAACTATACTATGAACATGTAACATGTCCTCGAACGCCCGAACTTCTGGTCCGGACTTGATTCCTGCTGTTGCACGGAATGTGCAGCGTAGCTTGCCCTAATTATTTTCCGTCTTGTCCAGAAAACTTAAAATTAGCGCATATCCAGCCCGTCCCAAGAAAAGGATCTACGATACCGATTCTCACAAGTACAGACCTACATATGTATATCTCTGCTTTCTGTTATAAGTAAGGCGAAGGAGAGGTGAATAAATCTGAAGCTTCTGGAGTACCTTGAATATCACGGCCTGACCAGCGAGGGGCAGTATGCATGGCATGCCAACGCCTATTCTACAGATGCTTTGCAGAGGGGTGGCTGAC
Organism: Acanthoscelides obtectus; assembly: GCA_963669975.1. Taxonomy (NCBI): domain Eukaryota; kingdom Metazoa; phylum Arthropoda; class Insecta; order Coleoptera; family Chrysomelidae; genus Acanthoscelides; species Acanthoscelides obtectus. The sequence goes on from CAVLJG010000004.1 coordinate 53,919,115, forward strand.
GGGTTATATGCCAAGCTGATCTCTGCCGGTGAGCTGGAAAAAAGAAGACCAGCAGCGACTCCCTCTCTGGAGGTCATCACTGTTTGGGTCGCAACAATCTGGTACTGTTTAATGATTCCAAAATACCTGTACCTTGACTAACAAGAAGTGCCCTAGCGCTCATCCGATTTCGACGAATGACCGACTTATACCAAAGAGCCGTTCATTTCGGCTTGTCGGAGCACAGTTCACCGTCACCGAGATCTTTATTTGGTTGAAGCGCATCTCATCAATCGCGGCAGCTGCTGGAAAAAGGCTAGGCTATTTGGTTAGGACTAAGTGGTACTTCCCTTCACATAACCTCCTCACCCTGTACAAGACCCAGATAAGACCGAGCTCACATGTTTTGTGTGCTGCTCTCTCGACTTATCCTTAAAAAATTGTTGAATCTCAAATTCAAAGACCTAACTTTCCATCTATACCCCCAATGCAGCCGCCACCCACTCACTATACCATACGAGAGAGGTCTATCCGAAAGACTTCGAGGTGTTTTCAGAGAAACTAATATAAGAACTGCCTTGAATTCAACTAACACACTAATATTCCTACTGTACCACGCAAAACCTACTAATGAAAATACAGACACAAAATGTTCAATATATAAAATAGACTATGACAGCGGTAAATGCTATATAGGTGAAACATCAAAACCTGTTGAATATAGAACTAAATAAAGCTTATATAACAAAGGTAGAACCATTATAATCAGCACTGAGCGGACATGTATGGAAAACAGGACATAGGGCAAAATGGGAGGATAACAATAACAAAATCAGGGTAAAGGAATTAGTCAATTTGGTTTCATATCCTTTAAGGAAAGATCTAGTTGATATACAACCAAACTAATGGATCATGAGTCTTTTATCCAGGTATTTTCTCATGGTTTGTTGTTGAACCTTCCATAACAGTACTGGGAGGGTTTTCTTTTTTTTTTTTGAGGACTTTTGGCATCTTCCGGACGATGAACAAGGGTGACGTATCTGGTACATTTGGAAAAACGACAGATAACTTTATGCTTGTTTGTTGTTCGGGGGGCTGGACGTCCTTTTTGGGGAGCAGAAATGCCTACCCCCAGGCAGTCCTAGGCTGAGCAGATTTTGCGTGATGCATATAAAATTTGAACGAAAATATATAATACTTGGACGATATTAACATATGGTATATAAGGTACATACCTCTGGAACTACTATACCTATTTAGCATAAGTTCACACTGAACTAAAAAAAGTACAAGAGTATATTGAGGCTGAAAGGCAAGGATCCTGTCAGTGAACCATCGAGGGGATGGTTAGTATTTATTAAAAGCATTTATCGTACTGCATTACCGAAGCACCGTTTGTAACTCTAGCCCGCGTGTTGTTTTTGTGTACTTGCGGATTATTTCTATTGTTACTTGTGCCGCACATAAAATATGAATCCTCGAAATCCATTGAGGATAACCACAAATTATCACAGGAAACTGTGATCAGTTAAAAAGTATCACGGTTTTTACCAAAAAAGAAGTCTTAGTCCTCCAGTATAATTATTCAATAACAATAAATAGAAAATAAAAATCTACCAAAGTTGATCGCTAAGATCATTTTGAAAAGACCTACGCTCTAAATTAGCGCTTCAAATAACTAATTGGCTAACTTTGGAATACACATTTTCACGAATAGAATTTTACGGAGCAATTTCAATAAAATCACGTCGAAATCGTAAACGGAAATAGAAATGAAAACATCGTATATTCAGCTTTTGTAGCTTATGCATCAAGCTACCAAACTGTAGTGAAAACTACTCTCTACATATAATATTTAATTTAATATTTAAATGACCGTAATAAATAAAGCAGGAATCAAATGTTTTTAAATATTTTTCCGTCTCTGACCACCACTAGATCCGCGACTTTTCGGTAGGGTAAAGAACAATATTTTAGTAACCTTAATCCAAATGTTCATTCATATTAATATTTCTGTTGAACCAAAAGTGTTCATTTACTACTGGGATCTAAGTCAAAACAGAGATGATATGCTAAAGAATATTCTCGCATACAAACCAGCGTAATAGGATCGCACTATCGACAGATACTATAATATAGTTAGATGTTTGCTTAGTTATCCAAGATCGTACAGCTTTTATGAACTAATTTTATCTTTGGAAAGTTGAAGTAGTTCTTCCAACAGCAAATTATTGCCGGAAGAATAATTCAACTAACATATATGCCAATACCTCCATACGCAACTCTTGTACATATCATTAAGTGCTGCACTATTTTTCTTTATATTCATTAACGATTTTTTAGATATTTGAGGTGACCTCTGAATATAGTGTCTTGAAATCGGAAGGTGTTATCAATACTAGGCAAAATGCAAAACCTGATAATGACCACGTTATTCTTGGAGATGAGGAGATTATTCCTGGAAAGAAACCTGAGCCGTTAGTATTTATCTATATTTCTCCAGCACAGTTTGCATTTGATTCAGTTCAGAATAGAACGTAAGAGTTCATAGCTCCACCATAGATGAATTCAGTTCCCATATAAACTCCTATAGCCTCGGAATCCGGTTCCAGTTAATGGGTTTTCGGAACCTTTCCGATTGCGTTGCTAGAAGGTTAATTAAAAACGATTATTCATCAAAATTGGACGCTTTCCATTATAACAAACAACAGTTAATACAAATTCAAACAAAAATTAAGAAAGACAGGACAATTCAGAAAACAGTAACAATATATCTAGGGTATAAATAGCAGTACGAAAAGCTCTATAAAAATAGATCCAAAAAAACCGTTTACCACATACAGGGTATTGAAGTTCTAACTGAGAAATCAATAAACAAAATGTATATCTTCGGGTTGCATTAAGATATCGAGTTAATATTCTGTACATGTTGCATTGATAGCGTAGCCACCATATAACAAAAAGTCCATTCCAGAAACTAGTACCTACAGTGGCGTAGAGATTAGGAAATTTTGGCCACTACAGAAGAAATTGAAAATTATTTTCTACCCCACTGAAGCATCTATTAAATATTTGAATTATACAGGTATATTCAATTTTACTCTTACTTTACTCTTGAAACATTTTTGTCAGTCTACTCCTTTTGGTGTAGTAGTAGTGTATTAGGAGAGTGATCCTATCTCACAATAGCGTTATCCAAGCTGTATCCATGTTCTGTCCTTATACAGTCCCATCAGAGCCGTAGAAATTACAACACCACGTATCTTGATAATGAAACGTTTTAGAACTTGTAGGAAGTTTTTTAGTTTCTGATTCACTTTCCATTCTACAAATATTACCTACTGTCCTTTCGTCGTAATTTAACAGCAATTAAATATATCAGTATTAGAAGAAATGAATTTGAACACCCTGTATTTCAGTAAATTATGGACTTTTTTGTTCGGTTTGTTGCTGTCTATGAGATGGTATATTATAAATCTGAATAACTATATACATAAACGAATATTTAAAAATATGGACAATCTAAAGCGGCCAAAATTAATGAGCAAACCTTTTGATATGCAATATTTCAAAACCATGCTACTAAAAATCGCAGAAACCCAACCAGTGCAACCCGCTCTCGAGGCTTAACTCTAAAATCACGCGACCACTAATAATTACTGTGCAAAAAGCATTCAAAATCGCCTTAACACGTTTTGCACATTATTAGCTCAACTACTTTGAAGCCTTACCTTGATTCTGTGTAATTATTAATATATTTTTCAAGATACCTGTCTAAGTATAAAGAAACGTTGCCATTACGTTTTTTCAAAATAAGCAAACAAAGAGAAAAGCAATTACGTGGAATTATTGAGAATTATCCGAGCTTTATAGAACGAAATGCTGCTAACAGTATTTTTTACAAGGTAAGTATCTGGTTTCATCATAATTATTGTGAATGTAAGCCTCTACCGCTGGATTCCTAGTTTAGAAATAATTATACGGCCTTAGTAAGATAAAGTAAACTGAACTTGGTATGGAATCTACAGTCAAAAATACAAGTTGCTAAAAGTCAAATCACTAATGGTCGATTTTACTAATTCGTGCTATTGAAGTTTTGGATCTAATAAATTTAGTCGATTTCTGGTAAAATATCTCTCAAACTATAGAAAAATTATAGATTTGAGTAAGACTAATTCTCATATTAAATAAAGAAATACTTCATATATCACCTAGTTAAGCTACCAAAGGCTTTTTCTTCATTTGATCCCGGTCACAAAATTTACGACTAGGTCAAAATTTCCATCAACCAAAAGAAGGATTCGCAAGTTCGACCAATCAAAAGGAATGTTTCGTGTTCTGCTCGAAACATGGAACAAACCGGATATAATATCTAGATTGATATGACAGCAATTACTGAGAATTTTATTAAAAACAACGGTGTCGCTACTTACCTAGGAGCGATAATTAAAAAAAAAGGATATTTCTTTTCAATCCATCAATATCTCCAGTGAGGTTAACTATAAAAATCTATTCTATCTTCAGGGGTATTCCATATATTTAAAAGTGACATTATCTCGTTTTTTGACATTATGCAGGTTTTCCTATAATATATCAACTTGGAACTAGTGTTGTTCACTTGACGTGCACTCGTTGTGTAGCTGCTTCAGATATGGTATTATTGGAGGTCTAAGATGTAAGTTGTATACTACAAGTAGTAATAGGTGCCATTTTCTTCCACCGCTAGTAATAGGTGGAAATGTGCGTCGATGATAATTGCCTTGGTTCATTGCCTCATATAGATAGTCTTACTTGAGATGTAGGTATGCAAAGCTAGAAATTAGTTTTGCAGCCACTCTTACTGCATTCTAAAAATTACATATGCAAATTTGCTGAATTTCAAAATTGCGTGAGATGAAATAAGCAAATCCCGGGTTGGTGAAGTATATTACAACTAACAGGTGAGAAAATAGTCTACAGACAGGAATATTTATGAAACGTGAACTAGATGTGTAATTCCTAATTTTTTGTGATGTAGCTTTGAAGGTAAATGAATATATTTTTTAAAATAAAGTCTTAGCTAGCTTCTGTCTAGTCAGCAAATTCTCGGTTCTTTTTGACATTATCTAGGGTTCTTACGTAATAACCTTGCATGTCATTCAAACTAAATCATTGATTTTTGTCCTTGCTGTACAAAAACCTGCCTAATATTTTTTTTAAGATTCAAGTAAAATTACAGACGCAACAAACATCGTGTAAATATTCAATTTCCCTTTCATGCTGAACCCGTATTTAGACTGACTTATCGCAACAGGAATTCAGTGATACCGCTGGCGTTCTCTTCTGTACAGTGGAACGACTACACCACCCCTACTTTGCCACCGTCCAGTAGAGGATGCGAGCGGTATCAATGGCTTAGTGTTGCGATAAAGCAGGTCAATTTTAGCTCTAAACAGGCGATAAACATAAAAGTGCAGGTCGGCAAATCCAGCTTGAGCCGCGAGATGCACAGAAAACAGAGTGAGACGGTAGATGTCTGAGAGAGACGGTAATAGCCGACGGATATATAGAAGTACGGTCGACGCGGCAAGTTCAGCTACAGCGTGCCAATTTGGGTTATTCCATTTAATACGATGAAAGGCTACATATTCCTTCATAGACAACCCCAACTTCGCTTACCAACTACACTGAGAGAAATTTATAAAAGACATCCGAATTTGGTATTTCACTAGAACTTTAAGGAAAACATGTTGGGATGCAATTCTTTCTGAGCCTAATGTTTAGATCTTTTCAGAAAACAGTAAATTGTGTACAAGGATGTTGTCATTCACAATGTCCCACAATTTATGAGATATGCCCTGCTCTAAGCTTAATTTCTCAAATAAGGAAAGAAATATTGATTCTAACTGAAAAACAATAATACAAAAAAGCTTCAGGTGGGGTTTTAAACCCTAAAGATTCTGTTATCATTTTCGAAAATTTTAAAATGGATCAACAGTTCACTATCCAAACTATCAGCACCTTTAGAGAATTTTACACATATCTCACAGGAATGAATCTTCAAACACATTCATTTATCATCATCAGCCTCAATGATTGATGTACGTCTTATCAGAATTGGTTTCATACACTAGTACTATAGTCAAAGTAATTTATTTTTAATTGTTGGTTAAATTTTCGAATCTGCATAATAATAATAATAATAACAATAATAATAACAATAATAATAACAATAATAATAATAATAATATTAATAATAATCATAGTAATAATCGCCATTCGTAATATATTGTAATCGTAATTATATTTACTCTGAGTAAAGGAACAGCCACTCCATTTCCAGCCTCATTCTGCATGAATCTCAATACCGAGGCAACAATTTCTCGGCTTTGACCACTTACAACTATATTTGAAACTTTACTCTCCATTTTTCAGTATAAATTAAAACAACCTATAGCTAACGCAATTAAAACTTTTACTGGAGCTGTACCACGATGCTACTTCGATCGCTGCTGGTTTGTACTGGGGTGTCCCCACTACATTCCGCCGTGTCTACCGCGCATCTGACCTTGGCAAACCAAGCTAGATTTGTCAAACTGTAGCTTGAAAGAAATTTGTAGCTGGAAAGAAACACGGTTGTTAGCTTGGTAGTCAAGCAAATTGAATATGTTCCTGATGCTTGTTAAATAATGTAGGCATTCTGTAGTTTTATTTATGTCTATGTCTTCAAAGACATTATTAAAAAGAATTTTGTACTACAAGAACAAAAATCAATGATGTAGTTTGTCTGACCCGATACAAACCTCTAAAGAGAAAAAATAAGTTTTTGTAGCTAACCCCAATGTACATGTTGACGGATCATTAAAGATATTTCATTTATTGACACTGGTGTCTTCGATCAAATGCTCAGTAACTCCTGTCGTATTAATCTAGATATTGCATCAGGTGTGATGCATGTTTCGAGCAGGGCACAAAACTTTCTTAATTACTGTTGGAATTTGTGTCTAGGTGGCAAATCATTCTTTTCGATTGGTCGAACTTGCGTCTAGATCGCAAATTCTGATTAACGTGGTTCACTAAATTTTCTGCGCGGTTTTGAGTCCCAGATCTTTAAAAACCGTCCTGGAAAACTACGTGTATACTCAGAATGGATTTAAGCATGTATAGCTGAGTAGTTCTGTTGTTATTTGTTGCATATTAAAAGCGTCGGGTATGTCAAAAGTTTCGAGACAGCGATCTGTTTCAGGTGAGATAAAAGCAGGAGGTTCAAATTTCCGGCTGATTTGACCTCTCTTAACATCACTCACCTACTCAGGTAGTATGTTATATGAATCTTCAGAAAAACTAATAAGGAACTGAAAGACGTGATACAGTTAATAGTACTAGGGACAAAAACCATGCCTAAATATACATAAAATATTTGATCTGGAAAGCTTGCCCTCTAAGTGCAAACATATTATTTTCTTTATACCTTGAAATATACTGTAATTTTATAAAATCAAAATCGATCCAATTCACTCAAGTCAGACTAGTGAAAAACATATAAATTGTTTAAGTAATTCCTAGCTACACCCAGAATGCTGTTTAAACTATCAGCATGTATATCACAATAATTAGATATGGCATTGAAAGTTTCACACAATAAATATATGGGTGCTTTTAAAAATAAATTTGTGCGAGCCCTGTCACTTCCTTCTCAGCTCTAAATACTGCATTTGAAACCTAGACAATAACAAACGTTCGGATATACCCTGCTCAGGTTATGCACCGTCAACTTTGAAAGATAAACTTTCTCTGACCATGCTCAAGAGAATCAATGTAGCAGGTGTATGAATGAATGAATAAATCACGAAATTAGAGGCATTCCGGCCACCATAAGGAGCCAGAGCATGGGCCGCTTAAACGGGCCCTTATGCACCGCTACATTCCTTAGACCTCAAGCCTCTCCTTTCTAGAGAAGTTGAGTATGTCCTTGAGTCCAAGCTCCTTGACGTCCTGAGGGTCCAAAATAATGGACTCCAGTATAGTCTGCATCAGAGCTTCACAGTGACACAGAACGTGCGCCGAGGTCTCTTTCTCTACCCCGCAGCGCTCACACAAGGGATCTTCAGCCACTCCCATTACGTCAGGTGGCGCATTGACATGTTATGGCCAGACAACAGTCCCACCAGCAATCTTAGGTTGGCTCTATCCAGAGATGAGCAGAAACGTCCATCCTTAGCGCTGGGCGCTACAATGAGTTCCCGTGCCTGACGGAGATGACTGGAAATACTTCTCCATTTCTGAGGGTGTTGCGGTTGTAAATATTGGGTTCCAAATTAACGATACATATTCCAATTTCGGTCTAATATATGCAGAATACTAAACCAATAGTGATTCTAGGCGGCTGAAGTTTTTGCAGTTTCTCACAATAAAATCGTACGTCACTTCACTCACCTTTTGAGCTATCTGGGTGATAAGTTTATTATTATATATTATTATCCTTAATTCAATTATAACAAATTAGTAAACATCCCCAATCTTATAATTACATCTACAAACAGACCTTTCCCCCAAAAAGCTTACTGCACTACACCTAAACGTATTAAGAAATAAATTATTTTCGTCACACTAAGCTACTAAAGCATCAATATCCCGCTGAAGGGCAATACAGTTAGCCTTAGACTCAATAATCCTGAGTAATTTCAAATCATCTGCAAAGAGGAGCTTATTACAACTTAAATATTGCGTAATATCATAAATAAATAAGGAACATATCCTATTACTAATACCTAATAACTATCACCATAGGTATTTTCAGTTTGCTATTAGTCTTTCTCACCTGAAACATTATTATTTATTTAAATCCCCGTGACTTCAAATCGGATATTTCTCTTTATCTGCTGAATAATTTAAATTTTGTATCGTAGGACTTTGCTCGTATTCTTAGAATAAAACCACCAATAAAAGAAGATAACTATGTAGATATGTTGATGAAAATATTGGATGTAGAAGAAAACCAAATGCAGGTGGACATTCGTGAGTATGACATGCACACTGCAATGGAAGCAGTGCCAAATGAATACAAGAAAGGTTCACTTCTTTACAGGCTGGAGGTGAATAATATGTTAACAATAGATTGGACATTCAAAAAATAAATTATCTAACTGCAAAGAATAGAAGTGATCCCAAGGAAAATTATCCCAATTTGACTACAAAGTGTTTGAGTCTTTTTATTATTTTATGTTTTATTATTCAATATTTTGTTTGCGTTAAAAAAATTTATCTGTTATAGGTACCTGGATTAGCAGAGGCAAGGCCGTCTTTATTGCCTTATGATTCAGTGTATGTCAAAATAGAAAAGACTCATAATGTGAAGTACGAAGGCATAGTCCACAAGGTGCTTGAAACTGCCGTTCATCTTGGATTCAATTCCAGGTAGAAAAAGAAGTAGACCAACACATAAGTATATACTGCAGTATTATTTTGTATTTTGGCTTTCGCCGATACATTTGTCCTCTCTTACATTCCAAAAGTTTGATATAGTGTACCATTTCTCTTCTACTATTGCCAAAAAGAGGTCTCGTTTGCAGATTCGCCCAAAACTTCATTTCAAAGAAGAAGTACTTTGTTGAGTTTGGTTTCAACAGAAGACCTATGCGAGTTGAGAAGCAGGCACTAGCACTGGCTAACGACCATAAAATAATTCCATATTTTTATCCAACTTGCCAAGAGATGGAGAGCGTGATTCCTGATAAGTATGAACTTTTAGCTGCATCTTTCAGCCAACAACAGAATATAGCGTGTTAAAGAATATTGTCAAGAAAATTCAAGGGTAGATTCTGCACGTAAAAATATGGAAAAGGATCATATTACGTGGGTCCGGAATCTCCTAGTTTCCATGGTACAGTGGTGTTTAGACTTGTGGTTAGCTACAAATTGTATCCCACAGATACTTACAAAAAAGTGCCGGTTTTTCAAAAGTAACTGTGTAGGCTATATTGATTCTGTTTAAGAACTGTTGGAGTTCCCATTTATATTTGTTGAAAAAAAAAAACGAAAACGATAGCAATGACCAGATTGATGTACTGGTTAGTAAAATATTAATTTTTTTGACGAAAACCTGAAAGAATCAATCTAGCTTCAGGATAATATTTTTTTAGAAATCAGTAGCCTATTTTTTAATGCGCCAATCAATAATACATTTCGTATACAAAATCCAATATTTCAATCTGTTTAAGAGAAATGTAAGGCAAACTTTTCGGACCTATGTTAATGTGAATTTTGTTCCTTACGTGGTAAAGCTACCCTTACATTATCCCTACAATATTTTGTAACACTAGAGCAACTTCCTGATATTACATTGTGAAGAAAAATAGAAAATTGTTTTTATAAACTCTAGTGTTGTACATACGTAGTATGCATGCACTGTTTTGGATTAGCTCTGGTTCTTAATAACTAAAAAAGCATAAAAAATCAATCAAAACGTGCAAACCACCTGTAAGACTACTGAGCTGGATACTAAAAAATATTAGATTTCTTAAATTGGCTCTAGTTTTTGAGATAAAGAAGCAAATGTTTCATCGAAAAAAACCTCACTTTATATTGAAAAAACATTGTTATTTAGCTACATTATAACATACTAAAAATACTCTTCATTCAAATAATTACACACATAAATTACATTACATCTTTATATATAGGTTTTAGTAGCCCGCCATGCTCTAAGTTCCATACTATATAGATCGTTGTGCTAAGTAACAAGTATAGCCATGATACCGATTATTTTACACAGAACGATAAAGGTATTGCGTATCTTAAAAAGTGTCATCATGTAGGTTTTTTGACATTATATAGGTTCGCAGGGCCTTGTTAGGTGCTTGGCCTTATTTGGTACAGGTACCTCATACAAAATTATATACACATGTGGACCAGTACACACAATCATCCAGATGCGATCTTATCTACTACTCTGCTACTCAATTATCTTTCTGTCACATCTTCTCAGAGATATACTCTACAGACTTGGCATTCTGCAACCAACAATGCATGTCGTTGAGTCATTCCGTCATAGGAGACGCTATGCGTGACGCTCACATCTAAGTAGTAGATGAAGGAAATTTTCTCGGTTTATACGAACATTAAATTGCATTTTTACATAGCCATTTGGACAGATTCCCGGATGACCTGGGCGATTACAGTGAGAAACAAGAAAAACCGATCCACCAGGACAGGATAATGGAAGAAAGATGCCAAGTTCGCCGTGACCGCTACATGATCACAGACTGCTGCTGGACCTTAATAAAAGGTTGTCCTGAGTAAAACCGTAATAGAAAAACCTACCTAAAAACTTCTTGCAATTGTCTTTTAATTATTTGTGTGAATAATGTATATATTTTTATTTGTGTCTCATTCCCACAAAGGAGCTTGTTAAAAATATTTTTCCAGTATGTATTGATAATTTCATTTAGATTTTTCAGTGAAACGGTTAATAGTCCTTATCTTAAAAACCAGAGCCAGTTTGACAAATCTGTAGTATTCAGGACCGCTAGTGTTATAGAATTAACTTTAACCTACTATTTTCTCCCCCTATTTATGTGTGTTACGTTACTGTCTTATTATGTACTTATGTAGTTTGCTATTTCTGTATCCTGGTTGGCAATGAAAATCAGACAAAATCGGCCAGATGAGGTAAAACTCATTTTAGCTATTTATTCCTCATTTCCTCGCTTTTTGTAGCTTATATTATTTCAACACAAGTTTGAATCACGAACAGAAAATTGCAGTAGAGAATATAATGAATCATGATTTGAAAGTACCATACATAATATTTGGACCACCTGGAACAGGAAAGACTGTCACCGTTGTAGAGGCCATATTACAAGTAAGTGGAATAAATATGACAGGTGAAATTCAAACCACCAAACTAAAATAAGAAATTCAAGGGTATAAGAGTACATAAGGCTAATGTCACAAAATAAATGTTTACTGTACCCCGGAAGTAGATACTATAACTTGCTTATTTTAAAGATAACATCTTGTATAATTTATTTTTGAATTTGATGCAACATTTTAACTACTTTTAATATACGTGTATAACGTCCTTTTTGAGAAATATCAAATTTTCACAAATGCAGGTGCATTTAATGTCTTTGATGAACGATTTGTAACTGCTTCCTGGTATTAGGGGGTCTACTTTGATGAACTGATGATTTATTTTACCAAAAATACAGATTTATATAATTAATGCCTGAACAGGAGCAACAATGACAAATTAAAGTACTGTCACGAAAGAGAAATCTTGTGTGTGGCAATAGTGTAATCTTTTGTCACATTTGCCATCATGGTCGCTCGCGAAACAACTTGTGAGACGTGAAATGGCACTGGTTATTTGTAAAGTATAAAAAAAGTGAAAATAAAAAATAGAAAAGGTTAAAAATATTAAGCCACAAGAAATAGTACATTTACAAATCATTGAGATGCACACATTAAAAAAGTATTCAAACTTGCCAATAATAAAGTTATGTATATCATAAATATAACAAAATATAGTAAAAACAAAATTAATATAAAAATACACAATATATGGTACGAATATACGATAGTCGTCACATTCATACAAGCTGGTGACTATATCTGGCGTTTACATAGAGGCCAGTACAACGATTCGCCATACTCATTGATTTTTTTCTAGGGATTGTTTTTATCCACAATGAAATTCTTTTTTTAAATAGTCCAATATTTTGTATAGTTCTTCTACTTCATCCTATGGTTTGACAATTACTAATTACAAAAGATTAAATTTTTAAAAATATCAAAAGTATATTTTTTCAAATGGAAACCCTCTATTTTTATTATCTCATCACCTTAAACAAGAAAAATTAGGATAATTTTGTAAAAACATGTGGTGACATTGAGCGCCCACACAAACATGGAGGTTTATTACCATGAAAACCACAGGTGTTACAATATGGCGGCAGATACTACTTGATTATCAAAGAAATGCCACAAACATTTTCCGTGGGCAAAGATATATTTTTATTGAAATTTCCAGCGTTGACTCTTGTTTTGATAGAATTACACTGACCCAAACAAGGCTAATGAATTCGTTCCCCTTATTTTTCATGAAGATGACACAAAAGAAAAGTAATAATTATACTATTATCTAAATGTGTCATCCGTCCAGCCTATACTTTGTAAAGATAATGTTGATTAAAGGCTCCCTACTGGGCGAGAACTCACAGGAATCAGTTTACGTTAAACGTAGATTACTTGCTTACACAACCAAGTGGCTGATTAAGTTTGATAGTGATGCTAAGGACTTAAATAATCTAATCAGCGTGTTGCATTAGAAACCAGATGTGACTAGGGTTGTCGAGTATCAGTATAAAGCCGTTAGAGTTGATGCACGCTCCTGGGGCTACTTTCGCAAACGTCTGGGATGGACGAATTCAGAGCATCTATCCCATTTTCATGTATTCCAAAAAATGAAAGTCAGTTTATTTGAAGGACATACTGTTTCGAGATCGTAATTATATTTTTTTTCTCGTATAAATTGAGGCACAGTTATGATGATAATGAGAGCGAACAGCTGTTAAAGCAGCTGTGATAGATGTCAGATTAAATAAGTGGACAATGCATACGCTTGTCACTGATGCTGATTCGTAGAATAAACTAAGTTCCGTCCCAAGTAACTTCGAACTACTTTATTAACTACTCAACATTTTGTTCGCATATATTCCATAAGAGTTTTGCATCTTCCCTGTTGAAAGACAGATACTGTGAGACAAATTCTTACGGAAAGCCCTTCATGCTGCTACAAAAGATAGTGTGCAGACTAATAGTGACAAGACTTCTCTTCATACAATCTAAAGCAACAGGAATAACTAAAAAAATATAGTATGTCTCCTCAATTCTGAAGATTGTAGCCTTTTGGTAATTGGCTGTAACTACTACTATTGTACTATGCGCAAACAACGTGTTTTACTTCCTACGGCGCTGGCCTGGAAGTAGTGTAATGGCGAAAAATTTCGAAAATGAGATATTATGTTTTTTGGGTGTTAAATCACAAAAAATCATGTCGCTCATTTCCGTGGGTCTGCCTGTCTGTTTGTATGTCTGCTAATCCTTGACCCCTCTATAACTTGGAGAGGACCAGTTGGATTTTAATGAAGATTCCACGCAAGGTTACTACTATGCCAAGGACGAAAAAGCTTTACAGCTTTTGAAAATTGATCCAGTGGCGGCGGAGCTAGAGGCAAGAAATAAAAAAAAATGAAACGCCCAAACTTCGTTTATTATCGGTTCAGAGAATCCGGATCATTTCTGAAAAAAGTATATCTAAATTTTCTGACAGTGGTGTACTTCATAAATGATCATAGATTTCTCTGTACATTTGTCCCTCAAACTTGGAATGGTGGAGAAATATTCCCGAGCCTCCACAGCTCGACTGGAGGTGAACCTATCGTCATTCACGCCTGATGCACAAAGCTTGTTGCTTGTGCATATGGGCCCGTTTTCGGGGGAAGGGTGAGGGCCATCCATCGACAAGAGATGACTTTTGTGTGAAGCGTAACTGCCGCCAAAACTTTTTGAAGAGCGAGGGAGAGCATATGTATATTCTCAAGGAGCCAAATCCTGAATAGCCCTAAAATTTACAAAAACCATGGTAAATCTGCAAATTTTAATTGTATGAGTCTGTGTCAATAAGTCGATCAGCTTAATATTTTTGTTATACATGTTCGAAGCTAACTTTTTTTCTCAAAGAGGCCAACTTATGCCGAACATAACCCTTTATGAACTGATGACAGCGTTGCTAAGGAAGTGCAAAGTCAACCTAATTGACGCCATTTTAAGCTCCTCATTTTTGTTTCAGCTTTGGAAAACACAACCGTCATCAAAAATACTAGCCTGTGCTCCGTCAAATGCGGCGGTCAATGAAATAACCAACAGACTCTTAAACGTGATGCCAACTACGGATATATTTCGCTTCGTAGGTAACAGCTACGGCCACGACATCAAAATGAAAAAATTGGCAAAAATCGTCAATTTATACCCAGACGGTAGCTTCTACATGCCTTCCATGCAACAGCTTTTAGGATATAGAGTGCTGCTAACCACTTTGGTCACTGCTGCCAGGTAGAAATTTGGAATATTTTAAAATAATAAGTTCGCTTCTTTATATACCTACAGGGATCTCGGCTCCTGTTATACCTACAGCAAGCGTTAAATAGTAAAAGTTTTAGAGAAAACTTAGTGCTTTAGACAACCAGCTTCAGATTTGCGATCGGTCAATTGGTTTTGAAAATATCAGCGAAAAACCGAAAATGACGGAATTTGTTTTTTGCCAGTAAATCCAAAACGGTTAATTTGACAGCTGTCAAAATGTGACATTAATCGAACATTTTTTTTTAAATAAGATAGAATGTATGACATGGCTCAATAGTCTTTTGTTTTCCAACAACCCGCGTTAACTTTCATTTTTCTTATGGCCGCCATATTGGAGAATGTAAAATTTCCAGTCTAGTGATGTCTCACAGGTGCATAAACGATTGGAGTATCACCGAAGTATCATCACACGTAATGTTATGTATTAGTCTTTGCTCATTAATGAGTAAGGTATAAAAAGGCACATACACGTCTTGAACGTTCAATAGAATATTATCGTAAATATCGACTTCTCAAGAACTCAAATGTTTTGGGACAAATTTCCAACTGAGTGTGTTAAAAAACAAGTCGGAAAAATCGTCGTAAATTTATTTTACACTTGAACATACAATTTACAAAATTGTAATGTAATGTAAAATCTAATTATGTAAGTGGGTATTAAGTTACAGATTTGCAAAATAACGTCCAGTTGCAACCAGACATTTTTGACAATTGGTGACTGTTTTTCGTACAACCTTAGCTAGTGTATTACTGTTAATGTTTCTGTGCTGAAAATTCTTTATCTCAGGATTTCTATGGTCGCGGGAGGATCAAATTCATAGACCTCATTCTTTGTGAGACCCCAGAGGTAGAAATCCAATGGTGAAAGGTTAGGGGATCTAGGAGGCTAATGTATCGAACCATTTATGGGCATTTTCGGTTTTTCGCTGATATTTCCAAGAAGCTCGCTTTAAGTTTGTTAAATGTAAAAATTAGACGCGGGCCTCCTTCGTAGAAATAAACTAATTGTAGTTTTCAAAACTAATTGCAACAACGGTTATACTTTGACCGGTAATTTTTGCAAAAATCCAGTCTTTCATTATTATATTTCTTGTTGTCTCCAAACCTGTATCCGTCTGTATCCGTCTGTATCCGTCATATGAAGCTTTTCGTTTAATTTTAATTTCTTCCACCTTAGTGACATTCTGGCCCAATTTTACTACACCGACGAGTTAAAAAGCACGTGGGTCACAAAAATTCAGTCAATGAAAAGGCGTTTTTGAAGTAATTTATATAATGACTATGGTCGATTTCTTATTTTGTTTTATTTAATAAGTTTACCGTTGACAAAATAAAATTACTTGTAGAATATCTTTCAAATTAGAGAAAAATTATACGATTTGTGGAAGATGGGCCCCTATTTCTCATATTAAATCAAGATATACGTCAAAAATCACTTGGTTTAGTTACAAAAACTTACTTGTTCATTTGCGTCCGGACATGATCAGATGCCAAAGAAAAATAATCTGACACAATATCTAAATTGATATGACAGCAATTAAATTTGCATTGTATTGGAAATAACTGTTGCTGTACAAAATTTTGGTTGATAAATTTAGCAAACGTGGATTAAACATTCATTTTACTTGACATCTGTACGAAAAACCCTGTTCCTTAAGCAAGCCCAATTGCCCTGTATAAGGGATAACTGACAATACGTCATATTTTTGCTCGTGAAAGTTTTCAAGTTTTTCAATAGAAAATCCGATTTAAAAACATAGAGATAGACTCTGGAGGTCAAAGTAATGATCCCCAGCGTCCCCGATGATGAATGGACCCAGTCAGAAGGAGAGAACAGAAATTACCATGAAATCAAAGGAATTGATGACACCAGCTGTAGCAGACGAAAAGGACGGAACCATCCAGCGCCAGACCCTGATCATCGAAAGCCAGGCCCAGCAAATAAAGGAGCTGACAGACAGTTAGGGACCAAAACAGTAAAATAGACTGCCTGACCACCCAGGTAACAGTTAATCAATAATGCAAATTTTAATTCTAAATCTGACAAGGCTGTCAATTTAAAAATATCTCTTGAAAATTTAACTGACGTGGCATCGACCGACGATGAAATACAGAATGACGGATTCATCCAGGCCAAGTCTAGGAAAACAATTTGACATTGACAAAACGAACAAAACCGACAAGACGGATGACTTCCCACCTCTTCCAAAAGCAAAATCAAAATTCAAGTTGACAGTCCCCTCAAAACCTGCTTCATTAAACGTATCAACTTCTTCTGCCACTTGTCCTATGACGGTCGATGCAGCGACCACATCCTCTCAATCTTTAACCACTGCATCGACTGATGGTGCATTATCTCAACAAGCTCACGTTGCTGATGAGTTGACAAGCACACCACCCCGCCAGGGACGAACCACGCCCATTGTTTTGCGTGATGCGACCAAGTGGCGACATCTAAACTACACCTTTATAAGCTTAGGCATTAAGATAGAACGCGCAGTTGCCGCTGACGCGGAAATCAGGATTTTGCCGAAAACTGAGGATGACTACCGAAGAATCGTTCGCATGTTCAGGGAGGAGGACGTGCCCCATCATACGTTCAATCTTCCTTCAGAAAGAAATATTCACGCGGTAGACAGAGGCATACCCGCAATGTTCGGAACAGGAGATCAAAGGGGAATTAGAACAGAGGGGATATACTCCTCTCCACATTATCAGACTCAAACGCAGTGGCGGCGCACCCATGCCTTTGGTGGCCGTGATACTGCCCAAGATTGAAAAGTCCCAGCAGCTGTTCAATGAACATGAGCTGCTGGGTCTAGCAATCAGAGTTGAAGTTCAAAGGAACTCTAGACTTATTGGTCAGTGTCACCGCTGCCAAAGGTATGGTCATGCGCAGTCTTACTGCACAGCACCTGCCAAATGTTTAAAATGTGCTTCCGACCACATGACACATTTATGCCCCCTCACAGGATAAGGTGAGCGAAAGTGTGCGAACTGTGGAGGGGCGCATCCCTCTAACAGTCCCACTTGCAGATTCACCCCCAGGCGAAATCTGGAAGTCATAGCGCAAAGACGCAGCAAGTCATACGCGGAAGCAGCCGTCTCAACATGTTCGGCTGCCCCCTCTGTTCAACCCACTTTGAACACGCAGAATGTGGACCTAGCAACTGCGCTTAGGTAACTTCAACAAATAATAAGTCCCCTGATTAGCACCACTGGGGCATTGCAGGCGATCTTTCCGCAGCCATTGAATGGCTAAGTACAATAGACAACCTGCATTTATCATCTGTCAGGTATCTTGGAGTCATCATTGACAAGGGGTTGACCTGGCAGAAACGTACCGATATTTTGAAAACAAAATTCCAAATTACCTTTCGGCAGCTTTATCCTCTGTTGTGCAGAAATTCAAAATTGAGTTTGATCAACAACATTCGGTTGTATAAAATGGTCAAAGACCCGCAATCACCTACGCATGCGCGGCTGGGTGTTTTCTTGCCAAGACGCACATACAGAGACTGAAAGTCCTGCAAAACAGAACCCTACGCACAATTGCTAACGCCCCTTGGTACGTGTCAAATGAGACTATTCACAGAGATCTTGATATCCTATATTTAAGGGATTACGTAAAACAACAGGCGCAGCGGCGTTATAATTAAGAGGAATCGCACAGCAACCCTCTGTTGCGTGATTCAGTAGACTACACAGTCGAGCAAGCTCGCAAACATTCCAGGCCGCACCTCGCACTGTGATCAAAATTAAATTGTAAATTCAGACCAGCCAAAATTATTTCAGTATACAAAACCGATCAAAATTATCTTTTGGAATTACAAAATAATTCGAGTAGCCAAAGCAATAATGCTTAAGCTATTTCAAATGATTTACTTCTTTTCTTTGCTCTATTTCTTCCTTCCTTTCTTTCCCTTTTCCCCTTAAACATGTTTGGTATCTGGGTAGCCAGACCTGACAGACTAACAGACCGACGAGACTTTTAACTAAGAGCAAAGGTCCACTGGACCGCTCTGACGAATAAAGACGAATAGTAAAGTATAGCAAGCCCTGTTACCTGGGAACTCTCGCGTCCTCTACTGAGCAGTAGGACAACTAACCCAGAACTAACCTGACCACCGTCACCGCGGCGCAGCGTGATCGTGTAGTCGTCATACTGCCCACTAGAGTGCGCGATATCTTCCTGTTAACAGTTCGTAAATTAATTATCTACCCGATGATTGTTAAAGAATAAGCATTCTGTAATTTGATGTATCTCTTCAAATAATTTATTAAGCAGAAAGTTGTACAGCAACAGTGAAACACTGTTATTTTTGATGAAATTCTCAGTGATGGCGTCATGTCAACCTATTGTACCAGGTTTGATCTATGATTCGTGTAGGCCACAAAACTTTTTTGATTTATTGAATTTGCGTCAAGTTTTGTGTCCGGACTCGGGTGAAAAATAGGTTTTTATAGCTGAATCATGTGATATATGAAGAATTTCTTGATTTAATAGTCATATTATTTTTCTCTAGCCTAAGAGACAAGAAATCGGCCAAATTTCTCAGATACGTTACTTCTAAGACGCCTTCTTATTGACCAATGTGCAGCAGTGGTGCCAGCAGACCGCGGCTTGTCACACCAGACCGAACCAATGGGAAAGTATTTAATAATCAAATTCAAGCGGATAACCAAATGGAAATGGTATTTACCATTTTGGGTTGGTATTTACCAATCCGTTCAAGCGAGTGTAGTTATCAGTTTGGTTATAAGATCCGTGACGTCACGAATCAGCTGATATATGTCATATTGTCATAGTTATCACCGCAAAATTGTGGTATTTACCCAACTCAAGAGTAGTTTTATATTTCTGGTTATTATTTGAAATGTGACAAGTTAGAATTTTGCCGGGTATTGGATATTGTTATTGTACTTCAGCTTCATTTTTGAGAAAAATGATACAGGCTGACTTCAGTTTTACCATAAAGTGGAGCACCTTATTAGTTATACTCATTACGGTCGTTGGGGACACTTTAAATGTAGTTCCTATGCTTAACAAAGTATCCTGTGTAGCCATATACCACAAGAATATTAAAATATGGCCATATAAACTCACTAGATGATATCCACCTGTATACGGTTTTGCTAATTTCTTTTTTCATCATTTCTCTTGAACCAATAAATGTTTTCTTTGACACGCGGAAACATTTAGAGAATTGAAAGTTATCATAGCTACAAAGCCATGGTTCCATTATTAAAAAAAAATCTGAAAAAACATTTCTCCCATGAATATTATGAAAGGTTTCTTATTTAAACTTTCCATATACAGTTGTAGACGAAAAAGCACCGATTATTAAGTGATAATAAAAATAATCAGAGATTATATACGCGCTTTTCTAAAATAAACAACTTGCAACAAAACCGCGGTTAAAACCAACGCGTTCAAGCGATTTGTCATCAACCCGTGTGTCATCTTGAACCATATTGTAACCGCGGCACATAACACAGAAATTTTGCTTATTCGCTTGGATTTGATGAATATACCTTCGTTAGATTATTATATTCCCTGGGCAATTCACCAAATGACATACGCGACCGCTACAGCACAAGATTGCACGGGGAGTCATACTAGACGCTAAGATTACAAACTAGAACCTTGTTTAACGTGTTGACGATATTGCAGCAGCAAAAATAATAAGAGGAAAATGGGAAATGATGGGAAATTTGAAAACCTGGAGTAAATGTCTCTAATAGGTCTATAAAATTGATTTTCTTTGTGAGCACTTTTAATTCCCACATGTTATATGAAATATGACCATAAAAAACATATCATTTACGTCGGTCTGTCTGCCTCTGTTTCCACATTACTACTATGCAAAGGGCGAAACGGCGTAACAGTTTTTGAAAATTTCACTTCATTCTTTGAGATTTCAGAGGCTCCTATTCATTTTCAGAAATAAAATTGTATGGGTCAAAAGTTGTGAGTTGGGATTGTAGCGTGTGAGAGGGGAGTATGTCTCAATTTATGCTATTCCAACCCCGGTAATTTAACGCCTATTAGACTTGAATGAAATATTTTCAACATGCGTCTCTGGGTACACCGACGTCGCGGTCTCACCAAATAGTGTATAGTGTCATGCCATGACGATCGTACTGCCAAGGCTGACAAGTGGTTACAGCGAGTATCGAGGTATGGGCGAGTTAGTGATTGCAACGTTGTCAGATGGTCGGCACTGTACATAGGTCAGAGACAAAATTGTATGGGCTAATTGTGCGGGCCTGCTAGACTGACTCGATCCGTTCATTTCCTTTGTTATACATGTTCGTAGTTGAGTGTTTTCTTTTCTGAGGGCCTAGTTTGGGCCGAAAATAATTCTTTATCAACTGACGACAGCGTTGCCTGGGGAGTGCAGGGTCAATCTACTTGGCGACAAACTTTTCATGCAGCTTCATTCATTTAAAAAACCTTACCTCTTTTGAACAATTGTATTCAATGCTTTTACAATTACCAGGATAATTGTGGACTTATTTGAGCTGATAATTGTTACAGAGAAATCAAGAAATTTTTGGACTCGATTGTTTTAAATTGGATAAACTATGAAATTTCATAGGCTATCTAAATTAATCGATTTTAATTTTATTTGAAAATAAGGTTGGAAACCTTGATTTTCCTGTTTGTGCAAGTAGCTATTGGTAAAAATGGTTTTTACAGATTGCTATTTCCAAAAACAAATTTCTAGTACAAGAGCGAATATAAAATATTGCTTCGTATGTATATTTTAATTTATCTTGCTATTTTACTGGTATACTACTCGGCCGTTTACCGTCAATGTTGGAAATGTCCGCCCAGGTCAAAAAGAAAATGGGGCTCAAGAATCAGTATATCTAGTCACTGGAGCCATTACAATCTGACTGTACTATTATCTAGTGCTGGGTTTGCTAAATTACTGTTGCCTTCCAGGATTGTAAACGGGGGCGCTCCAAAAGACCACTTCACGCACGTGTTTATAGACGAAGGAAGCTACGCGACAGAATCGCAAACCCTCATTCCCATCGCTGGAATTCTGTCACATGATGACAGAAAAGGATTTATTAAAGGCAACGTGATACTGGCAGGTGATCCGAAACAGTTGGGACCCTTAGTTCACTCGCAGTTTGCTACTCACTGTGGATATGGTAAGAGAAAACAAAACAGCTCGTTACACTCCTAATACTGCTAGATTACTTACATTATAGCCGCACTCATTCTATAACTTAAATTCTTACTATCAGGTTCCGATTTATTATTACTCGAGGCGTATTACGCTTTGAGGTGGATGTTTTCTGAAGTAATCGGGGTTCTCTCGATTGTAACTCAAAATAATGTATAACAAGAACATATATATGCAGCAGTGTAGCGAATAAAATTAAAAAAAAAACATACGATTTTTGGCGTTTTTTCTCTCACACTTTGTGGTGTTTTTTGAAAATCATTGCCCACAGAGCAAATATCAAAATAGCTTTTATTCGTTTATGATGCCCTGTGGAACTGACATCGTGAATTAGTCAGTCAATCGACTGGCAATGAATAAGAATGAGTCGGAGAAAATGCAAGCAAAAGTTTTATTGTAGTCTCAACCGGCGCAGCTGCTAATTTGTATTTCTTTTTGTGTTTTTCCAGTGAACGGCTTTTCGTTGCCTTACAAAGTTTGCTGCTTCAAAACAAATGCTTCAAATGTACTGATGATATTTTTTCAAATTCTCTTAGCTCTCTATCATCAATTTTAACTATCGAAAATCAGACATTCTTTACGTTACTTCTACAGGGTGCTTCTAACGTACATGGAGGGAGTTCTGCACCCTGACTAAAACATCTCGATAACAGTCATGGACTCTTATGCGCGGTATTAGAGAATGCTTCTTAATATATTCACAATTACACAGGGTATCTCATTATTAAGCTTCATGTCAAAGTGGCATTTATTTACTAGATTGTCCTTTTTTTCTACATTACGTGTTTAGATAGACCATTTGAACAATAGGTTTTGAATATTAGTTTGGGATACATAACGACCTTTTTTCTGAATTATTAAGTAAGTTTGACACCCTACATCTTCCCAGCAACTCTCAGGGTCTATCACAACGGCGCGCTGGTTGCATCATATTGTTAGATGTATGTAGCTACACTAGTCGCGATATCATTTCTCAAGCTATAAAAATGTATTCTTATTTTCAGAACTCTCTGCATTCCAAGATGACAAAGTTTATTGTTCACTTTATATATGCTATACGTTTAAATTTTCACAAAAATATAGCTATTACTGAACCATTTAAAGTATATTGAAAAATGAAGAACTTAGGCTCTAATTGCAGACAGAAGAAAGTATTTGGCGTCAAATTTATTATTATATCTATCGTTGTTGGAAAGATGTACGCTGTCAAGCTTTAGAGTTCTTTTTCAGAAAAAGTACTCTCCAATACTCCCCAAACTAATATTCAGAACTTATAAACATGTTACACCAATCTTCTTCTGTTCAAGGTGACTACCCAAACATGTAATAAAATAATTAAACCTTGATAAGTAGCTAAATAATTGTGGATATATATATATATATATATATATATATATATATATATATATCCAAAAAGCACTATCTGATACCATGCATAGGAATCCATGAACAGTGGTCTTTCAGACATTTTAATCTGGGAGCAAAACTTCCTCCATGTACGTTAGGATCACCGTGTAAAAGTACTGTAGTGAATACACGATGATAAATCGTCAAAATCGATGACAAGGTTCTGAGAGAATATGATAAAAAATCCGCAGAACATTGAAAGCATAAACAGCAAACTATGCAAAATATCGAGAAGCCGCTCACAGCAAATGTTTTCAAAATATATCACAAAGATCTATCTGCAGCCCTTGATTTATTATAATAAGAAACTCAAATTTGAAATTACAAGCAACTGCGACGATTAAAACGACCGAAAAATTATCAAATCTTTGTTTGTATTCTCGCCCACTCATTTCGTTGTTGACTCACGATGTCAATTCCACAAGATATTATACAGATATTATATATTATACATATTATATTAATTATGTGTCCTTTGCCCCATGTCGGCAAAGGACACATAATTCTGATTAATCCCTCAATGTCAGGTGGACAGAGCCATATTTTGTTTTGTTTTTTTGTACGCTACATATTCATT
The DNA here is from genome assembly GCA_963669975.1 of Acanthoscelides obtectus. NCBI lineage: Eukaryota > Metazoa > Arthropoda > Insecta > Coleoptera > Chrysomelidae > Acanthoscelides > Acanthoscelides obtectus. Next base: position 53,943,406 of record CAVLJG010000004.1, read on the forward strand.
TTATACTTGCTAAAAGTTTTTTTATTTAGAAAAGTTCATTTGCATTCAAAAAACAAAACGTTACAAACAAATTTTTGCTAGATTTACACCCGATCCATTATAGCCAACGTTGCAGACTAACACAAAAATATGACTTGCTGATGAGCTGTTCACCTCAGTAGACATCAAAGCGTGATAGATACTCATGAAATAAGTATACTTCATTGGCAGCATATTCAGTAATGATATTCTCACACATCACACAGCAAACATCACTGATTTTATACACATGCAGACCAAGATACACAATCATCCTGATGCGATCTTGCTATTCAACCAACTTTCTTCTCAGAGATGAAGATATACTACTCGACTTCACAAAACATATGCAACCAACAATGCGGGTTGCGGGTAGTTGAGCTATTCCTCCATAGACGGACGCTGACAACCATCCTAGAGATCAAACGTGGGATAACTGTTGGCACCCTAAAAAACTACCTAGTCTGCACGATGACATTTTATGGAATTTTTTGACGTTTTATAGGTTTTTTTAAATAATACCTGGACGGTAATAATATATGATCAAATAGCATTCAATCTGCAGACATGCCCATTGTTGCACAGACAAGCAGTTAAAAAACCATTATACTTGGCCATATTTTTTCCGCACATCTTGTTCTAGAAGTAGGTATTCCAAATATGAGGGTCATTTTTAAAGTAGGAACCGATTGCACATCCTGTCACGTGACGTCCGTTCATCCTCGGATGCTTTTGGCCAGTCTGTCTCTGTCGGTCTTAGTTGTATGGTTATACTGCTTTGTTTGTCCCCAGTCAATCAGCAAACCCGCCGAATCTGAAGTGCGTTCATTAATACAGTTTTTACGAGTAAGCACAAAAAAGTTCCTCCTGTTGAAATTCACCAGCACCTTGTTGAATTAGCCACGTTATTCAAAATCGCCTGCGGAGCCTGCTCTCTAGCAGCGTCGTTGCGGTAAGAACAGAAACGCGACTGGACAAGTTTCATTGGGAATTCCTGGATCATCCACCATACCCCGACTTAGAACAAGCAGACTACCACATTTTTCCAAAATTTCGGGAATTTCTTGGTGAAAAGAGCTTGGGAAATAAATACATAATAAAACTATTCTACGAGTCTGCAACAAACAAACCATGCTAGGTAGCAAAATATGAAGTCACGTCAATGCCCAGTTATTGTTGATGCCCGTAATGCATACAAAATGAGTTTTTAGAATGCATTCGGTCCATAGCTTCGTTACTGTAAACATCTCAAAAGAAATTTTACAAAAATTACAGACAACTATACACTCCTTGGGAATTAGTTAATCCGTGGCGACATACGCTTATTTTTCTTAATGGCTTATTTTAGTCTATTCTGGAAAAAAAGAAGTTTGATATCTGATACTATAAAGTTTGCATCACTACTTTTGGAGCTAAAGGATATTTTGCCTGAAAAAACACTCAACTTTGACATATTTTAAGTCAGTAACTTTTTTAGGTAGAGTAACAAAATTTTGTTCAAAATGTGCTTCATATCCCTCAGATTCTTGTCATTTAAGCGTTTTTTTTTTCAAAATTTTGCAAGTATAACCCCGAAATGTACTTTTGGATTATCCTTTTTGTAAGCTTTATTTTGGTTTACAATTTTTGGGGAGTTATGTCACTGGAATTTTAAGTTATTTGTAGTTATGCAGAAATCACAAATAAAAATAAATGAATACAACATAATTTGTGAAAAGAGAAGATTTTTATTCTATTGGAAATATTTATTTATTTATAATTATTTGTGCAAATCTGCAAATAACTCAGAAATTAGTAAGTCAACGCAAAAATTATATACCAAAGCTAATCATATAAGATATTCAGGAGCATTTTCAAAGAATACAGAGAACCTGATTACAGTAACTAAAAAGGATCAAGATGTCAAAATCCATGAATCCGCTTTGCTGTAGTCCGTGAAATAGAAATATTGAAAGTTCGCCATTTTGATTGTATACAATGTTAGTATATTCAGTGTTACACAAATCTGGAGACATCTTGTATGTCAAAATTCATCAAACCGTTTGAGCTGTAGCCTTGAAATTTCTATTTCGAAGAAGAAAATTTTGATTAACATCCATCATTTTATCTTACAAAATATTATTCTACTCAGTGTCACTGGCACTGCTACGACGAATCTAATAACAAACTATGTTAAAGTCCGTTAAGCCGTTTGCATTGTTGCCCATGAAATAGAATTTTTTGTTCACATACAAACATAAATGCACGTTTTGCCTTGTATAGATGATGCACGATATTCAAAAAGCATTACGAGAATCTGTGAGATATGAAGTTCATTTTTGAAAAAGGGTCACCACTCTATCTGCAAAACTGACTGATGAGCTGTCGAAGCTGGACGTTTTTTCGAGCAAGATATTCTGCAGCAACAAAAGAAGCGACCCAAATCCACCAAATCTTGCTACATCTAGATCTTACTTATTTCAGAATATACTAATGTATACAAGATATTTCAAGGGAAAATTGTGTGTTTGTGGTGCCAAGTAGTTATGATCGTCTTGTTGAAAATGGCATATATTTCATGAAGCGTATATAGCTCTTTTTCACGTTATACGAAATACGTAAGCAAATAGACTAACTGTGCGGAGCTGAAGCTCCACAGAAAAATTGCCCACTGGGCGAACCGGTCTTGAACGCAGATGCTATTATAATCATGAATAGGTTAATAAAAAGCTATTGCTTTCATTCACTTTCTTAAAATACTTCAATAATTTTGGCAAAAATATCGGCACTATCCGAAAGTCGTATTTTCAAGTACTGCTATGCTTATATTACGAAGATCAATGACAGGTATGGCCATATCAAGAGGGCTGTCACACTGACAGTGACAATGTTTGTAAGCTAACTTTTTGATTTCCCGAGTGTCCCGAAATTGAAAGATAATCCTGCAATTGTAGATACGTCTCCTCATGGCCTACTGGACTGTAACATTTTGTTTTAGTAAAAGTTTTATAGTTTTCGAGATTTTCAGCATTCAATTTAAAAAAAAACTGACTTACATTCAGTTAACCTCGTGCCATTTCTACAAATATCAACTTTTTTGGACCAAGTTCATTTTGAAATACTCAGAATCAAGCAATACCTCTCGTCCAGTATTATTTTTCTTTAAAGTGGAGAAAAACTCACATAAAAGTGATGCCAAAGTCTAAATGTTTAAATCTGACTTTGACACCCTATAGAGTGAGAGTCGAAAAGGTTGACCAAATTTTTAAACGGTGTTATTGTCATTCGCTTTCTGCTGTTTTTCGTTTTATTGTACTCGTAACGGACGAGGGTCAGTTTTCGTAGATAGAAAATAACAATTTATGACTTTGATATAAAAAAGCGACAGGGTTTATGTTGAAGGATAGTTTACATTCAAGATATTCTTGTAATGAGCACCACCAAGTGTTATGCATTACCTACGTTTTTACTCAAAACATTTTTTTAACTTACAAAAATAACCGCTAGCAAGCTCGAGACTTATTCAAACTCTGCTCAGCTTGGTATAGAAATTATCTAAAGCAACCCTAATAAAGAAATGCAGTGGATTTAGGTCCATTATGTTAATACTCCGCCACATCACACGTAAGACCACTTCAGTTACAAAAATTCAACATTCATCATGGTGGATGAGACTACGCGGCTTACTTCATTGGCACGAAGATCGTTAAATACTTTGAGTAAAAATGTAGGTCAATGGTGCTTATTACATAAATATCTTAAATGTAAATTATCCTTCAACATCAACCCTGTCCATTACTACATTACTAATTGACACAGTGATCGTATTTGATCCTCTCATTCTACAGGGGGTCAAAGTCAGACGTAACAATTGGTTTTAATTAAAATTTAAACTTTGGCATGACTTTTATGTGGGTTTTTCACTACTTTAAAGGAAAATAACACTAGACGAGTTAACTGCTTAACTCCGAGTGTTTTAAAATAAACCTGGTCTAAAAAAGTTGTAGAAATGGCACTGGGTTAACTTAACACAAGCCAGTTTTTTTTTTCACTAAAACAAAATTTTACCATCTAGTAGGCCATGCTGTGACCTATCTACAGTTCCAGGATTATCCTTCAATTTCGAGACACCCTGAATATGGAATGCCAGATCATGATCCATGAATATTCCAGCTGATAGTTATTTGCCTGCCAGTTTTCAAAAATATTTATAATATTGCTAATAATTCTATTTGATCGATATAAATTTAATAGGAGCAAACCAACAACGAGAAATGTGTACTATGCTGCCGACAACATGGTTTAAAACTCCTGTGTTTTCAAATTGTCGTTCCAACTAGAGATGTTGAAACCGTGCTGCTAATCCCCATTAATAATTTCAGGTACATCTATGCTAGAACGGTTGCTGGATTCATGTGAACCGTACAGCAGAAACGAAAATTTGGAAAATAACTATGATCAAAGATATTTGACCAAACTGCTGAAAAACTACAGATCTCACGAAGCAATTCTGACAGTGCCAAGCAAACTATTCTACCACAGTGAACTTATAGCAGGTGGTAGTGATATGAGCCATGTTTTCACTGAGTGGGAACATCTCAAGACACCGGGATTTCCTGTGATTTTCCATCATGTCGAAGGTGTTGATCTCAGAGAAACAACTTCTCCCAGGTAGAATGTTTTTAAGGTTTATTTTTAGTCACCTTGCACGAAGAATAATGTGGCAGTGATACTATAGATTGAAATGCGATTTTTAACGCATCTGTTTGATGGAAGAGAGGACCTAGGGCCTTCGCACACGCATCGTAAGCGTAGTCGTTTCGTAAGCATATCGTTATGACGCAACGCTTACGAGACCTGCAGTCTTCCATACACGCATCGTTTTGTAAGATTCCAGTTCAAATAATGGCGTCAACGGTGCCAGACGTTTCTGGTGTATCCATTGATGGTCTTACATTTTCTTCAGACGAAGAAAATTTTTTATTGTTTGATTATCTTAGGAGTAGAAAGCGACGTGCTCATTGGGTCTATTAATACATCGCAAGTAATAAGAAGAAAAGATTGTTTGTTGCTGCACGTGGACTTTCAGAAGATGATAATAAATTCCGAAACTTTTATCGCATGAGGAAGGAGATATGTCAGCTACATCGAGAGCAATGAAACAAAACTTTTGAATTTTACGCTTGCTTCTACGCCTGCCTTACGCCAGACCGCTAAGTATATAATCAAGCCCCAAATGTTTCTGGTCTATCCATTGATGATCCTAATTTTCTTCAGAAGGAGATTTTTTATTATTTTGATTATGTTAGAAGTCTCATTGGATCCATCCATACATCACAAATAATAAGAAGAATCGATTGTTTGTTGCTGCACGTGATCTTTCAGAAGATGATAGTAAATTACCAAGTTTTTATCGAATGAGGAAGCAGACATTTAGGATTCTTCTAAACATTTTAGGACCACTCCTGTTGATAAAAGATACAAAAATGCGAGAGGCTGTAGTTGCAGAAGCAAGAATCATGAAACTTCGATGAAAACTGCGGAATTTATTATCGTCTTCTGAAAGTTTACGTGCGGCAACAAACAATCTTTTCTTCTTATGATTTACGATATATGGATGGATTCAAAGAGCACGAGGCATCGCTTTCTACTTCTAACATGATCAAACAATAAAAAATCCTCTTCGTCTGAAGAAAATGTAAGATCATCAGTGTCTAACGATACGCTTACGTTGCGTGTGCGAGGCCCTTACAGTATAACTTCGCTATGCAGTTTTGGACAATGGAATAAAAATGGTCGTATCACCAGTTATTTAGTTATAAGTATAAGTTATAAGTCAACAAAAATACGGTTTTGCCTAGAATGCCAAAAACAGAAATATCGGCGAAAACGCTATTATTTGATTTCGATAATGCCAAAAATGATTCTTTCCTAACCTACAATGACATTATGGAAGCAAGTTAGCGGTTTGTCTAATTTATGGCACTTTTTGAGCCAAAAATCATTATTCTCACAACGGACATGAAAACAACGGAAAAGCACGTAAAGGTTCCTCCCTCATAAAAAGTGTTGAAAATCGAAGAAAATCATCGAAAGCGGCTTATCCGATTTTTGGATTTTTTTCACGATTATTTTGACCATGAATTTTGAGTAACCCAAATGTTCATTCCCAGATCCAAAATATGAAGACTTCAAGAAGAAAATCAGCGAAAACGAGGTTTAGATTATTGGTATTTTTGCGGGACAAAATTATGAAATGAAATTTTAATTTCCTACCCGAAATTCAAAAAAGAAGTATATTTCCATCGATCCCATAACTTCCACAAATCTATAAAAATCGGGGTAACGTACCATGCAACAATGCCAAAATTCCGATTAAACACGGTTTTGAGATGTTGGCCCCTAGAGGGGAGCTATCACTCTCCAAATTTGGCTAAGGTAACTTCACGTAACATAAGTTAATCATTATGTGGGTGCTTTTTAGAGAAATTTTAATACGGTATTTTACCTTTTCGGACTTTTGGTGCAAAGATTCATCTTCTTCAACAGTGACAGTTGTATTTGATATCGGTTATTTTCTCCGGAAAAGCTTAGCACTAAGTATAGGTAGTTTTTGTGAAAGCCCTGTACGCATTGTGTCTGGTCTTCCAGCCATAATTACTTTATAAGCCCCCTGCTTTGAAGCCTTTGTATATTTATCCGATAATTTGACATGAATACCTATGTTAGCTTTATGTAAATGAACATTCAAATTGTATTATAATATGACTGACAAATTGCACGACGCACACGATCACAGGCTGTATGTTGTTTCTACAAAATCGACAAACGTGTTTTTATTGGTTAGCTGTAGTAGTTTACAGTAATGAATTTACATTAGATACAATAAACTACAAAAAGTAATTTATTCTGACAGGTGATTTTAAAAACGTCTCAACATTAGTAATGGTAATTCATAATGTTTTTCATCTTTTCGATAAATAGGTAATTAGTAATATACACTGAGAACCAAATTTGTCTGACGGCTTGAGTTCAATGTGTACGACAGAGAAGTGTCTATAGACACATATATTAGAAAGAGATAGGAAGCTCGTCACTGTGTCGCCAACCAATGCTGACGCGGGAGTCTGTCGCGTTGTCAATATGTCATAGGGGAAACCGAGGAGGGTTGTGACAATTTTCACTTTCACGAGCATATCACGGTGAGAAAAAGGCCTATGCTTATGATTTTAGTACTCAAAATAGCTAGTCCTGTCCGCTATGTGAAACAATTATAAGATTTTAGAAAATAATCACGGTCCTTGAAAGATTCGATGAAAACTGGAAGACTGTTTCTTGTCACGATTCTCCTAGTATCGAGGTAAATTGTGACACATGACGAGGTCGTGACTGCAACATATTTCGGGATTAGAAGGGAACAAACCTAAATGAAACGCAACTAATCTGCTTGAGTACACTATTGATTATTAACATAACTATTAAACTATTTATAACTTCAACATAACATGACACTTCTGTGAGATCAACAGAAATAAAAACGCATTAAAGGTCTGCTCCTAGCACATTCTAGTCTGATAAGCAGTTATGACAGAAATAGAGGAGCTCTCCCCCAGTGCAAGCTTCATGCGACCATCCTTTGGAATCAATGCACTGAACCCATTTTTCCCTGGATTTGCTGTTTGCAAAAGGCTCAAGGCAACAAAGACAGAAGCAATCATTTTCTTCTTGTTCTTCGTCGCTTTTGTTTCTCTTACTGTTTATCTTCTTTGCTTTAACTTGCTCAGAATTATCCTTGTTGAAATGTCTTTTAACGTTCTTCGTCCTCCTACTTGCTTCCATAGCAGCAATTTCGTCCTTAATAGGTGTATCAGTGAGCACAGTAGACTTGATCTTACGTCTATTCTGTTGGTTACCTTTTCTTGGTGGAGCTTTTGGCAGAAGTCTAAGAACTTCTGGAGAGAATTCATTGGTTATAGTGGCGAGCGGGCTACTTGCTGACGATGTGGAGGCAGTAGGTTCATCTTTTGCAGGCTGGTTGACCTTTTTGCTCAAAACGGATGAATTGACGGCAGGTTTTTTTTGTGCATCGATTGCAAGGTTCTTATTTCCAGAAAGTTTTACGACTTCATCATAAGTAGCTTTGGAATGTTCTTCAATTGCATCTGCCTCGTTTTCTCCGTTATTTACTGATGGATCTGGAGAAGTGAGATTAGATGCATTTACAATACTGAAAGTTTGATCTGGCGGTGTATTGGTGAAAGTGCGATCAGTAACTTGACTAGGTAGGAAGTCGGCTTCTCCAAATATATTTGTATTAAGAAGCCACGTTCCTGTTGCAGCAAAGCCAGCTCGCACATTCTTCGCCGTGATCGCCACATCAAATGCTGTTTTTGTAATTGATGGAATGTCATAGATAGACATAACTTTGCCAGCATTTGTGTGCACCCAGTTATCACAAGCTGTGTTCACAGCCTTTTTCAGAGGACCAGAAATAGCAGGATCCATCAGTTGCAGCTTGTGAGTACAGTGCGGAGGGAACGTAAGCAAAACCACACCATGTTCCCTACAAAACTCAATATTTTTCAAAGCCAAATGCGATGAGTGGTTATCTAAAAGTAACAGCAGTTTCTCTTCTTTTGATGGTCTTACGTAGTTGATGAAATGATGGAACAGATGAAAGTCGTCATCATGCGTCCATCTAGATCCGTTAGCTGTTCCTACTGAACCAGTAGGACCAGCTCGAATAAAGTGGTCTTGGCATATTTTACGTGGAAATATGAAGAGAGGAGGTATGTAGTTACCAACAGCATTTCCAGCCAAGGTCAACGTCATTGCACTGACTTGTTTTTCGTCGCGTCGTGCAATGATTCGGTCACGTTTCTGGACTGTCGTAATTCCTGTTTCGTCAACATTCCAAATATCCTTTGCTTCAAGCGCGTGTTTGGCGAGGACACCTGTATAGTTTTAAAAGAAGGCAGCCACATTCGTCTTATTGATGCTCGTAGCGCGAGCTATACTTGTGGGTTGAAGATAAAATTGCATGACGCTCCATAAATAGCTTTAGCCATACTTCACCTGCCATTTTATTTTCCTACCGCGACGCAGAAGTCAACAAATACTCGCATAGTATATTTTCTTCGTCTTTCGAAAAAATCGTTTGGCTGACATGTCCGACCGATGGGGGCTTACCTATTGAGTAAGCCTGGTATGACTTTCTCTTTTTGATATATATATTTGTAATGACATATAGTTCAGATGATACGCAGATGCAGACTCTGTCCCCTTGATGTTACCTCTTCAAAGGCCAGTTCATTTCGACACTAGACATGCCTCTATCAGTTTTTCTTACATATTTATTAGGCATCCTAAAAGCATAAAATTGATATTTAGCGATACATATTATTGGCAATCAAATTAAAATATCTAGGAGAGTTGTGACACGTTATCACAATTCTCCCAGGAGCGAAATTTCGTGCTTCTATCGGAATCATGACCCTTAACCTAAAAACAAGTGGTAAACCTCAAAAAACACCACCGTGGTATGAAAATTAAAGGACCAATATACATTAAAAAAAATTACACAGTGCCGTTAATGTAATACGTATCGAATAATATGATAGCAAAATATTGGACAGAAACTTACTTTTGGTACTTTTTTAAATCAGAAAGTCGTGTAGACGTAATCGTTCGCTGTAGACCAGAAGAACGAACTACATCACATACCGCGTCTATGAAACAATAAAGAAGCGGTGTTGCCCATTCGCTGGCCCTCAAAGGTTACAAGAAATCGACTCTGTTACCACTCTCCTCTGTCACAACCCACCTCGGTCTCCCCTACCAAATCCTTGAATTGAGATGCATATTGAAAATATGCGTCAGTTTATTTATTTATAATGGTTTTATTTTGAGCGTGCACATTTTTGAATTGTATCGAAGCTGTTTAGGATTCATTCCCGATCGGTCCTAACGGCGCTCCATTTTAGGTCAAAATGGAAGGCGAGGATCGCCACAAATTCTGCAACATTGCATCATCGGTTCGTTTAATAACACGGTTTCCACCTCCATGATCGTAGTTGAGCGATTTTGGTCAATACCCATCTAGCGCTCTTAGGGGAGTGTCGTCCTTCTTCGAAATGGCTTTCACCTGCGTACACGCAGGCAGTGACAGTTTATATAGCCCACAATTTCCGACCGCAGCGCTATTGCAAAATTTAACAATAACTCAATGTGTTGATTTTACCACCATCGGTGGAAATCAAAGACAATTCTAAGAAATAAATAAGTTAATCAAAATGAAAAGAAAATATTAAATTAGATGTTCGAACAGACCTCTTTCTTAGGATTGACAGTAGCCTAACCTATTGGAGCAGCATGTGTGAACATTTTCTGGTGTAACAACGCGGCACATTGCACGATCTTCTGCGTCACCGTTGCTAGGCAATGTGGTGATGACCTCAGTTCTTTAACCGGCTTCAGTCTCTTTCTAACATGTTTTGATACACCCTTCTCGCGCTTCTCTCTCTCTTACACATTGAACTCAAGTGGTCAGGCACGTTTTCCCTGTGGATAATATTATATAGTGTTAGAAATAACAAGTGTAAATTCTCATAACTAAGCTTCAACCTAAAAAATATAATGGAGATTCCAGAAAATAAATATAATAAGATGAGTAAGTATATAGAATGTCAAAACACCGAATCATTACAAAGAAACGTAAACATTTAGATCACTTCGTCCTTTTATAATGTAGACATTACGAGTATAAATAAAGACAATATTTTTCCAACTTCAAGTCGCGCCATGGCCACTCCAAAAACAAAAATAACCTTTGTTCCCCAGTTTGTTCCAGGTATTGAACTTTTTGATCCGATAATTGCTTATAGTATAAAATAACTAGTTAAAACCGGTTAATGGAATTTAAAAATCCGGTTATTCAGTTAACCGTTTATTTTTGCCCATCCCAAAGCAACACTAGTAACCATGTTTATACAGAGATTGCTAGTGCTGTTCCGGCCCTTGCCCGCACTGCACTCTGTACAATAAACTAGCGTCGCACCATCTCCTCGCACATAGGGGTGTTATTGCATGGGCTAACAGATGAGCTACGTGTGCCTGAACCTAGATACAGGGAAAGCAGAACCTAAAGTATAAATAGAGCCTGCAGACCTATGCCATTGTTCAATACCCGGTTAGACTACGTCTTAGTCAGTTCATTGCAATTTTGTAACCGACAGTTACAGTCCTCGAATAAAGTTTTTTTAAAAGTTATTTCGAAATCCATTGATTTCAGATTAGTAATAAACAACATTTAAATAAAGGGCGCTTTTTTATTTATCAGAAAAAGATGATAGAATCCACCAGTCCTGCGTTCTGCTGGCGAGGCCGCCAACTAATGCACTGCGATCGGCGAAGAAATAAAACGGATTGCTGACTCTGCTATTGTTTTGCTGTCAATTTCTAAGCCTAACCTCAATATACTAATTTTTTTTACACCGAAGCAGCCGTGCAGGCAGGCGCCTAAATGCCAGTGCACCGCGGCTGCTATGAGAAACTTAAACAAACTTTGTTAATTCGATTTTTGTACAGGCTAAAGTTAGTAGAATTGGGGAAAGCCTCCTCATGTAGATTATTCCACAATCGCGATACCTCAGGGACAAAGGAGCAGTCGTATCGATCAATTCTGGCTTTACGAAGTTCGACATGGTTAGGTTGGGAGGCAGAAGTCAGGCAAGTCTGTCTAGCAGGCACATCGCGCGGCGGCATCATGGAGGAGAGCTCTGAGGAGCAGGGCCCGTTGGTGTAGCGGTAGAAAAGAACTACTTAGTCCTCGGTGATCTGGACTCTGACCAGCCAAAATAAACGGCTCTTTGATGGAACTTGGCCATCCATCGAAACCGGATGTTAGTCAAGATACAGTTTTGGAAGCATTAAAAGGCACAAGATTGTTGAGTCTCCAAGCAGTGATAAGGTCCAGGTCTCTCGTCAGAGAGGAAGTCACTGCTAGTATTATTTTTTCCAGCTCACCGACAGAGGTTGGCTTGTCACTCTGAATTCCTGCATGTAAAGTGCTGCCATCACAAAGACAGCAAATACATTTGGAGGATGTTTTTGGAAGCATTAAACGGCACAAGATTGTTGAGTCTCCAAGCAGTGATAACGTCCAGGTCTCTAGTCAGAGAGGAAGTCACTGCTAGTATTCTTTTTTCCAGCTCACCGACAGAGGTTGGCTTGTCACTCTGAATTCCTGAATGTAAAGTGCTGCCATCACAAAGACAGCAAATCAATTTGGAGTATGTTTTGGTGATGAGGCGAAGCCGCAGAACGTCGTTCCGGCCTTATTCCAAAGAAACGTCTCAGGAAAGACTGCTGCGGACAAAAGCCACTACCCCGTTCTTCCTCAGATTCCAGTGCACCTCGTATGTTAATTAGCGCAGAATAGGAGATTGTTTATCTCCGCCAAGAAAAGCATGGCGGATCGATTAGACTGCAGATAGCACTGAACAGCATCAATGTTGCTGTTAGCCCCGTAGATGTCCGTGAAACAGATTTTTGCATCGATATTGCTCCCTCGAGTCCACTCTCCACCCGGACATTCCGAGAGTGGAGTGAGTTTACTCGAGGGACCCATCATCATCACTTTCTTCGTTGTGAATGAAAAGGGAAGAAACCGGACTGCGTAGCTTAGGTGTGGAAACATTCGGGCATTCTTATGACACCCTGGAAAGAGCTAGTGGGTGGTACAGCCTCGGTCGACTGGTCCTTGTCTACCACCTTTTTTTTGCTTCTTAATGATGTCAAGCAGACCTAAAGTGGCCTGTTGGTAGAATTTTACCGCCTCCCGGCTATCGTTGCTGAGGTATTCCTTAACGCCTTCACAATCACTTAAAGGGGAAGAAATTGTATACTGAGTACTCCAACTTCCGGAACAAGAATTTTCCATGAGCCCGTTCAGTAGGAGATAATTTAGAAATTTCCCAAATTCAAGTTTTTTTGATATTTGTTTGGCACTTCTAGAATATTGGGCTATAAAAGACAATACCTTTAAAATTGCTTATGTCATATAAGAAGAAAGCCATCGGTTCTACGAGAGTAAAGATACATAGAAGCAATTATCAAAGTATCAATATCAATAATCAAGTGTACCGTGGTATTAACTAGCCGTCTATAATTTTGTTTGTCCACAACCAATGAGGGCGGCAAGTATTTTGTTAAAAATGTATATTGTGCTTTCTCGGAGCTAATTTACATCTGCCAAGGTCCTGTCAATCGCTCCTCTAGCACAAACTGCCTATGGCATCACAAATATATCTATCAGGAATAAAGGAACGCCCTGATGGAATTCAGCGAACGAATAAAGGAATACTTTTTATGGACTTCGATGCCATCGGTGGACCCATCACTGAAGATTCAATGTTCAAATACGCGTTGGTGTAAGCCCTGTTCGTACAGCTGTCACCAACCTTTCAGTGATCGTATCCAAGATCCCGCCACATAAATTCCGTTCATTCTGCTACGCTATATAGACAAAACTTACAAGGCCGGATCCCAAACACTGTCACCGACAAGTCACCCACCACTGTACGAACAAACCGATTTTAGGGCCAATGTCAGGAGAGCTAACTAGAAATAAATATGATCCAATATAAATTTTTATTCTTTCCAGCTTTTTTAATGTCCAAGAAATTGAGGAGGTTATGGAATACGTGACCAAGCTAGTTGATTCTAGAGTCAGTGGGATGAAAATAAAACAATGTGATCTTGGTATCATAACACCTTATAGAAAACAGGTAAATGATATTTTAGTTTGTCATCAAATTATGAAACGGAAGTGCGGTATAAATTTCAAATTCTTTCTCAATCATTGACTAGACATTGAAAGTAAATAGTAAATTATTTACCCAATTTGAGAAGTGAGCCACTATCGGGTGAGCATTTTTATAACCTGAGGCGCGTAGGGCCGAAGTATTATAATATGTGAGACCAATAATGGTCTTCTCAGACGAGGTATGTATAGATTCTTTCTACCACTAACACTACATATCACTAAATATTCCATTTTACATCACGACCATGCCATATCCAACTCATTTTACAAATACTTTAAAATATTCAATTGCCTAAATAAGCAAACTCAAATTATGGAATTGATAAATGGATGTAACAGTCAGCCAATTGGTTTGGACTGGTACATCCAAGGAGACTAAAGTGCAATTGTTTTGCCTCTCTTAACAATTGAAGTAATGTTCTAACATTATGCCGATTATTGCTCTACTCAAGAAGGATAACTATAAGAGTACACAGCAATTATTTCTCAATCGTTCTCAATATATTTCGAACTTTGAAATTCACTTGTCAAAATTACACAAAGAAGTTAACATGATGTAATTTCAAATGACATCGTTATTTGCTAGGTGTTTTCATTATTTACCTTGGAAAAGAAATGCAGCTTCTCTATACAGTGCATAGCGGTCAGTAATGGTGATCCTTGAGGTTATTAGTAAAAAAATATATTTTTATTTCATAATACATGCTACACGTAAAACCTAACATGGACTGGATTTTGCAGTATCCAACTTGATCAGGGACGTAGCCAGGAAGGCTCTGGATGTTCATGCTTTTCAAATTATTCGAATTTTTATTAGAAACCTTATTTTAAAAGAAAGTAGCTATTATCGAGAACAATATTAGATGACAATTTAGCACCTGTGAGGGCCTCTCCCAACAACAATATAACTGTTCCCTGGGCGAAGGATCTTGGGAATGATTTTAACTGAATTTCAACCGTTGACGTTAATTTTGATGTCACATTGCCGTCATATACCGGGTGCTTCAAATTCGACCCTCACCGCTGGCATCTCAGAAACAGTAAGAGGTACGAAGTTGCTTAAATGGGGGAAAAGTTGCGTATTCAGGTAGTTAACAAAATGCTGCTTAGAAAGTTTCTAAATTTTCTAAATTCAGAGTACTTCCGAAGAAATACGGAAAAATCCGAACTTTCCCAAAATCGTTTTAATTTTTCCTGACTTTATTTTTAGTGGAATTTCCAAATAAATTACACATTAACCTAGCCACTGTTTCTCCTTCACAAGATGGCATAATTAGAATTTCAATATGATGTTTCGTATCTTGTCCTCCAGCATCACCTTTCTCATGGACGCCATTTAGGCTCAGGAGTTTTTAATTCTGATTTCAAAAATGTATATGTCATTGTCATTGCGAAACCAAAGTTATCAAAGAAAAACAATTTCGTAGGTAGGCCATTTGTTTCGTATGTCAGTTTTATCCCAAAATCATTTTTTTGACTTTACTTGAGACGGGATTTGAAAGTAAATTAAATGTTGCTATTATCACTTTTACTCTTCTACAAGTAAAATTTTCAATTCGAGGTTTCTTTTTTCGATTTTCCAGACCAATTTTTTTGCCATATGGACGCTATATTAGAATTCAGTGATATATTTCCTTAGTTGGTCATGAACTTGCTGTTGGAATGAAAATTATAAGGAAATAAAAAAGTATGATGGAACCTGATCACGAAATAAAAATTTTATTAACCTTAAAGTTGAAAGTTTTGGAAAGTATTATTAATCAGCCATTTTTATTTAAATGTGTCAAGTATTTACCTTAATTCCTCACCATCGTATACCAAATTTAAAAACAACGAAATCTAGGGATTGATCAACAAAAATATTTATTTTTTATACCATTTCGTTAAATGAATAATACACCATCTCCAGGTATATTTACTAAAAAAATATAAGAGGGCAGTTTGAAGAAATTAATCGAGTAAAAAAATGAGTAAATAGGCAATCAAAATTGAAAAATTAATTCGAGTAGCTTGATTCTGCGCTTTCCACATTACGTTTCCAGGATTACGTTCAGCACAAACTTGACCCTCTGAGAAAAAAGTCAATCAAATAAGTCCATACAATTCTTGCTCTGCCCTACCAGTAGTGCTTCTGGAAATGTCGCCTGTCTCCGATTCTTAACCCGGTAAACACTATGCGGTGGTGCGGTGAAATAGGTGTAATACCATATTAGAACAACAGAATGCAGGCCGGCAGCACGACACCGGGAGCAGCAGGCGCGGCCGGTAGGTACTCGATCCGTCTGCTGAGAATAAGTTTTAATAGCTAATGTATGGAGAAATATATGATGTGTGAAATATTTTTAATAGGTGCGTAGAATTGCCAAGGTAGGGAGCGTATAATAGTCAAAAAAATCAGATAAACCATCAATACCGTCCTACAACCCCGATCCCCAAGTTATTTTTACCTTTATTTTTTTTTCAAAAATGATCAGGATCCTCTGAAACGTCAAAAACGATTTTTGAGCGATTTTTACTTATTTCTGCTTTTAACCTTTTTCTCTGCCGCCACTGAACCGATCAAAAAGTATAAAGCTTTTGCGTCCTTGGCATAACAGTAACTTTTTGTAAAAATTTCATCGAAATCCGAACGGAACTTCTCAAGTGTTATGCGGTTATAAGATTGGCGGACAGATCGACAGACAGACAGACAGACCGACGAAAATGAGTAACATGGTTTTTCGTGATGTACATGTCGTATAACATCCAAAAAACATATGATCCCATTTTCGAAAATTTTCGCGATAACAATGTATAAACATTAGAAACTTTTGTATCTGTCCTGTAGTTCATACGAGGTCTGTAAATTAAGTAATGAGACTGGCAACGTGAGCATTCGATCTGGTAACACTGGTGCCGCCGGACTTGAAAGGGAGAAAGGGGAACATGTGAATATGTGACCCGACGTCAGTACAAAATTGAGTCATTTGGTTGTCCGTAGCGATTTTTTCTGTGAAACATTTTCCTATTGTGTTCTAAAAATTAGTGACATTAATTTGGAACAACGGTGTGTTATCAGGTTTTGCTTCATGCTTGGGCACAGTTCATCGGAGACTCTTGCGAAACTTCAACAGTTAGTGTTTTGTCAAGGGCCCAGGTTTTTCGGTGGTTCAAGGCATTTTCAGAAGGGATAAAGGCCATCGAACCACGAAGCGGGAGGCCTTCGTCTTCAAGAACCGATGAAAAAATTTGGCAGAATTCGTCGGTTGATAATCAGAATGATCGGGGATGGGTTAAATTTGATTCACACCACCGTTTATCAGATCAAGAACAACTGGGTGCTGCTTCTTGTCACACAGCAATGTAATTAAACGAGTTTTTGGCCAATAAAACATTCCTGTGGCTCCTCAGTCTCCTTATTTGCCCAATTCGAGTCGTGATTTTTTTCTCTTCCCGAAGTTGAAAAATCACCTCGAGGAACTCATTGTGGGACATTCGAAAACATCCAAACGGCTGTAACCGACCAGCTAAAGGCTACTCCAGTAGGAGTGAACGAACCATCCTCAGCGCTGTGTGGCTTCAGAAGGAAGTTATTTTGAGGGTGAGAAAATAAAATTTTAATCATACTTGATTAAACAAATTAAAAAAATCAGTCTTATCACTTAAATGGCAGACCTCGTAGTATAGATTCTTTTTTGATGTGATTCGCTTTCAAAATATCAAAAATAAATCCACAGAAACAACGTAGCAAATGAATGGTTTTTTTTGACCAAGTACCAGGATTACTCGCATATCTTGTTTTCTCTGAACATCACATGGTACTCCAACTAGTTATGACGCTGTCAAAATGTCCTTAAAGTCTACAATGTCGTTCAAAAGTTATTTAAGGAAAACCAGTTTACTGTAGTGAAGAGAATTGGTCGCTATAGAAGTAAACCCGTAGGCTCTTTTTAAAGCATATTTGTATTCTATATGCATCTTATTGTGGGACATTCTGTATAAATACCAATGCCACCAGGCATAAGTTCAAGGATGGCGTGCCCCAACGAGCTAAACAGGCTATTTCCACTCCAATCTTATGAATTATTCAACGATGGAGAATTAGTGTAAGGCAAAATATTTATTCTACCAGATAGAATTTTCTCCAAGATGTGCGTTTATACCTCTTCAAAGTATCGACAACAGTGAGAAATTTGCAATAGTCTTTGTAGGCTTGATAATCAGCGCTCGTAGCGTCACACTGTATAGACACAACACCATTATAGAACCTATCCTTTAAATATGATGGTCTACTATAAACACGATAGAATCTAGTAACGTTAATTCTTTGTTTCTAAATCTCTTCCTTAAACTATCTGCCACTCGTTATATTGTTCCAAAATTGGTGAGACTATAATATTTTTGTTCAGACAGCACAGTTGCGAGTGACACTCTCACCTTATTTCAAACAGATTATACAAGGAGCCCGATACTAACTGAATTTGGACTCTTGAAATCAAAATCGATGTCACCTTGTCGTCGTACATATGATCAGCGAAAACTAGAATGCCATTGGCCATTTTTACATCGTAGGTATCACAACACCAATGACCATGTTTTAATCATGATTACTAGACATCTCTTGTTTGCCCGGGCGATAGATTGGATCCTTTCCCATTAGCCACTGTTTAGTGTGTCTAGTGTACGTTAGTCGAATCTGTCAGTCCTGGCTGCCCAGAAACCAGATAATATCAAATAAAAACACCTAGACTTTTGACTTGGTACACGGATTGATTTTGAGGTGCACTAAAAATAATGTTTGATTCAGGTTTTGTTAAAGTGTAATTTTGGGTGTTGCAAATTGTTCGTAAAGTCCTGCTCTGCAGTAAGACTGCATCTGTGTCTTCGCAAGAAAACATCAAGCTACACATTCTTAAGTAATGCCTGGGCTAATGATTATTTTGTATAGTCGAACTTTGGTTACCAAACTTAATTTGGAGGATTCTACCCGGTTAAGAATTTATCAAGGATGACCCCGAGGTATTTGACAGAATTATTTTTCCATAATATACGACTTCCATCTACCGAATCCTCGGCTGTGGGGCCGTGACGTCTCTTGTTTCAATAAATTACCTGCGTTTTCGAATGATTTATTTTAATGAGCCACCGTTCGCTCACTCTAGTACTTTCTGCACTGCACCCTGCAACCTGTAGTGAACCAGATCACCAGTACACGACTGGGCAACCAGTGCAGTGCCGTCAACATAGATGGAGACTTCACAGTTGCTGGGGTAAGGGATATTCTGGGCGAAGAGCGAGTAAGGGATTGATTCTAGGAACGAATCTTGAGGAAGACCGGCCCGTACTGGCCCTGTTGAGCACAAAACGTTTATAATTTTGATTCGAAACTTCCTTCCTTCGATGAAGAATTTCAGAAGTCTTAGAAGCTAGAAAAGAAAACCTTTTTGTGCTAGTTTACACACGAGGCTCGCGTACCACAGCTTGTCAACGGCTTTTGAGACATCAAAAAGCAAGATGCCAGTACTCATGTTAAGGGTAAATCATCTGGGTACATGTTCCACCAGCCTGACTGGCTGTAGCGCAGTACTGACCGAGAGCCAAATTAAACGACAGGAGTCGCACAGTTATGTGGTTAGTTACACACGGTGAAAATATGACCAGTGTCATGCATCGTAATGGATGATATATATGATGGTAAGGTGACATCGAAGTTGATGACAAGCG
Source organism: Acanthoscelides obtectus (assembly GCA_963669975.1). Classification (NCBI taxonomy): domain Eukaryota; kingdom Metazoa; phylum Arthropoda; class Insecta; order Coleoptera; family Chrysomelidae; genus Acanthoscelides; species Acanthoscelides obtectus. The sequence continues at coordinate 53,962,931 of CAVLJG010000004.1, forward strand.
TCGAAATAACGGTTATATGGAAAACTAGAAGTAGATGGTGCTTATAAAATTGTAGATCATGTCTAACATTATAAACAGACAAAGATATCAATTGCTGATCGAGTCAATAGACTTCAAAACGTAATTAAGTCTTGAAAAATAGGCTACCTTTCTATCATATCTTACTTTTTGCCATCTACTATTTACAGTTTGACCAATCACACATCTTAATATTTCCTTTATTCCAGGTACAAAAAATTAATAAAGCTCTAAGTAAGAAGAAAATGAATGAAATTTTGGTTGGATCTGTTGAGCAGTTCCAAGGAAAAGAAAAGTTAATTATTATAGTTTCTACTGTCAGATCAAAGAACTTCGCATTGTATGAGGAGATAGATAAAAAATGTAAACTAGGATTTCTCAGAAACCCGAAGGTAATGAAATAAAAATAAATGAAAACAGTTGGTACTAAGAATCAACGGACAACAAAAAGTTAAATCAAGTTACACTTTTTTAACTCCAATGTACACAAAAATTCTTACCTATTGTATTGCCCCTGCAGGAAGTTTGATAAAGATCACTAAAATACTAATAATTTACTGGAATATGGTTTCGAATGGGTCTACTCGTACGACGATTGACATGGCCACTATTACGTTTTCATATTTGCTGTGTCCGCGATAAAGCGCCGCCTATTAGTCATAATTATTTTGGATTCAGGACCTATCAATTCTTGGCAGTTAGATGTTTCAATAACAATGTTCCGCTTGTTGTTCGTTGAAATTAAATAAAACCATATGAAAGTAGTTAGAAAGGTTGTTATGCATATTAAACAAAAAAATGTGCGTACTCAAATTAAAATGAATGTGATCTGAATCCGTAAAATATGATTTAAAGTTTCAACCTCAAACTTTGCAAAAAGAAGGAATTATCGTTAGCACAGCATGTGCTTACCGTCCAAGCAATGTTTCCTCCACAGAAATTCTCTTCAGATACCATCTTTATTGACAACTGAAATTGTATTTGCCACTCTTAACACAGCTTAAAATTGATGGAAATATTTATTCGTGCTAATGTGAGTTTACAGCCTCTATTGCGTTTACTGCTCTAGCTTCCCTCTTTATTAGAGAAAGTTTGCGACATCAAATATACAAGGTGTGCCAGAAATAACACGGGAGGTAGATTGGCTTCAGATCAATCAGATAAAATCAACATGACCTTAGTAAGTTTTCTAGTTTTCGAGATATTGCCACTTTTGAGCTTTTTCAAAAAAATCCCTACCGTTTGCTCCTTTCTTGCCTATTATGGCTATAAAGAAATTCTTATGTTTTTTTCCTGAGCTGGTTGAGACAACCGAGTATTCATTTCATTGAAAACTACCACGGTATACTAAAAAAAAAACTAAATTACTACATTTGGTTTCAATTCGAAAAACTGACTAATTACTGTGAAAAGTACCAGACTGGATCAGCAAATAACCTCAAAAACTAGCTATTTAATGCTCTTTCAAAAATATTATAATATTTGTGGGTTCTTCTTAATAAAAACTGAATAATTCCAACTTTTTTCGTTGAAGTCGTAATACTTACGAAATACTACAAATAAAAAATAGTAAGGCCGCTGTCTTTTGTGTCCAAATTACAACTTTGTAGTTGCTGTAATAGCTTTTTATTCTAGCAAATGTCTAAAACAGCTTTTGATTATCCTTTTTTCTCCTATATATAACCAGCATGTTCTTAAAAATTGTCCTTTTAAACGTCTCAAAATAGATATTTCGGGTGCTGCTTGACGAATTCGATGACGCAGTTCATCGGCTGATCGAACTGGTTACCCATAGACCTTGTATTTTAAACGTCCCCGGTAAAAAAAAAGTCCAGAGAATTCAGGTCTGGGGGCGTGGGGGTCACAAAATTGGTCCTAGCTTTTAGGGAACGTTTCATCAAGATACCTCCTTACTGTAGTAGCATTTGGTGCAGGCCACCCATTATTCTGTAACAACATCCTTCTTCTTGTCTCAAGAAGCACATTTCCGAAAATAATTTGTAGATGATGTTGCAAAGAAATTGTGTAAATTTAAGTTTTTAAGATCATTTGCCGATTCAGTCTGGTACATTTTTTACACAGTAATGAAAAGCATTCCCATAATCACGAGCATAACACACGCTCATCTAATATCCAAAGACCACACAAAATATTATTCAGAAAATCATTTATATTCTTAGCAGCTAAATTATATAAACGAAATAAAAACACCTAATTTTGGAAAAAAATTAGACGAAAATTGGAAGACAGGGCAGCGAATGACTATACATAATTATATAGAAAACTAAAACTACAAAATTCCAATTATATTAATACTTTTCCACACACAGGTGATACCTTGTGGTTTTTTCATATTTATTTGCCCATTTTTTGTATATTTGGCAAATAAATATTATTATTATTAATCAGTCAAACTTTAGTAAAGGTTTACACATTGAAACAAAATGTAATATTTTTTTTTTAGCATACCGTGCTAGTTTTCAATAAAATGAATACACGGTTGTCTCAACCAACTTTAATGGTAGCCTAGGAAAAAACTTAAGTTAGAAGTTCTTTATAGCCATAACAGACAAAAAAGGAGCAAAAAGTAGTGATTTTCTTAAAAAGCCTAAAAGTGGCAAAATCTCGAAAACTAGAAAAGTTTTACTAAGGTCATGTAGATTTTATCTTATCTATTACTCTGGCGTGTTATTTCTGGGACAGCTGCATGTACATATTTTCTCCGTCTCCATCCATTTGTGCCCATTAATGTTCTGGGTTCGATGTATCGTGAGTCGCATTGTGTTCTTTGACATCACGCCCTTGACAGTTTACATTTAAGCTTATGTTTTGTGGATAACTCTCACAAGCATCTAATGCCATGGGCGGTTATGTTGCTTATTTTTTCTCTTTACAGCACCTATACGTTTATTTCTTTGCCCTAATTTCTATGTTGCTTTAGGAATCGTATAAAATTCCCACGTATTGCTTTCTCTATTGTTTTTACATTTTACAGCATTTTTATAGTTTGAACATTTTTACATGGAAATACTTAGCAAATTTAGTGCGAAACGGAATGAAATATAGCAAATTGGCACATGTCAATTGCGAGTTATTTCTCATATCTTCCAAATCGTGCGCTGCGATGGGCTTGGCGGTCCTCACCAATGATTTCGCACTTAGCAAATGGTTGAAAAAAACAGAATGTAATCCATATGATTGCAACATTTGAAGATTTGGTAACGTTTCAGATTATCTCCGAGGTCTGTCAAAATTTGAACAGACATGGTGCCATTACTAATTTTTTCGTCAGAATGTGATGATGTACACAACTTTAAAAATTAGAAACTGCATTAGAAATTTCATAGTCTACATCAAAATATATTCAATACCCCTCAAATTTTAATTTCAGTCAATTAAGGTGGGCTATAAGAAATGAAACATAAATAGAAAAAATAGAGAAAAATATTCTAGAAGTTCCATTATTACACTAACTTTGACACGCATTTCTTTCATCTGCATACAAAAACTAGGGGTCAAAAATTGATTTTCCATCAGAATCGACTGGACCCGAGTCCCGAGTTGTTTCACATCTCTGTCAGATCGCGTGCTGTGATCGATTTGGTCCTCACCACCCACCACTCGCACATAGCGAGAACACCTAAAAGGATCTAGCGTCAAGCATACACTGAGGACCAAATTTGACTGACGGCTTGAGTTCAATATGTACCAGAGAAAAGTTTATATAGACACATATGTCAGAAAGAGACAGAAGCCAACTGTCTGGCAAAGTACATCACCGCGTTGCCTAGCAACGCTAACGCGGCAATCCTTGAATTAAGATGCTTGTTGTGAATATGCGTTAGTTTATTCTCTACGCCTAAATAATGGTTTTATTTTGGGCGTATACATTTTTGAATTGCAAATTGTGTCGAATCTGTTTAGTATCGATTCCGGATCGGTCCTAACGGCGCTCCATTTTAGGTCGAAATGAAAGGTCGGGATCGCCACAAATTCTGCAACATTCCATCTTTGGTTCGCTAGACAACACCACATATCGTATTATAGGAGAGCGATTTTGGTCAGTAACCATCTAGCGCTCATTGGGGAGTGTCGTCCTGCTTCGACAAGGTTTTTATCTGCGTACACGCAGACAGTGATAATTTGTATTGCGTAATGGTACTTGTTACATTTTCCGACCCCTCGCTGTCGGAAAAAGGTAACAATAACTCAGGATGTATTTATTTCATCATCATCATCATCATCGGTGGAAATTAAAGATAATTCTAACATGAATTAAAACACTGAGTCGCATCAAAATAAAAAAAATTCTTATCAAAATGAAAACCAAATATTAAATTAAATATTCGAACAGACCTCCTTCTTGGGTTTGACAGTAACCTAACCTATTGTAAAAGTCTGTGCGAACATTTTATAGCGTAACATATTGGCAACGCGGCAGACTGCGTCACTATCGCTAGGCAATGTGGTGATGATCTTCGCTCTTGAGCCCGCTTCTATATCTTTCTAACATGCGTTGATATACATACACTTCTCGCGTTTCTCTCTAGTACACATTGAACTCAAGCCGGCAGACAAATTTGGCTTTCCCTGAATATATGGCTTGTATTAAATGTCCGTTGAAAAGATTTTCACTATTAAACATATTTATTAACAATATGATCTAGTGTGTCATTGATCAATTGAGTTGCATTGTGCTGATATTTGCGACCAGTGACTAAGTAGAGTGCAAGGTGAATTAATTTGTAACATTTTTTTCAGCGTTTCAATGTAGCACTAACAAGAGCTAAGGCATTGTTAATCGTGGTAGGAAACGGAAAAGTATTACAGGATGATCTAAATTGGCAAACTTTTATACAATACTGCGCGGACAATAATTCGATTGCAGGAAAGAGGTTCGTGCTACAGAAACCTACATGATAACAAAGACTGATCGTTATTATTTTAGTATTATTTATATGATTTATTACCTTTATGTTGTTTTCATATATGATTTATTAAATAATTTTAGGTTTTCGAGTTTTTTTTTATTATTATTCTGCAACCCTACTGCGCACATTTATTGCGTCAACATCAAAACGCAGAGGCCTATTTATAGTCTAATCATATTGGCAAATTTCTCCGAAATAATTGTAAATTCTGGTTTTGTTGGTGCAAGTTGTTCAAAAGGGTATTTAAAATATGGACGCATAAAATGGGTACACCAATTTTTGTGGGAAAACTTTTTATTTGACAACAAATAATGAGAAAACGTGTTTTTTTGGGACTCAAGCGTGAGTGTTGACAGGTACGAAAAAACTGTAATACATAAGATTCTTAGGTATGTATGAGATCTACAAAATGACACGACACGTAAAAAGATCCGACTATTAGCAAAAATTGTATGGCCGAAAAACCAGGTTTTAGCCCTTGTTGGTAATGCTACTATAATTTCACGCAACTCCTTGAAATTCTTCAAATCCGTAGGATTCATACTTCTAAATAACAACAACCAAATTGGAGTATATTGGTCAAGTAGTTTTTGAGAATTTCTAATTGTTTATCCCAAAACACCTGTTTTCCGGCCATCACTACTAGTTTATTAAAAAATATACAGTGTTGGTTCAAAGAGCATTTAATAGCAACATACAAATGTTTACCTTACCGATATGGATCATAAACCATTTCGAAACATAAATGTTATTTTTATGCGAAAAACAAAGGTTACGTTTATTTCTTCTAAACAAATTCAAACATTTCGTATTTGTGAGTAATTGAACAAATGCGTTACGATATTCGAAAAACACACGTTACTATACACATTTTAAAACAAAGCGGATGCGTCTATCATCTCTCGTTGCGAATTACTCACAAATACGAAATGTTTGAATTTGTTTAGAAGAAAAAACATAACCCCTCCTTCTTTGTTCGAAGTTCGGTCCTGCGACTTTTGTTTACCGTATTCTAATTCTTAGCTTTCAATCATTCTTTGATTTTGGTGGTTTTCAAGTGCCTGTTTTTATCCATACTGAGCTAGTTAGTCTATGTTTCCCAGTGTGTTTTGAATTTTTGTTGATGAGTCCGGAATCCAACTTACAGTATTAACAAGAGGCATCAAGCAGAACAAGCCTTCCTTCCCAATAATATCGTACAGGACTGGACTTAGGCGATTGGTTGTAAGTGCTCTGGTTACAGTATATGAGATTATAGCCCCAGCATAAGTAACTTGTGCATGCTATAATAAGCTGTATGAAGCAATATACATAACATAGTGAAATGTTGAATATGCAAGAAACCCGTCAAAAATTCATGTGTTGACATACATTAGCTCTGCGTAGGTTCGATTAATTAATTCCAATAAAGGATGTAAATGGTCATATAAAACTTGTCCGTCAATTGGTAAACATACTTTATTATTTGAACTCAAAAGCCATACAAATACAAACCCTTTAGCACGTGCGCATACAAGACAAACATGCGCACAAGAAGAAGAAGATTTCGTGAAGTCAATCTCGTAAAGATCGGAAAAGGCAACGGTCATCTTCAAAACCTCGACAAAAGAATCCTAGTTAAACCGGGTACTTTATATTCTCTAAGGCAAGTGTGGTGAACCTAAGAAGAAGTTGTGAAGAGAGAGGAGCTCCTCCAGACCAGGCGACAGGAACACCTAGGTACGTGCCAATCCTACATTGTCGTTGTATGGCTCGGGTGTCGATTACCTTATTACCTTAATTATATCTGAACGCGCTTACAGTCCCGCGGCTCTCCACAATTTAGAATCAACTTTGCAATAACATTCCTTATCCTGAAGTGAAACTGCAAGATGACATTCAGACACAAAAAAATTATGAAACTGATACTAATTCATCTAATCAGGATTATCTTGTAGAAGAGATCATTTCTGAGATCGGTGAAAGATCATGACAACGTAAAAACTTGATGATAGTTGGAGTTTGTGAGCAGATTCAGGATGAAAACGCGGTATCCAATGATAAGAATGAAGTTACAGAAATATTACGTGTTGTTGATCCAAATGTTGATGGGACTTTGATTAAACCTTTTCGTTTGGGTAAACTAACTGAAGGCAAATGTCCCGCTTTAAGAATAAAGTGTTCTTTTCATATGACCGCAGCTTATTTTTTTAAAAAGACTAAGGATGAGTTAAAGTAAAGACTTGATTCTGGCGAGTCTAACATAAAAATTAAACATGTGAACGGGATTCCTAAAATTACTTCGGAAAACCATTACGGCCTAGCAGTAAGGAGAACAGCGTTCGCTGTTATTATCAGAACGTATGTGGACTGCGCAGCAAAATTGATCTTTCTGTTTCATCTGTTAGTGGTGCTGAATTTGACATTATTGCTTTATCTGAATCTAATTTACAATCGGATGTGAGGTGGAGTGGACTTTTTCTTACGGACTCTTTTGTTGTTTTCAGAAAGGATAGGAAATGTGACATCATTAACGAGCAAAATGGTGGTGGTGGTATATTAGCATTTAATGATTACATTATAGCGGAAGTAGTAGATATGTCAATTCTAGTTATTAGCTTTCCCCTGATTGATATATTAGCTTGTAGATGTTGGATAGGTCAGATAAACTTTCATGTGGCCGTAATCTTCATTCCCCCTACTATAACTAATGACGTGTTTGAACAGTTTGTCGAGGAACTACAACAAATGATATGCTTCCAATCAGGTAGCGTCAAACTTATAGGTGATTTCAATCTTCCAAATTTTCAATTTGTGGGTAATTTTGACCGTAAGAAAAATGCTGTAATAAGTTTGCTCAATGTGTTGAACCTTAAACAATGCAATAACGTTTCGAATGATAATGGAAGGATGTAAGATTTAATATTATCAAATGAAACTTGTTCTGTAGAAACTTACTTTGCCACTGGTACCTGAAGATATCCCCCATCATCCAGCTCTTGATATATGTTTTGAAAATATTAATGTTAACCCTGACGCATTCTCCTTATTCAGCGATATTAACATGTTTGTATAATTTCCGAAAAGAAAATTTTACAGATCTGTATAATGCTCTCCTCATTGCAAACTTTTCTTTTTTCACTTCTCAGATGTTAAGTTAGCTATTGTTGAATTTTATAAATTTTTATACTCTATCTTTGATATTTATGTACCAAAATATAAATCTTTTAGTCATAAGTACTCTTCGTGGTACACCAGTGAAATTATTAGGAAAGTCAAGCATAAATCAAAGTTATATAAGAAGTACAAAATGAGACCCAATAACCATTTACATGGACAGTACAAGTGTATACATATATACAAAGATCTGAGGTAAAGGGTCACATATCTGTGGCCTATAAAAATTATACACATAATGTTGAGATTTCAATCTCTCAAGATCCTAAACATTTTTGGAGTTTCAAGCATACAAAAAATCGAACTACTCGGATTCCTGGTAAAATGAAGTTAAATGACGTCTCACTGAACGATCCTTACTGTGTTGTCAATGCATTTGCAGATTTTTTTAATAGTGTTTTTGTTGATCCATCTACTCGTAATGATTTTATTGAAGGCAGGAATCCTACTAGTCAAGTTAACATATTTTATAACATTCATGAAAATGAGATTATTGCGCCATCTAAAAAACTCAAAAATAGAGTGACGGATGGCCCAGATATCCCCTCGTTCATAGTCAAAGATTGTATTCGTGTCTTTGTTAAACCGTTATTAAAAATATTCAATCTGACTATAGAAACCAATACATTTCCTGATATTTTGAAACTTTCTAGAGCGAAACCTATTTTTATATCAGGGGATAATACTGATATTAAAGACTATAGAGCGATGACAATATTGTCAAATTTCTCAAAATTGCTGGAGATAATATTGCCTAGTAGAATTTACTCCGCAGTTCATAGATTTCTGTCCCCTTTTCAGCATTGTTTTCTTAATAAGAGGTCCACAGTAACTAGTTTAACAATATTCACTTAGTTCGCTATTGAATGTGTCGATCGGCAAGCTCAGCTAGATGTAGTATATACGGATTTTGCTAAAGCATTAGATAGGGTGGACCATGGCATACTTTTGAATAAACTTTTTTATTATGGATTCCATTCATCAGCTTTAGCACTCATTCAAAGTTACCCTCATGAAAGCAAGGAACATGTTACCTTTAATGGATTCAAGTCGTACCAGTATATAACTGAATCGGGAGTGCCTCAGGGTTCAAATCTTGTTCCTTTATTGTTTACCTTATTTATTTATGATGTTGTGTATTATTTGGCCGTTTCCTGATTTGTCGGTGCGGTATCGGTGCGGCGGCGGTATGCTCGGTATACGCGGTACCGAAAGCTTACCGAGCGCCTATATTTCAATGAGTGCTTTCTGATTAGCACCGCGCCGGTACCGCACCGACAAATCAGGAAACGGCCTTAAAGTTGTAATAAACTCCTCTTTGCGGATGATTTAAAATTATTCACGATTATTGGGTCTGAGGCTGATTGTATTGCACTTCAGCGTGATGTTGATTCTTTAGTGGCTTGGTGTGACGAGAATAATTTATTTCTTAATGCGTCTAAGTGTAGTGTAGTCAGCTTTTCCAGGAAAACTTCTGCTTGTAAATTTAATTACAAGATTGGGGATGTTTACATCAATCGTTATAACTCAATTAAGGATTCGGGTGTAGTTTTTGACCATAAACTTAATTTTTCACGCCACACAGCTCACAAAGTGAGTGAAGCTTCGCGGGCGTATGGTTTTATTGTGAGAAACTGTAGAAGCTTTAGCCGCACAGAGTCACTATTGGTTTTGTATTCTGCATATATTAGGTCGAAATTGGAATGTGCATCGTGAATTTGGAACCCAATTTACAACTGCTACATTGATTCTCTTGAGCATGTTTGGGGAAAGCTTTTTAAAATTTTTATCTTTCAAAGTTGACGGTACATATCCTGAGCGTGGTATATCTGAAAATTTGTTATTTTCTAGGTTTCAAATGCAGCCTTTATAACTGAGAAGGAAGTGCGCATCAATTTTGTTCTTGCGTAAACTATAGTACAATCAAATTCCATCTATTCAAACTTGTATAGCTAAAACCTTTTATTGTGACAGGGCTCGCACAAATTTGGTTTTTGAAGGCACCCATATATGTGATGTGTGAAAGTTTCAATGCTATATCAAATTATTCTGATATACATGCTGATAGTTTGAACAGCATTCTGGGAGTAGCTAGAAATTGCTTGGATAATTTACGGCTCCTTTACACAGTGCGAGCTGCTGACTAGACAGTAGATAGCTACTCGGATGGTCTACTCGTATGCCAGTAGCTCGACTCGCCTCAGTTGTTTCCACGATGATAGTAGCTGCCCAGTATCTTCCGAGTTGTCGCGATGTCGAGTCAACTTACTGTGATTAAAAAAACGGTGATAAGCTCTATGACAATAATATTATGTGAAGAATTGAAAAAATCCTACAAAAAACTTCAAAAAAGGAGAGGAAGAAAAAGGTTTGGATTAGAGATTGCATGGCAAGACGATCTATAGGGGCAACATGTGCGATTTTCATGGAGCTTTATCATGAAGATCCCCGAGAATATAAAGCAGTGCTGAGAGTGACAGCCGAACAAGTTGACAAACTTTTAAATTTAATAAAAATGAAAATAGAGCGTCAAGACACTTTTATGAGAGATGCCATACCAGCAAGGGTAAAGTTAGAAGTAACCCTGTGTTTTCTAAGCTCAAGGATAACATACAGGCTGTTAGCAATATTTTTCAGGATTTCAATATCCTCCATATCAAAATTTATACCAGAAGTTTGTGACGTTATGTATGAAGCTTTGGGCGAATATTTGCAGGTAAGTAGAAATGTGGTAAATGCTTCATGAGTTGATACTTCAAAGGTTGAGTTAACTTATTCAATGACACATGTGTGGATCATACATCATACATTCAATCATTTATTAAAGACAAACCAAGTCATACAAAATTAACACAAAAGTAACACAGAGGATAAAAGTTATTGCATATTGTTCATATCAGCATCTATCATTGCTCTGACTAGTGGATCACTAAAGTGGATAGCCTCGTATGATGCATTTGATCGTTGTCCAACAACTGTTTGAACTGGCTGCCGAGTAACTCTTTCTGCAGGCCGATCAGATATTGGGACAGGTCCTGGGAATGAATCACTTGGTACACTGGATCCTGGTGATGTCAGCGATATGTAGGACATTGGCGAGGACGTATGTATTATATGAGGAAAACGCAGATGTGTTTCGGGCATATATAGCTTTTTTTCGGTATCGGGAAAGTACTTGTTGGATTTCATTCTTTGGCATCTATAAAATCGGGTAATGGGAGCTGTCTCAGTTGAATAGCGACATGTTTTCCAATAACATCGTACTCAACACATTGCTGAAAACAACTGTATATCTATTCAGTTGTTTAAGCTCATTAATAGCTGCTGTAATTCCACTCGTTTCTTGGGTAATGTGCTTTATTTTATTTTTAACTTGAACTGGATTTTTATTTTTGATCAACAAGCTGTCGCTGGAGTTTATTGATTTATTATCAATTTTATCATCAATGTCCCGATTAACATCATCTTCCAAAATTTTGGACCTCGACGGTGTATCGTTAGGCTGAAATGAAAATACTAAATTAATATGTTTTCAGGTACCAAACACAAGGGAATGGGAAGACATACAAGTAGGATTTCACCACAGGTGGAATTTTCCAGGATGTTTTGGAGCCATCGACGGCAAACATGTGGTAATTCAAGTTCCTCCCAATTCTGGTAGTGAATACTATATCTGTTTGATTATAAAGGAACAAACAGCTTGGTGCTCTTAGCAGTCGTGGATCATGACTACTGTTTTAAATATGTGGACATAGGCTCATATGGGCGAAATTCCGACGGTGGTGCTTTCCAAGCTTCTTCATTGTATCCAGTGTTGGAAAATGGGTCATTACTGCCAGAAGGTGGATTCCTAGTGGGACATGATACTCATTGAAACGATATCCCAATGAGCCCACGATTGCGGAAAAAATTTACAATTACAGATTCACTAGGGCAAGACGCATAGTAGAAAATGCATTTGGTATTTTAGTATCTCGATTCCGTGTTTTGGCAAAACATATCCAGTTGCAAGAGGAAACCGCAATAAAAATGATTCGAACTACATGTGTACTGCACAACTGGTTGCGCAAATCTTCACTTCACACCTACACACCACCTGGTAGCATAGATTATGAAGATATTGTAAATTTCACTACGAACCTAGGAACGTGGAGATCAGAAATAAATGCGTTACCAAGTATCGCCCGTTCGCGGATCAATAACAGATCAAAGATCGCAGCTGAAAAATTGAGAGAAAAATACATTTTTTTTTGTAATGAGAGTGCTATCACCTGGCAAAATTATATGATTAATAATAATTAAATGTAATGAACTATCTCAATGGAATAAAATATCAGGTACTCACCAGATTGCTTGTTGTTTCCTTTTCTTTCAAATTAATTTGTTTTCATTAAATAATCCATTATATCGAACCATTTTAAGGATGACTTGTAAATATCTTCCGACCCAGATCCACTCTTTTTACTTTTTTCGATTTTCGCGCATTCTTGGTTATAGGTAGATCGTAATTTTTTTATTTTCTTAGTTACCTCACTGGTGTTAACTAGACTCATTTCGTTTGCAATGTATTCCAAAGATGCTTTTCCCATATCTCTATTTTTATAATTTTTATGAAAACAATTCCATAGGTTTTCTTGTTCCCTGTAGAGATTCATGAATGTAATATTATTCTCAGAAGACCACCTTTCTGAGCTCATTTTGAATTGGGTAAACGCTTTTGGCGCAACACACATACAATACAGCTTCTGCTTCGTAATTGCGGCGAGCTACTGCCGAACATGTCCGAACGATGCGAATGACGTCCCAGCTGTTGCCATATGCGCGTTGCTGTCGGGCCAGTAGGCGAGTGAAAACAAAAATTGTTGAAGTAACTCGGATGCGAGCTACTGTCCAATTCGCACGTACGAGTTACTCGTAGGTACGTCCGTATTTATGCGAATTACTGCACTGCAGCTACTCGGCAAGCTGACTCGTACGCTAGCTCGCTCTGTGTAAACGAGCCATTATGATATGTTTCTCTCCTGAGTTAAATATGTTTTTTTTGCTTCTTGTTTGTTTTTTTTTTCTTTAGATGAAATCACCTGCTTTTTATGTATTCTCTGTTTTTGTTAGTTTGATTTATCTTAAGGTGCGCTTAAATTAGAGCGAACACGAGCGAACGAACGAACGAATGAATTCGTTCGTGCTCCCTCGATCGGTAGCTGTCTCCACATTATCATCGAACGAACATTCGCATTCGCAAATGATCCGTGGAAACTCGTCATGTCGTCAGATGACGACGTTATAATTAGCGCTGCCAGTTTTGTAGTTATAGCGGGCCTTTCGCAAAAACTTAAAAAAAGAAAAGAAAATGGTCTTCTAATTTGTTAAAGAGAAGAAACCAAACAGGGGGCGAAGCTTTGTTAATGGATTTAACAAGCGATAACTTGGGCCAAATAACAAACTTTTGTAGAATGTCTGTGACAGATTTGGAATTTTTGCTAAATTTAATTGGACCTACCATTTCCAAGCAAGACTCAAGTTTCAAAAAGGCAATTACTGCAAGAGAGAGAATGCTGTTAACCTGAAATATTTGTTTAAAATTTCTACTTCTACAATATGCTATGTTATTCCTGAAGTGTGCAGTGCGCTAATCCATGCTTTAAAAGAATATGTCAAGGTAAGTTAAATTAATTACTATTCATCTAGCTGTTTTGAAAAATATATTAGAAATTTCAACTATACGTTACAAAATGTAACAATAATTATGGCTTAAACTGATTTAAATAATCAGCTAATCTGTCAGTAATGTTTCTGTCGTCCATGGTATCTTTCGCTCCAGGGGGACATGTCCCATAATAATCATTTTGTGGTGATGAATGGCTTTCCGATGAATACGGACTCGGCGAAGGTTGTGGGGTACTTGTTGCGGAATTTTTTTTGTCAAATGTGGCCACAATAGTTACGCAAAATTCAGGGGCCTTTGAAACAAGCTAAATTAACAAATTTTGTTAACAATTTTAGTGACACTCAGATAACAACATAACCTCAACTTATAAGATCGCTTTGTTTCAAGGTGCGAAGTTGTTAATTATATGCAAAATAATGTGTTTTTGGGTGACTTAGGTATTTTTGGAAAAAGCAACATAATATGTAAACAAATGTTCATATTTTAATTTTCAAAAGAGAATATGTATATAAAATTTTCTGAATTTCGACCTGTAGTGATTTTTCCATATTTCACACATAATAATTACTCAGAGGCCAAATTCCAAATCAAGGTGAAACTAGATTCTGGTTTTTATACTTGGACAACCAATTTGACATTACATAATTTTTTGGATTGATGTAATTATTAGTTTCCCGTAGCTGACAAGATGTGCATGAATTACACTACAATCAAACTTCGTATTGCGTGTATGCGATAGGAAACATTTCCTGATACCAAATATTTAATAAATATTTAATGCTATCGGGGAGGGGGCAATCAAACGGATCCTTGTAACCTCAGGGTTATTAAGTAGACATATTGACTTGTTTTTTACCAATATATCTTGCAAATATACAAAGAATTTTATTTTTATTGGTCGCTAATAAGATAATTTTTACTCACCAACAGGTTTGCCCAAAAAAGATTCAAGTATATCATCACTCAAATTTGACAAATATAGGTAATCTTTTTTTTGGTGGTAGCCCATTTTAACAAAATGCTAGTTGGGTACTTTCTCCTCTACAAATACTGCCATTGTTTTCTGGTGCAGCATTTTTTGTAGCCAAGTGATAATTGCATAATTCTAGTGGCATGAAGACTAGATAGGTATATGAGGTTAAGATGCTTAAGGGAAGACACGTATTCGTATGAAGTCAATAGATACTGTCATTAAGGATGGCATGGCTCTCAGAAAAAAAAAACGAGATGCAGACATAAAAGAGATGCCACATACGCAGACGCAATGACTGTATCCTTCGTCCTCACCACTTTTAATTTAACCCTCATTCTATAAGCCTCCTGTACCTAGTCTTCATGTCTAGTGGTTCATCGAATGTACGGGGATAATTTTCCAATTTGTCTAATTGTGCATTTCCCATCTAGAAGACGATTTAACCATAACATTTAATCAACGTATTCTACCTGGGAGTAGCCAACCATATGAAATACAGTAACATGATTGACTATCATCAGATATTGAAACCAAATACCTTTTATCCATTTTCTTACGCTATCGTTCTACAAATCTGGATGACCGAACCGACCTTGTCCCTAGTAAATCTGAATCTAGGACGTCTAAGAACGTATTTATTACCCACATATTTAGCTGTGATTCTACACGAGACGCTTCACTTGCCCAACTGATATGCTTATTATAAACTATCACGTATCAGTAAGTAACGGAATGAATTTCTATGGAATATTTAAACAATAGCAATTACATCAGTGCGTAGACTTCAATACCATACATGAACAATTGTGCAATTAATTTTGGGAAAAACATGTTTCTAATATGTTTCAGACCATCTGGTTACCCATGAATATCGAAATATTCATTACTGTTTCAAGTAGATTTTCCGATTTGCCTGTCCCCCGGTTACAATATCTATGAGCTCATGGTCCCAGTAGAATCGATTCATTGTTGGTACCAAGGAAGGATATATACTATACTTTTTTATCAGGAGTTACAAGCTAACAGAAAAAATGAGCTAAACCAATTCAATATATGATTGCTTGTTGAGGCATTCGTTACAGTCGACTCTGTATGCATTCATACTATTAAAAAATTGCAAAATTGAGATGTAACATGTATCAATTATTGGTTTTCCAAGGTTTTCTTTAATTTCCGTAGATCATTGACCATTGATATGTGGTGAGAACTAACCGATTATAATTATCGTTTCTAGTCTCGGTTTGTTTCAGCGATCGTTTCGGAATAAATATAATATATAAATAAAATGCATGCTTGCGATACTCGATGAGTTGTCCCAATGATACAAACTGTCTGCCTTATTTGCAATATTATCCTAAAATATACTATCTCTCTCCCTGGGTAAATATCGATAACAAAAAAAGAAAACACACGCAGGTGAATAGAAGTGTCATTTGAGATTGTATCATGTCAATTTCACTATGCTTCCACTGTTTGAAAACTGGGCTATATTTTTCAAAACACTTGATAGTTATTAAGAAATAAGCAATTTTGAGTAGCTCCTCATGAAGTTAACCTTCTTGGATGTCCTGATAATCACTATAATGTTTGAATATTAACAAAAGGAAAGTGTTTGCGTCTTACTTCTCTTGTATGGACCAGAGCAAGCCAAATCAGCTGTCTGTTACATATATTAATTTGAGTTTGTTAGGTTGAAACAAGGCAACTAGGTGTTTCGAGCTATTTTTCGACATCATTAACCGGGCGACGTCGCACGTATCGGCCCGAGATATAGAGAGTTAAAGGGTAAATGTACGGAAGAATTTATGATGAGTGAAATATGTCTAATCGGTGCGTAGACTTACTGGGGCTGGAGTATATCAAAAAACGGAATTTTTGGCCTTTCCAAAAACTCCAAGGGTTCTGCGTCCTTAGCATAGTGGTAACCTTATCTACAAACTTCATCCAAATCCGAGTGGTACTTTCCAAGTTATAGACGGGCCAAGGATTAGCGGACAGACAGTCAAACCTACGGAAATGAGTGACATGGTCTTTCGTGATGCATATGTCATAATATGTGACATCCAAAAAAGTCTACCTGCTGACATTCGTCAGGAAATTTCCGAGAGGAAGGCTGCGAATAACCAAGCAAAAAGGTCTTGTCATCCAGATGACATTCGTAGAGCGACGAATCTAGTCCATGAAGTGAGAAATACACTACATGAGTTACGCAATGAGCAGTGAAGCGACTTTCTGGTGGGGATGCTTAACTCAAGTATTTGTCTCTGGAAAGTGGCAAAATCTCATAAATACCTGGAGAGGAACAAATCACCAACAAAGCACTGAAGTTGCTTTCGCTTAACGCTTTGACTTATCTGGTGGCAATAATCAATGCAATGCTCAGAAGTAAGAACTTCCCTAAGGCGTGGAAGATTGCTAAAATCATCATGATCCCAAAGAAGGTAGCTTCGATATTCCACCAGGATTACCGTTCCATAAGCCTGTTGTCAGCTCCTTCTAAGCTCGCTGAAAAGGTTATTTATCGTCACGTCGAAAACAATGTTTCATCAACAACACTGCCCGTAAGAACTGGTGTTCCTCAGGGTTCAGTCTTACGACCAGTCCTTTATTCCCTTTATATATGTACATGAGGTCCCTTGCCCCAACGACTATGAACTCTATGCTGACGACACAGCACTAGTAGCCCAGTCGTGCTCTGGTAACTTGTTTCACGACAGATTGGAGAGTGCGGTGGAGGATTTATTGGAGTGGACGGATCTCGGTGGTTGATCAAAATTAATAATTCGAAAATGCAGATAATCTATTGTGAATGGAACTCGTATTCCAAGAGGTTGACCTAGCAGCTTTATCCTTCGTTGTGCAGAAATTCAAAATTAAGTTTGATCAACAAGATTCAGCTGGTCATAAGATCCGCAATCACCTACGCATGCGCAGCTTTGTCCTTTCTCGCTAAGACGCACATGCAGAGACTGCAACTCCTACAAAACAGAACCCTACGCACAATCACCAACGCCCCGTGGTACGTATCAAATGAGACCATTCACAGAGATCTTGATATCCCAGATCTAAGGGATTATGTAAAACCCTCTGTTGCGTAGACTACATAGTCGAGCAAGTTATCAAACATTCCAGGCCGTGCCTCGCACTGTGATCAAAATTAAGTTGTGAATTTCAGAACACCCAAAATTTTTTTAATATACAAAAACGATAAAAATCTATTTTTTGGAGTTACAAAATTATTAAGTAGTCCAATAAACTAATTTGAATGATGGACTTATTTTCTTTGCTCTATTTCTTTCTTCCTTGGTTTCATTATTTCCCTTTTCCTCTTAAACATGTTTGGTATCTGGGCAGCCAGACCTGACGAGACCTTTAACCAAGAGCAAAGGTTACCCGGATCGCTTTTACGAACAAGGACGAATAGTATCCCAAAAACATAATATTTCATTCAATCTTTTTTTGCATTACAATATTTCCTCGTAAGTGGGCGTGGGAAGTAAAAGGCTCACTAGTCAAACTAGGTATTTATCTGTCCTCCAGATGACAGTTTTTTTTATATATCTTAGTACCGGCAAAAACATATGAACTGTCATCTGGAAGACAGATGAGTATGAAGTTTATACAAATACATTTGTTTGATCATTACTTTGACAAAATCCACCGAGACGACCGAAACATTAGTAAAAACTAAAGCTCACATATGTAGTTTAATTTAACGGTCAGCAAAAACAATAAAATAGTATCAGAATACTTTCAATGTAACCGCGACATATGACAATATCATGTATTTCCCATATTTTCTACAAAACTCTCAATTTAAACAAGTTCATCTGGTGGCGATAAATTGTAAA
The DNA here is from genome assembly GCA_963669975.1 of Acanthoscelides obtectus. NCBI lineage: Eukaryota > Metazoa > Arthropoda > Insecta > Coleoptera > Chrysomelidae > Acanthoscelides > Acanthoscelides obtectus. The sequence continues at coordinate 53,981,528 of CAVLJG010000004.1, forward strand.
GTTGGGAACACATGTTGGGTGAAATCGTAACGTTCCGTTGATAACCTTGCTTGTTTTTCCTTTCTGGTCGCTACAGCTACTTTTGTGCAAAGTTGTGTTATTTAGTTTATTCGTTACTGGCCAATATTTGCTTTCAAAGTTGACAGCCAACATTTTACGATGCAAATGTAACAAGTGACTTTAATTTATGTCGTATGTTTGTTGGTTAATTGATATCGAAAAAAGGCTAGAGTTGAAGGAAAGAAGCAAGTTATTTCCATAGTTGCGATTGTTCTCAGTTTCGCTGAATTTTTGCATTAAAGTAGTACTTGCGTTTGATAACAATCTATGGAAAAGCCTAACATTGTAATATTTTCCAAAAATTTTGTTGACACTTCTTTCTGTGAAGTTATATATATAAGTTCTTATTGGAAACACACAATTAACTACTTTGTAATAATGTTTAAAAAACTACACGTGAAATCTGGATGACAACACAATATTACTTCAAAATTTTTGAGGAGATCCAGCTTCTCAAAATTACTCCATTTTGTATAAAAACATTATAGTATGGAAATATCTAATGGGGATCGGTCGCCGAACATGGTTATCTCCAAAGGTTAGAATAACTGATTCTCAATAGGCAGCGCTATCTTTCGATATTACTACTGTATAACTTATCGTATTTTACGTAAAATGTATGGCAGCTCGACCTTGTCCATTTGTGCTGGTGGGGCCTAGGAAATGGTCGGAAAATTTATATTCTTGATCCATTCTTTTGAAACTTCCGCACTAGTTTATTCACGTACTACCATAGAAAGTGATAATCTAGTGACTACTACTACAAACCAGAGCTAGATATAAAATATAATCAACTTTACTTGAATGAAAAACATTATTTATTATATGTTCAGCATACCTACGAATGTAGGTATGTATTACATGATTTCTGATAATGCATGTATAGCAATTCAATATATATGCAAAATTTGGGTTGTGGTCAACGTGGAATTCTCTCCAATCAATTGTTACCCATTTTCGGGTGTCCAGCATGAATGGCCTTTGTATATGACCTGAAATTTCACTTTTACAACTGCTATTGCAAGATAAAGCATAGGTTTTGCAGGAGCAATATTTTATTAGTTCAAATTCCAAAAAGATCTTGTTTTTGATATTTACATTTTTTTAAGCATAAATGAAGTCAGGAGGATATCAAAGACTCTTCAAGCTCTTGTTCACATTCAGTTCTCGTAGTATAAATGAAAAGATGATGTAACATACATATTCCCATTACGAGGCACTATTCTACAGATCGTTCAAAAAATGAAGAAGCACATACATATACATATAAGGAAAATTTGGAATGAGAAAATTATGCATACAGAAAAATATACTTTTCTTTATATTACTTATAGAGGTTAGAATGTTTAAAAAGTAGATATTCTTGATTCGATAATCAAGACTACCTGTATACTAATAGAGAGCAGCTATTGAAAATTATCAGGGATATGGTAAGTTCTCACATGTAATCAGGCGGTTTTTCATTATCAGCATTTCAGAGAATATTCTTTCGAACTGATCGATCTGATAGAAATGATCAATGAAAGAGAAACTTGTATCCTGTAAACCCGATTTTTACCACTTCAAGCGAAGGAACATCATTTTTAGCAGGATTAAATGTATGAATGGTCACAAGTAGTTTTGTAATTTTCAATAAAGCTCTTTATTGATCGAAATCGACAGCTTCGAATGTACACGATACGAACCACTCTTAGCTGCTATTAATGACAAAATGCAAGCCCATGGCTCGTGTTTCCCCTAAAAGAGCATTTTTTGCAATACTATTCTTTCCCAGGGAAAATCTGACAGCTGACATGATGGAGAAATCATTACCTTCTCCTTGAAGAACATCCTCATATCTAAGATAAAGGATCATTCCACAAACGCAGACGGCATCAAAAATCGCGCCTCTTCGTATGTAAATCAGAATATAGCCCAGGGATGTTTGACAAATATCATATTTATAAACTACTATTGCCAATTAGCTTTTCATCGCAGTATTAGTCCTGTTGTATGATAGTATCTGTTAAGTATATCAAGCTATTTACTCACTACTGCCAAGGTGCTAAGCAACACTATCGAAGAGTACTAAAAATGAGTTTTGCTCAGTGACTAAGCACACCGCTAAACGGATTTTTTATAAAGTGATTATAGTGAGTAGAACAACACGTGATGTTGAAACACCTTTAATACACTGTTTACATTGTTACCATTACTTATCTGTCATAAATCAGTTAACTGTCATGTGTTTAGGTTTTTATTTCTCTGACGAGCATACATTTTACGTATCTTTGGCAAAATGAAAACTACTACTACCACTACTATCACTACTACTACTAAGGACCGTATCGTCAGTCGTCCCTTAAATTTTAAGTCGCCTTTATGGCCTCCTTGATTTTCATAGTTTCTTACTGTTCCGAGTCTGGGCTCTATTTTGAGGTTATGTTACACATATCTATTTGCATCAAATTGTTCATGGTTTTGATTTATATCATCTGTTATATCAGAATTACCATATGTATGGAACAAAATGTCTTGAAATTAGCTCCTGAGAGACGGAAGTAGCTATATTTTCTGGCAGACAGAAGCTAACTTTATTAGCTGTTAAGGTTGATAATTCCGAGATTCGGAGCCAAAATGAAATTGAGTATCTAGGTCTGTAGCATTGCAAAGATCTGAAAATCATAAAACATATAAGGCGCACCACCGACAAGGTCGTTGTATCAGTTATACGGCTAATGCCATCTGACGGAGGCCCCAGTAGTGAGAGGCGCAGGATTTTGGCAAACTCGATTATGCTGATCGGAGCACCTATATGTAACAAAACCTTGAGAAAAAAGAAATATTGGCAGCTAATATTGAGAAGCCAGCGAAAAGTAGTGCTGCGCGTGGTGTGCGCTTACAGATCGGTGTCGACCTATGAAAGGCTAATCCCTTAATCCTAGACATTAAAACTTAGATTGACAATGGAGCAGTATGGATAGATTACTATAACGCACAGTTTCTCACATGACATGGTTGTTTTGACAGCTACCTGAAGAGGTTAGGGAGGAGAAAGCTCATGAATTGCATACATTGCAGTGAAGAGAATGATACACCTAATCACCTACTCCAATGTGATAGGTGGGTTGACTACCAGACACAGCTGGAACTAACGCTCCACGAGAGGCTCATTGCTGACAGTAAGGTACGGGAGAACAGAGATAAACCAAGAAACCAACCTATTTTGCTCGGTATGAGAATCTAGCGCAACGCTATCCATTATGAAGAAATGCGTAGTCAACTCTAGGGCCAGCGACGTCAGTGCCATATTGTTATTTGTCGGGAGTGCCAAAATAAACTATGTCCTATGCTAAACAATTCAAGTTATACTCTTCGGATCTGGTTTCAAAAGCAACATAAGTGTTGATAGATATAATTATATCGCTTTCCTATGAGTTTGCGATCCACAAACCATGCACTTGCAGTGGTTTAGTCAAAATGATAGCAAAACCATCGTGGCGGCATTTCACCATATCTATCGTTCGAGATATACATAGGGTGACCAAAAATGAAACATTATATACAAGACCGCATTTTAAGGGGGTCTTCTATGTAACAGTTTTAGTTTAAAAATAAAATCAATTTTTTTTCTTTTTCTTCAAAACCGTCAACTGGGATGAACTAAAATTTGGTATGTGGATTCACCTAAGTATTGTCCACATACAAAAGTTTTTACTTAAAATTAACGTGCACCAGTGGCGGAGATACAGAGGATTAGTGGCATTATTTTTCCAAATAAAAATAATAAGCCATTGTTTTTTGTCGAAACGCTCAATTTTTCGAATTTTTCCTTCAATTTGATACAAATAATTACTCCTGTGTTTTTCCTAGATTGCACTGTTTTCCTAAAAATAAATATAAAACAAGTTAGATCATTCATAAAGAGCCGAGACAATTAGTTGCAAAATAAAATAAGAGGCCTTGATACCAAGTTGATGTTTCTTGTATAAGCATACACAATATTTTAGATACTTTTCTGCATGTGAGTCACCCTGTAGCAGTATCGCTTGACACTTGGAATGCAAAGAAAGGCACTGCTGGCATACACATTTCAACAACCACTTACGACCTTGCGTATTCGTGAAAGCCAGGGCAAGTTGAGGCACAGGCCCTCTTAGTTCATTCTAATATTGTTCTAACGGTTGAAAGGTAGAAGTGTCTGTGTGTTGTGATTTTGTGAATAGTGTTCATATCAAGTTCAGGTAAAGGTTCGATCAATCAAACGGTGAGGGTTTTCACTGAGTATCTTTTATTGTTTTGCTGTACTGCATGTCATGTGTATTTTCTAACCATGGTACCCTTATAATCATGATAATAATTATAATAAGTCAAAGGTAGTCAGATGAGATACGTTTATCAACAGTTAAGATAAAGTTAAAGGTAACTTAGCGTCAAACATCTACAGAGGTGTAACGCCTCCATATCCTGGAGGCTGTTATGCGACCTACAAAGCCGGGTTGCCATCTGGGGAATTACTGCTCGGTTTCTTCTGTCAGAGGAAATGTCGGAGCGTATTGGGTATTTGACACAACGGCCATTGGCCGGCGTGGTATCCTGGGTCTGTGTGACCGCCTAGGTACTTCTCGAGGCAATCGCAGGAGTCTGAAAGTATCTCATGGCAAGATGTGCATAGGGATTGTTACTTAAAGTTGTACGCTGCTCGGTTATATCTCAATCAGAGGTAACGTCGGAGCTTTTGGGTATTGACACGGCAACATGATATCCTGACTTCTGGGCTGCTTTTCGTAACAATCAAATACTTGGCATATCTGTCTAAGCACCAATTATTAAGGTATCCATATCGGGCGTGACTTCAATGCGGTAGGAAGCTACCGTTCCCCCGAGTATGGACACGGGCGTGACTTCCATGCGGTAGGAAGCTACCGTTCCCCTGATCATGGACATGTGCGTGACTTCAATGCGGTAGGAAGCTACCGTTCCCCCGTGCGAGGTATTATATTTCCATAACAGGCGTGACTTCCATGCGGTAGGAAGCTACCGTTCCCCTCGTTATGGACATGGGTGTGACTTCCATGCGGTAGGATGCTACCGTTCCCCCATGCAATGTATTGTAATTTATAATAATATAATTGAGAAATTTCATGGCCATTATTATATTGTTTTGTGATCAGTATTGAGACAGCTAATTAACATAATGAATGGACAGTAGACATGAGTCGGTAGAATATGGAAGGTACTCAAAAGGTTTTTCCCAAAAATAGGCTTGGCCCCGAAAACCCAGTTCTATCTACCGTATCTCTCGCCAAGGAAAACAACTCCCCTGTCGTTAACGTCACCAAGTAAGTGGCTTTAAAATTATCCTGACATTGAAGCCCTTGTTAAGTTGTGTATGTACTACTCTTGTAATAAAAGTGAAAAGGTACAGGGTAGTACTTCGAACGCTTGTAAGGTGGAATTGTTGTTTTTACGCTTATATTTCTATTATCATCTCTTGATATCATCTCTTACACTTGGGAGATAGTTTGTCAAAGTTATGTATTATACGGTTGTTATCGTTACTACGACTTTTTCTTCAAAAGTCAAGTCATATTTTCTGTTTTCCATTTTGTGTTCTGAAAGGGACTTTAGCAGTGACAAGTACACCGATATTATTTTTGTGTACGTGTTCTATAATGGAAATGATTTAGCGGTTTCTCGGGAGTATCAACGCAGATTTCCTATCAGACGCCAACCTACCCCAAAGTTTTCTACGCGCTCGTTTCTCAGACATCGGCAATATGGAATTGCCAAACTTCTCGGAGTTAGAGGTCATGGTGTCCGGCATACTGTTCAAGAGGAACTGGAAGTGATTGATTTGGCGTTAGATGATCCTAGTACAAGTACTAGGCGGATTGCAGCCCAGTTACCATGTTCAAAAGTCTTGCGTGGACAATTTTAAATCGGGAAGTTTTATATCCTTACCATCAGCAAAATGTGCAATGTCGGCGACGAGATGCTCCGGCAAAGTTTTTGTCAGTGCATAATCAAAATGCCGATTTTATTGATTTGGTTTTGTGATCAGATGAATCGCTTTTTACGAGTAGTGGAACCTTTAATTCTCATAATGAACATATATTTGGTCGTTAGAAAATCCCCGTTCTGTAATAATCCACTTGTTTCAACACAGATTTTCTAGAAATGTCTGGTGCGGCATTTTCAATGGCCAACTGTTTATGCACGTATTGCCACAACGTTTAAATACAAACTCATTCGTAGCTTTTCTAGATAATTCTATATCGTCGGGTTAATGCCAGAACCAGATAACTTGCATTTTTATACTTCTGAAATATGAGGATTTTAAACTTTGTTGTTAGATTAAAAGTCAAACAAAGAAATTGAATACTTTTTTATTCACAAACTAAATTCTTAATGGATGTCTTAACAAAGCAGTAATTAAAATAATCATAACATTTGGAAAACTAACTACCTATTAACAAAAAACCCATTTTTCTTGCACTTGTCTTTTTTTTGGATATATACATTTTCATACCTTAGCTATTTGACTCTTCATATGCCGGTTCTTTCTCGGGATCAGAATCCTCCGCTTCCGGTCCTGGAATGACATCATTTGCTTATTTGTTATTCGGAGGCGATTTGTAATAAGAATGGTATTCCTCAGGAATAACATTACTTTTACAAAGTTTAGGCAAATCTTTCAAATTTTTCTAAACGCATTTGTTATTTTAATTTGGCTTGGCTGTATAGGTCGTCCTTTACCCAAAACGTTTATTTCCTAATAATCGGACGTATGATCGACCTAATATCCAAGGCTTAGACTTAGTATACTTGGAACACTTGATTTTAAGCCAGTAAACCTTTTTGCCCGAGGTATTCTTCAATTTATCTTGCATTAGAATTTTTGATGTTTTCTAAATCTAAAAAATCTTTATACTTTAACTATTTAACGTTATACGGTTTTTTATTCAATCTTGACGTTCTGACCATGTGGAAAGTTGTCAACCAGTCCTGGATTTTATAAACAGGAACTAGCTTCTGCGCCTTTTCAATTGCACTGTGCATACTCTCGACTTCCATATAGCTGTGCCCAGTTCCTAAAAACTTTTGCACCATTATTTAAATATTTGCGTTAATTTGGACTTTGTACAGCAGAAGAGTACTAATATTTTGACCGCTACACGTGTCCGAAAACAGCGATAGTTTGGTGACATCAGAAGATGGCTGATTTATGTAATTGTTACCGCTCTTACCATTTAGCGCTGGCCACACGCGCCAGCAAATTGCTTAGTTGGAAGGGACCAGTAAGTACCATCTATTTGGAACAACCGACATGTGGTACTTATTTTATTCTGACTCTAAAATTCTTACATCAGCACTAGAACAAAACTGGTAAAATGAGATAACTGCATTATGACTGATTTTTGCTCTTAGAAAACTACCTATGTCGTACGATAATTTCAATGTTTTTGGTCGCAAGTGCACATGTCTTGTTTTAGCTGTCTTTAACGGTCTCATGTTGCATTTAACGTATTTGTTACACACGTGTAAAACTCTCTTCCTCTTAATATGAAGATATCTGACACAGATTATACCATTTCAGATACTTAACACAAAAATGACAAAAATGTGCTGATCTTGTCTTAGCAGTAACCCGGCGATATGTGTTAGATGATGATCCGTTAGCAACCACAGTACGAATGTGATATCAGCACGACGCGACGGTGCCCCACCACATGTTCGTCGTGACATAGCCGCATGATTGAATAATCATTTTAGACAACGATGGATTGGCAGAAACGGACCCGTACATTGGCGTGCGAGGTCTCCTGATTTGAACTCCCTGGATTTCGTTTTGTGGGCACGCTTTTGAGCAACTATCTCAACAAATTAACACTGTTGATCAGTTACAAGAAATAATAGATGATGCGTTTTATCAAATTCAAGCCACAATAAATTTTGCGAAAATACGTTTTTCTTTATTGAAAAGATGCCGCACTTGTATCCATCAGAATGGTGGTCTTTTTGAACATTTATTGGAATAAATCTTTATCAAATTTGTTTTTTTTTTATTTTTACGAAAACTGCACTCTGGGAAAAATACACGAGTAATTATTTGTAGCAAATTGAAGGTAAAAAGCAAACAGTGGATCATAATATGGGAATTATTGTTATTATTTTATTATATTATTGTGAAATTTTCACTATATTTATTCAATAAAGAGATTTAGAAGTGACTTAACAAATTTGACATTCATAGTTTTTTCCTCACTAGAATCTAGTAGCAATAAAATTACTATTTAAAACGTGAAAATAAAGACCTTTCAAAAGAACCTTCAGATACAAAATTGAAGTAGAAAGGACTCAAAGTTTATGTTTCAGTTCGACCTCTTCAGTATCCACCAAAAAATTTGGTTTGTCTCCAATAATTTTCATTTTTCAATGTTGTTGTTATAGTTGTAGTCACCGTTCTTGGCGGTTACGTCATCAACGCCATATGAAATAAATAAACAGATCGAGCCTCCGTACCATGGGCGGATCTTAAGCTTCAGAGCATCTACTACTCTCTCCAATACGCATGCAGTGGATAACAGAGGACCGCTGTTTTCATTCTCTTCTTGGAAATACTCTAATAAATTTAGCTCGAGCTGCCGGGTTTCTCCATTGATCTTATTTCCGGGCATTGTACAATTTTACATTAAAAATTGATAATATGACAACTTAAATTGCACGCCGATCTCAAGTAAGTTGTCACTTTGGAAAATATGATTGAAAGGCACTCATACGTAACGACAAAGTTTTCGAGACGGAGACACACAACTAAAAAACGTATCTCTTTCAAATGTTCACACACAGGGGAAGGTTGCATGTGTATGTATGAGGGAGATGGAGATGTATAAAGGGATATTTGTAGTCGTACTTTGATCCGCCAAGAACGGTGACTACAACTATAGATATGTTAATAAACCTTAGATTGGGAGTGAGTACTCAAATAAACAAGTAGCCTGAATTAAACCAAAATAACCTCACAACTAACCAGGCCCAACGTTGAGGTACATGCCCTTTCGCAGAGCTGATTACTATATACCATATTAACACTTGTCAGACGATTATTCGGTCTAAATGATTTCTTGTCCTCCACAGAAACCTTCAACAATTATCTGGAACACTAGGACGATATGAAACCTACGCACTTTTATGTTTTCGCAGAAACTAGTGCCTTAAAGCCTTATAGACTTGAAGTATCAACTGCCATCCTGTCTACAGACTATGATACTTCAAAGACAAACAAATCATAAATTTGTTCCTTCTTCCTAGTCAGGATTCGTTGGTTGTGATAGAACTTTCGCTGTACAGTATTTAGTCGTACTGGCCTATAACAGTCGAAGAAGCACGTATGTATTGACGGGAGCCCCTATCCGCATACAAATCGTCTATCCACATTATATAAATGCCCATATTGTTGGCGGTCGAGCTTTAGTGACACTTCTCGGGGGTCGGTACAGCACGCACAATGAAGGTAAGAGTAATGTTTTCGCTTTCGATGCGCATTACATTTTTTAAAAACAACAGTGTTATTTATAAATATTAGTATAAGATTAGCATTAATTAGTATCTCATTTTTAATATAATTTATTATTCCTAATATACTAAGTGACATAGAGTGCAAAGAAGTGTAGACACTGTGGTTAGGTGTTGTCAGGCATGGCGTCGAGAAGGCCGTACGCAAAGAGCAAGGGGCACTGGACGCCGCCGTAGAACAATAGACCGTGAAGATCGCCGCCTAAGATTATTGGCCTTAAGGGACCGTTTCTCCACTACCAGGTCCATTGCAAATGAATGGTTTGCAGAACACGGAAGACCTATTGGCATGCGAAGTGTTTACCGACGAATGAGAAGTTTACCGGCCACACTGGGTCCTCCCTTTAACTCGAGGACACCGACGTAATCGCCTTGAGTGGTGCAGACAACGGTCACTCTGGGATCAGGAATGGAACAGTATTGTCTTTAGTGACGAGTCTCGATTTTGTTGAGGCATGCACGATGGTCGTGCCAGTGTTAGAAGGCGACGTGGTGAAAGGAGGAATCCACAGTTTTTTGTTGAAACACATGTTCATCACACTGTTGGAGCTATGGTTTGGGGTGCTATAGCTTATGGTTCCAGGTCACCTTTAATCTTCATCAGAGGTAACATGAATGCGCAGCGTTATATCCACGAAGTTCTAGAACCCCATCTTTTACCCTATCTTGACACCCTGGCAGATCCAACTTTCCAACAAGATAATGCCCGACCACATGTTGCAAGAGTCACAATAGACTTCTTTCAACAGAATGATGTCACATTGTTACCATGGCCACCAAGATCTCCCGACTTATCCCCAATTGAGCACGTGTGGGATATGATGGGTAGGAGATTGCTCAATTTGCAACGTCCTCCTCAGACTCTAAAAGCACTTCGAGAGGAGTTGGTGGTTGGCTGGAATGAGATACCACAGGAGAACATTGACCACCTGATCAGAAGCATGCCTAGGCGCGTTGGAGAATGCGTAGCACATAAGGGTGCATCCACACATTATTAAAGGTCAAAGGGCTTTAAAGCAGTGCAATCATTTTGAAATTTTTATCATTTACTTATTATGCTTCATTAAGTACTTATACAAAATTTTATTAAAATAAAACCATTTAAACTGGGTGTTCGGATTTATATGTCGCTTAGTATAGATACATTTTACTTCCCACGCTGTCTTCAGGAATAAAAAAATGGGTGGTGATCTCGATGTTTTGACGCTAAGATGATACGGCTCTAACCCTAGTAATTCTGTGCACCGATTAGACATATTTCACATATAAATGTCCCCTTTTATTTGCCCATAAGGCTTAACATGATAGAGATGTTTTCGATACCCGCGTCGACCACAATGAAAATAAAGCTATCGTGAGCTGGCCTCTGCCGCTGGCGGTTTACTAATCCGAATTCCGGTCCTACAGTTGTCAGATGGTAAGAGCCGAGACATCATTGTCAAACGTGTGGGAACTGGGGATTACCTGTATGGGTCTATCCGAGTTTCTTTTATAAACTAATGACAACGTTGTGAGGGAAGTGCAGAGTCAACCTACTACACGACATTTTTAACAGGAAAAGTTTACCACAAAATAAAACATGCTGAATATGTTATTGAGATTTGTCGACCTTAAGCCAAAAAAAAAATACTGAACTCCTGAAAATAATGATTTTGAGTCAAATATGCCTTAGTAGAATGCCACGAGATACAGAGCGTTGAACTTTACATTTCAAAACCGTTTATACAACATGGAAAAAATTGAGAATCAGGATCTTCGTGAATGGGGAACACGGCTATGTTGTTTACGTAACTTCGTGTATTTCTCGTTCATAACATATTTCTCTCTTTTCATAATTGTCATTTGACAAAGGAATGTTTTGATGAAGATATCGCAAAAATGGTTTGTTTAACGAAATAAACATAAAGTACGTTAATCCCCCATGTTCGTCTGTTCACAGGATAAGTTTCAGATGTTACGTTAAGTAAGTTTTCTACTTGTTTGACGAAAACATAATCTAACGGTAACATTAAAAAGGTTATGGCATCAAATAGCAAGATTATGAGTTGTAAATAGCACCCTTTACGTAATATGCTGTAAATACAATACCAGCGGGTTCATCGTCCTTGGAAATCATCTATTACCAATTTTCATGTTGGTATCACAGAAACAGCTTGCGTTATAAAGAAAAATCGATTTTGGAAATTTCACTAAAGCTTGATTGGCACAATATCATTATTTTCACAAGTTTAACCAGTCATCGCTTTTTAGCGCACTCATTACGGACCACCCTGAATTCACGTATTACTAGTACTCGTATTATTACGTTGATTTTTGATGGAGTTATCACTGCTTAAGACTTAACTACTTTAGTTTATTTATAGAATACTTGTTTTATAATAGTTCTCCTGCTTCAAACATACAAGCAGGGTTGTAAAGCCTCTCTTTAATGGATGTTGAAGCTAACGCAGTAGCGTTTATATGTATATTTGGATATTACAAATGTTACATTGTAATTGTAAAACATGATTTTCCTTGATGCACCACCCCCCTCCAATTACTTTTTGAATGGGTCAACTCAGCGACTTGATTTCGGTATAGACATTATATTCTAATATAAAAGTGACATTTGATAGTTCCAAGATGGCATCTAGGCACTATGTTGGGGTTAAGGTTATGGTCACATAATACACCACTTGAAGTTTCTTATCTTTAACTTTCATCATTCCAAATTTCAACTGGACAGCTTGACCTTATAAAAAAAAACGAGTGAGGGACAGATGTTTAGAAAAACACTGTATAGTATTACAATTATTATACATAAAAATTAATCTCCTATATTCTCAGCAACATACTAAAATAATTAACACAGTCTGCTGATTTGTGGTTCATGCATTATTTGACATGTAATACATTTTAAATAAGTAAACATAGAAATTCCTGATAAAGGATAATACATTCTCTTGAAATATAGTGACTTGTGTATTAATTTTTGGTGCATAATATTTCGGAAGTGTAATTAGTATTACCTACGCATCTTATCTGCACTGAAATGATTGCGCTTTGTTGTATACACTTGTGATTTCCTCCACTGTTTCACTCATTGGTTAACATCTCCAAGTATTTTCGATGTTACCGAAAAATTTTAACTAAATACTCGTATTAGCTAAAATTGATTTTTGAAAGCGACAACCATCTGTTTCCTGTGTTTGTACTATTTGATCTCTTTGAATGTATTTGAGGTAAAGTTAGGAATATAAAAATACTCATGTAGAAATGCAAACTCACTTTGGAACTTTTGGCTTAGAAAACAACAATTTTATCGTAATTTAAATTCAAATGTCTGGTTCAAGGCTATTCAAACTTAAGACGGTTCGTTAATACTCATACACATTTGGGCTGTTCGAATAACCACATTCGTCCTTTGATAGTTGATTAAGCTGTTGTCAAAAGTTAGTTATTCGAAAATGTGGAGCATACCTGCTTATATCTAGTCATAAATATCTTACAAATAGGTATTAGCTGTCATATACATTCTCCTTTTTGCTTTTGCAGGTTCCAATTTTTTTGCTCAGCACTATTCATTTAGTGCTATGCGAGGTACCACCACCATACCCAAGAAGGGGGTTTAGGCCACACCAACCACTTCTGCTGCCTTTACTGTCACATAGTTTCATAGCTCCATCTCAGAAGTACAGCAGCGGAAGAGTAGTCAATGGAGGTAGCTCATTCAGACCATCAGATCAACAGCACAGTTATGATCTGCCCAACAAGCTCAAAAATCAGCCGCAGTCTACATACGGACCACCTAATTACCAAAGACCGCCTTCCACTTCATACGGAGTTCCGAATAAAATTCAAAGTCAACCTCAAGTCATTTATGGACTACCTGGTGTTGCCCAAAGGCCAAGTCACAGTCAACCACAAACCACATATGGGCCACCAAACGCCCCTCAAAAGGTTCCTTCTCAAGCTTATGGACTACCTAGTCAACCTCAAACAGCTTATGGACCTCCAAGACATCAAAGTGTGCCATCTCAGACTTACGTATCTCCTAACCAGATACAAAATCTCGCTCAGGCCTACAGACCTTTGTCAGCTCAAATTGCCCCTTCACAAATCTACGGACTTCCAAACCAAGCCCAAAAGATACCTCAAACTGCTTACGGTCCATCCAAGTATCAAACAGTTCCATATCTAGCGTCGGAAGCTCCTAGCAAAGTTCAAAGCGCACCACAAACCTTTGGATTTCAAAACCCACAAGTAAGCCCATCGCAACAGTATGGCATACCTAGTAAAATACAGGTACCTCAAACTACATATGGAGCTCCGGATTTACGAGTCGAACCTCTAGAAATGCCTAGACAGGCATTTAGTTTTTCAAATGTAGCTCCTAGTGTACAAAATTTACCCCACACTGGGTATGGGACTCCAAGCTCTCAGGTCACTCCATCTCAAAACTATGGTGCCCCAAACAAGATCCAAAGCCAGCCTCAAACCACATATGGAACTCCAAGTGAATCAAGTGAAACTCAAAATATTTTCAATGGCGCTCCACTACCTCAAAAAGCACTTGACCAGACGTATGGAGTACCACCGCGTACCCCTGAAATAGAGACTTTGGAGCGCCTCAAAGCTCAGCAGTTTTCGAATTTAATATCTACGAGTCAGCACTTGCCCGTGAAGGAAGCTGTAAATTTTGGGGGATTCCAACAGAGCTTACCATTAAAAGAAGCTGGTAACTTTCGATCCATCCTACCATCTCAACAATATCTGCCAGTAAAAGAATCACAAACTTTCAAACAAGGATACCCAAGCAATTTAAATCACCTGACTCAACAGTACTTGCCCGTCAAGGATGCTCAAAACTTCATACAAGGCTTCGAACGCAATACTGCAATTTCAAATTCTTTTCAAGGAGATTTTCGGAACATATTTCCGGGAAGTACACAAGAAAGACCAAGATCTCATACAACTGTTGACATTCAGAAGGTTGACGTGAAATCTGTGACTCCTCTTGATAATAATAATCCTCCGTTGGGTGGTGAAAACCCAAAGTGTCCTCCATCAAATAACCCAAATAGCTATCCCCCTTCTGAGTTTGGAACTCAGACACAAAGAACACCAAGAACATTTGGTAATCCAACCAACTATCCCAAACCTGACTTCGAATCCAAAAGTCCAAGTACGTTTCCAGAAGAAAACCGAACAGTGGGTCCGACAGAAAATGAAAACCGAAACGTGGTTCCTCAAGGTGATGGCTACGTACCCCCAGTAGCGACTACGACAGAAAAGCCAGTGCTCAAGAGACCTACAAAATCTAGTCAAACGCCTGTTACTTCACGACCTGAAGTAGTACCTGAGCAAGGAAATGATGACGATGAAAATGAGGTAAGTCGTACAAGTTACTGATTCTTTTACCTAATTCTTATTAAAAAAAAGCTGTATCAGCCTTTGGGATATTAGCAGCTCGTTCTGTTTACAGTCTGTGTAACACGTGCATGTCCTTAACCCTTTCAAGCTTTGTGGTGTCACCATGAAACCACCTTTTTAATGATTTATCACGGCGCTGCGGAGTGGTTATCTGCCGATACCACCGTGCACTATATTGCTAACTAGTATGAAAAAAATTATTTACATAGGACGCCATTCCTAACAGCTTGTTATTTGACATTTATCGGTTTGTTTTCCCGAAGAGGTAGACCAAGTACTGAGATGCCCCCAAACAAATTCAAAGCAAACATTCCTCTAGAAAAGCGCACAGACCAAGCTGCTCAAATGCCAAAACATTCGTCTTCGAGAAGATGTGCATTTTGCAGCACAAAAGCGGAACAACACCGTTCGCGATGGTCGTGTAGTACTTGCAAGGTCGGTTTGTGTCTCACTGACCAAAAAAATTGCTTTGAAAAATATCATAGCAAATAAGTTGTATGTTTTTAATTCAAACTCTTTTTTATAACATTATCTTAATTAAATATATGGTTCAGTAATATCTGCATTGTATTATTTTAGTGCTTGGTGGTATCATGGTGATACCACCTACTAATTCCTTTTTCTACAAATGGAAAAATTTTCTGGGCTATTTTTAATGCTTTTGAGATCTTATCACTTCATTTTTTTCAGCTATAAATGAAATAGCTTAAAAATTTAAAAATATGCCTTGAAAGGGTTAAGATATTTGACAATATTACCTACGTTGCAGTTTGGGCCTATAATGTTGTTAAGGTTATTAGTAATATTTTTTGATGCTCTTTGACAATTCATTGGAGGGCATTCCACTAAAACATTACGCACAGTCAAACGCACCTCACAAAGTTCATATCTTGTCTCCCGTCCACCTGCGATGGGAAATCAGTGGGTGGTTCTTGTGTGGCCAAGACGAAACGGGTTATCAGCACTTGATGTCTTCTATTGGAGGTTAGTACTACCCATGGTCCAAAATTCGGCTTCAGCTCAAGCAGCTTCGATGATGATGCTTGCTCCTCCTGTTCCTCTTTAGCATATTGATCTACCAATTCGTTTCCACCGATTCCAGATGGAACCCAAATAAACGCATCAGAATATGGTGTAAAATTTATTTAATTTTAGTGGGTGTTTCGTGTATAAGTCGTTCAAAAGCATTATCGAATTAAGAGAGTCTGTTATCACCAAACCAACTGCTTGCTTGGGCAACTTTTATACAGGGCGTAAGGTTAGTAGTGGATCAACGGGAGTCAGGTGATAGACGGCATCAAAACCTATCGAATGAACCGATATATATGTGTGGTCCGAAGTTTTATAGTTCAGGAGATATTTGCAATTTGGTGAAATTTCGAAAAAAACGGGCTAATGAACTTTCAATCACATCAATTACAACTAAACCATTAGATTTAGGGCTGTGATTTTTTATATCACTTTTTAATAAACAAAGCTAATTAGAAATCAACGCAAAAAATCTTAAATTCATTTTTTGCGAAACATCTCTTCCATCCCTCAACTTTGGAGGGTGGTAAAAAATGGAGGTTGTATTTCATCATTCATTTTATTGTAAAACCTATGTCAATCCATTTAGAAAGAGCCCTCAAAATTTCAGCTCGCTACGATAAGTGCCTCACCTTAAAAAATCTGTATGTTTGACGAATGTGGGTATATCTATACATGTAAACAAGAAATTATATTTTACGAAGTTCAAACGACTTGATGGATTTTGACATATGAGGTACTGTTAGATTCGTCCTAGCAGTGCGAGTGATACTGTGTGTATTAACATTTTGTAAAATCAAAATGGCGAACGTTTTACGCAAATAGCCAAATCAGATTAATGAGCTTGGGCAACTCGGCGTTCCAGGTGCGGGAGCGTCAGGCAATGGTCCAGCACAGAATTTCGCATTACTTAGACAGTGCCATTCCTGGGCGTTGGATAGGTAGAGGTGGACACATATGATGGTCTCCAATGTCACCCGATTTAAATCGTCTACCAACTGCGCCGGAAAATAAATGGAGCAAAAATAAAAATTATGGAAAATTCAAATTCATTTCAAAGACTAAAGGACAATTGTATTAGAAGGTGTCGCTTGTGTATAGAAAATAATGGAGGCCATTTCGAACATATTCTTTAAAATTTAGTTAAATTAAATTATCTTCCAAATTTGTCGGTAACTCGCCATTAAGAGCGGCTAAACACAATTGGTTCTGTACTTGTATTTAGGGATTCTATTGCGTTTCTTACGTTTATCGCATCACAACAACGAATGTGACATGATACACTCATCGTAGCAAGCTGAAATGTTCAGGGTTTATTCTACATGGATTGAAATAGTTTTTAGCAATAAAATTTCACAAAAAAATGAATTTTGCGTTGATTTCTAATAAGCTCTGTTAAAAAGTGACATAACCATTGTTAAAACTAACCATTTAGCTCATCTCAGAAAAAAATCCTAGCCCTAAACCTAATGATTTAGTTGTAATTGCGATTCATTATCCCGCTTTTTTCGAAATTTCACAAAATTGCAAATATCTCCTGAACTATAAAATTTCGGACCACACATATAGGGGTTCATTCGATAGGTTTTGAGGCCCTCTAACACCTGACTTCCGTTGATCCACTACCAACTTTACACCTTGTATAATTAAGAGCAGCTAGAAATACGTAAAGTTCGCCACTTCGGAGGGTTAGCTCCTACGGTAACCTTATAGTGGTTATTCCGGTAGTTGTCCTATACTGTCGTTCATTTAGGATGCGTCAGTATAAATTTCCTCCTGACTAGGGTAAAGATTCACGATTTCTCGGAAGTGCTGTGCGATCCGTTCATTTGGAGTTTTAACGCGAATTTTAAAAAGCAATACACCTTTTCACGGAAAAATGTGATACGTAGTAAGCGCGAAAAGGATTTCTGAAGAAAAAAAATATTTACATCTACATAGCAACTTTATTTCAAAAGGTATTGAGAAAAAAATAAAAATTGGAATAGTCCTTCAACACCCTATAACTTGAAAACAAAATAAATGGTTTTAAAGTCCTTGATGCTTTTATTAACTTTTTACCTCAAACATCGCTAGGATTCGGCTTTTTATTTAAAAATACCATGTCATGCTGATCACGTACAAGGGCATTGGAACGACTTTATTTGTTTTCATTTCCCTTGGATGACTCGAATGATTGCAAAACTACAGTAGATTTCAGTGTTTCTTAAAATAACACTTGGTATTTAAATTTTGGTAATTTCGTATTCGCTAGCAGTATGTCTCGACTGCCTCATTAGATATTGATTGAAGACGTTTTTTTGTGAATGACTTTGTAGTTTACTTTGTGCATTCTGACTTCATAGGTGCATCTTTGCCATTCATTGGACAATGAGGTATTTATTAGATTCGGTTTGAATTCATACAGATTTTCAACAATATCGATGTTGACGGTAAAAGGTGTGCCACAGAAGAACTTTGGACCAACGCCTAGACGTGCTTGTTACCTGCATCGTATACTCAAAGTTGATTTGAAAAGTTTCCGGACTCATACACAGGAAGGGTTGGTGTAAGAAAACATATTGCTTAGCTTGGCTACTGACACATCCTATGAACACATGAGCAGTTTCAGGTTAATCTGAAACATTTTACAACTGCTTAAAGTAGAAAATCGAGAAATTCCAAAAATCTGCACTGATTAAATACTTGCATAGAGGTAGATTGAACGGAGATGGAAGCTATACTGATATAGTAAATGTAACAGGAGGTGTTGCTTCTTCACAATCAATCGGATTCCTTAATTTAAACGTAGTCGTACAGATATCTATGATGTACAATGACTTAGTATAAAACTACATAAGTGAACAGATGATTCATATTTTGAACAATAGATTAGGATCTAGATTTGCAAGGTGGGTGCCGCATTCGTTAATATTAGATCATAAACGAGTTCGAGTAAGACTTTCCCGACACCATCTGAATCAATTTGCAAATAATAAAAATGATTTCATACGTCGACCAATGATTATCGATGAGACATGAGTTTACCATTATGTCCCTAAATTGTGACATTAAACAGCAGTTGTCAAAATCACCTAAAAAGGCTTTGGTATCAATTTTATGTCCAACGCCCAACCGCGAGGAAATATTCTAATCGAAACGTTTTTTGAAAATGAGATACTATATTTTGGATCTTGCATGTCATATACATGTACATCACGAAAAAACCATGTCACTCATTTCTGACAGTGTCTTTGTCGTTCTGTCTGTCGGTCTATCCGCTAATCCTTGACTCCTCTATAACTTGGAAAGAACTGTTCAGATTTTGATAACATGTCTACACAAGGTTACTACTACATGTATTATATGACAGGGTGAAAAAGCTTCATTGTTTTTGAAAATCGGTTCAGTGGCGGTGGGGAAAAAGGCTAAAATAGACAAAAATAAACATCGCTAATCACTTGTTTCTCGACGTTCCTTATATTTTGAAAAAATTATTTAGAGGTAAGAAATTTGGGAGTGGGGAAGGGGTTGTAGGGGGTATATCTCAATTTTTTGAGGTTAGTGTATTTATAAGCTCCCAACCTCTTTAATTATACGCACCTATTAGACATATTGCACACATCTTAAATTTCTCCGTATATTTGCCCTTAAAACTTAAGAAAGACCTGGAATGAGAAATGTTTTAGATACTCTGCTCTGGTATTTCTGCCGCGTCTGACCAGGTTAGGTATCAGGAAGAAGCGATGTGGCCAAATCGACTACCAGTAGGGCAGGGAAAGAATGTCTATGGCCTAATTGTATGGACCTGCTTGAATGACTTGTGTTTAATATCTCTGTTATCATGTTAGTAACTAATTTTTTTCTCAACAATTTTTACTTTACTTTCCTCATCTACGTTGTCGTCAAACAGATATAACACAGACAGCTCATCTGTCAAAAACCGTGAATGTTTGCAGAACTTTTGTAAAGCTGCTTTTTAAATGGTTTTGTCAATTCTTTCATTGCGTTTCATTGCCTTTAAAAATTATAAATCCTGGTTAGGTGTTTCCACCGCTAAAGTGCATTACAACCACGGTTTTACGTATAAACAGGCATATATCTAACAGAGAGAACAAGTTTGAGCTTGGAACTTAGTAACGCTATTTTGAATGAACAGAATGGTCACCCATCGAGCTTGATGCAAGGCGCCTGGCGAAATATTTGAAAGTTCTATTAATTCTCGAGAGGCGTCTTCAGCAAGTTCTTTGGTCAATTCATGTCGATAAAATTCTAGGCATGATAGCTTTTCAGTATACCTAGATCTCTATTTTCTCGGGATCCGGGATCTACACTTTTCCAGCTCTTGCGAATCTTTTTAAACAACGGAATGTCAAGGTTTGTAGTCACTTTGTCGATCTCTGATTCAAACACGGTCAATACTAGCATCCTTACCTGCCTGAGCCTCCTCGCTGCCTGAAGAGTTATCCAATTTGGGCACAGCGATAAGTTGCTCTTTATTTTCATACGTTCTTCTTCTTTAGCCTTGCGTGGATTTAAAGGTGGCAACAATTTGCCATCCCAGTGTACAGTTACAGTAGCCGGTACCTCGCTCTGGTAATCAAGCTCATTCGCTTTTCGGTATGAATTCTTTGAATGGAGGACTTGCTTATAGGAAATTCGTCAGTGCCTCAATGGTTGCTTCAATAATCAAAACAGCATTTCTCATACTTAACTGACACCTATCTAATGCTGCCACTAGTTTTGGAGTTATGAAACATTTCCTCATTTGATTTTGATTAGTATCAGGTTGTGTGCTCTGATTTGGGATGGAGGTATAAATAAAATGATCATTAGATCTCGTACCCTTGCTTTTCGTCGTGTAATTAAAACTACATGAATATGAAGCCCTCAAAATAGCTTTTTGATTATTCAACAGTAGATATTTTCTGAAGCTGAGTTTTTTGTACCGAAGCGGCTGCGCAGGCAGAAGCCTAAATGCCGGGACACCGCGGCTGCTGTGATGATCCCAAAGAAGTTTTGTTAATCCGAGTTTTGAACTGCTTAAGGTTAGTAGAACTGGGAAAAGCTTCCTCTTCTGGGTTGTTCCACAATCTTGACACCCTCGAGACAAAGGAGCGATCGTATCGGCCAGTTCTGGATTTACTAATTTCGACACGGTTAGGAGGGGAGGCCAAAGTCTGTCAGGTACATCGCGCGGCGGCACCAGGGAATAGAGCTCTGAGGAGCAAAGCCCGTTAGTTAGACGAGAGCTAGATCGCCGACGGCCCGCAGGTGCTAAATTGTCCCAAAACTGTCTGTTAGAGAAGAGTCATCGATCAGTCGGACAGCTCTCCTCTGGACAGCATCGAGCATACATAATGTAGTCGAGGCGGTAGCACCCCAAACGTGTGAGCAATACTCGAGGCTAGGCCTTATCTGGACCTTGTATAGAGTGAGAAGGTCAAGCGGAGAAAAGTACTTCTTAGCCCTAAACAAGTCGCCTAGCTTTTTCCCAGCAGCTGCCGCTAATGACGAGATGTGTTCGTGCCAGATCAGGTTTTCGGTGATCTGGACTCCAACCAGCCGAAATGAATGGCTCTTTGGGAGAACTCGGCCATCCGTCGAAAGCGGATGAGCGCTAGGACGCTTTTTGTTCGTACAGTAGGTACTGAGTTTTGGAAGCGTACAAGATTATTGCATCCCCAAGCAGTAATAACCTCCAGGTCTCTCCTCAAAGAGGAAGTCGTCGCTAGTCTTCTTTTTCCCAGCTCAGCGGTAAAGACAGACTTGTCACTCTGAATTCCTGCATGTAGAGTGCTGTCATTAGCGAAGCTGTGGAATGGGTTGGTCGTGCAGGAAAGGAGGTCGTTGATATGTAAGAGGAACAGTGTCGGAGCCAAGACCGATCCCTGGGGAACAAGCGCGTTGACGTTGTAGGCTGAAGAGGAGAACCCGTCAATTACGATGGATATCTGCCGGCCAGAGATAAAGTCAGCCACCCATCCGCAAAGCTTTTCTGGGAGGCCATAGGATGGAGCTTTGCCACAGCTGATCGAACGCTGTCGTGATGTCAAGTTCAACGACATGGGCCTCACCATAAGACTGGATGAGTTTACTC
The DNA here is from genome assembly GCA_963669975.1 of Acanthoscelides obtectus. Taxonomy (NCBI): domain Eukaryota; kingdom Metazoa; phylum Arthropoda; class Insecta; order Coleoptera; family Chrysomelidae; genus Acanthoscelides; species Acanthoscelides obtectus. Next base: position 54,003,666 of record CAVLJG010000004.1, read on the forward strand.
CACAATTGCGTGACGTAAGATACGAGGTCTCCATGTGAATCGCTGGTGCCGGAAACCATAATGCCTGTCACTAATCAAGCGCTGACGTTCGAGGTAATCCAGAAGCTCGCGATTCCATCACCTTACGTATAACAGAAATCAGAGCTATAGGCCTGTAGTTGTAAGGGTCGGTCTTATATCCTTTTTTGGGATAAATTGGACATGAGCAAATTTCCAGTTCTCTGGGAAGGTGCCGGATTCATAAGATATCTGGAAGAGACGCGAAAGAACTGGTGCAAGCTCCGCTGCATACCTTTTCAGTACAATGGCAAGAATCAAGTCCGGGCCAGGAGCTTTGTTGATGTCGAGCGACAAGAGCACTCATCTTACGGCCTTATCCCTGAATGTTGCCTCCCGCATAGTGTAGAGAACCCTTTGAATTGACGGCACTTGGGCTTTGGGGGGGGCGTCCATGGTGGAGTTGGCAGCAAAGATCTTGGGGTTCTGTGGGCCTTGATCTTCTGCTGGCGAGCAGTGTCACACAATTTCTTAAACCAGCCGTTAGACCCTGGTTTAGGCACTTTCATTGTATGAGGGATATATTCCTCCATTCCGACGTAAATAATTTCAGTTATCGGAGAACATCCGCGTCAGTGAAACAGACATCTCTCCAAGGAAACGTAGAAGTCTCTGAGCCCGTCCGAGTCGGCATGTCCGTAATGCCAAATTTTGCGGCCTTAGCGAGTTTCTGCTGCCACAGCGGGTTCTGAACGAAACCTAAACTCCACAACACCGTGATCTGAGTTACCCAGAAGGGACAGGACTGCAGTGCTATAAGGGACAGGATGCGTGGTCAGAAAGAGATCCAGCAGGCTACCGGCATGTGACGAGACGCGGGGTAAAAAAGTAGGGCTCGTCACTATCTGGGTCGGCCCTTGAGAAAGAGCGAACGTGCACGACTTGCTGCATCGGTCTTGTTTGAGCCAAACCAAAGCTCATTATGGGCATTGAAATCACCAAGGAGAACTACCTCTGAAGTGGGGTGATTGATATTCAGAAAGTCGATCTTGCCGACGAGGTATTCAATCAGGTCATCCCAGTTATAGTCCGAGGGAGAGCGACAAAGGCAGAAAATAAATTTGGGGGATGTTTTGGAGACGAAGCCACAGAATCTCCTTCCGGTCTGATTCCAAAGAAACATCTCTGGAGCGGGAAAGTCTGTTGCAGACAGAAGCCACAACTCTCCCGTTCTTTCTCAGATTGACGTGCACCTCGTAATTTGGGAAGCTAAGATGGTTAATCGGTGCAGACTCTGAGATTTTTGTCTCCGCCGAAAAAAGCATGGCGGGACGATTGGATTCCAAATAGTGATGAACAGCATTATTGTTGCTGTTAATCCCGAAGATGTTCGTGAAACAAATTTTATCTTGGATGTTGTTCCCTCGTGTCCACCCTCTACCCGAACATTCCGAGAGTGGATTGAGTTTACGTCCGGAATTCTTAGTACTCGAGGGATCCATCATCATTATTATTCTTTGTTTTGGAAGATAACTGACTGCATAGCTTAGGTGTAGAAACATGCAGACACCCTGGTAAAAGCTAGCGGGTGGTACCGTCTCGGTCGACTGGCCCTTGTCTACCACATTCTTTTTGCGTGTTAATGATAATGAATAGGCCTAAAGTGGCCCGTGGGGGGACTTATACCGCCACCCGGCAATCGGTACTGAGGTATTCCTTAACTCGTGTACAATCACTTGAACGGGAAGAAGTTGGATACCGGATAAAACAACTTCCAGCACAAGCTGACTACGAGGGCTGTCTCTTAAGTTCTGCATATAAAAACATAGTAGGCCGCGCGGATCGAACGTCAGTACTGAATCTTAACCTCACACTTTGGTAAACTTAAATTCAAAGTTTCACAATAATACGTGCAGTGTTCTCACTACAGTGAATTGTTAAGTGTCACCAAGTCATTAGAAAAATGGAACTCAACCGAGAACATTTTCGCGACATAATTTATTACAACTTTCAGACACAATTATCGCAACAAGAATGCATTGCTGAGTTACTGTCTGTTTCCGGCAACGAAGCGCCACATCAGTCGACAATTTCCAGTTGGGTTGGTATGGAGAATTCAAACGTCGACGGGTGAGTCTTAGCACCAAAAACGAAAGTCACCCAGGAAAACGTCGATGCTGTGCGCAAACTCATCATTGAACATAGACATGTAACATATCGCGAGATTGAGGCGTCCTTGAAGATCTCAAAGACCTCAATTCAAAAAATTTTACATGAAGAATTAGGAGTAAGAAAATGATCTTCTCGTTGGATACCCCACCTGTTGACTGAAGAGCAGAAAGCAGCCAGGGTTAATTGGTGTCAAAAAACGCTTGATCGTTTCAATTCCGGAAACTTAAAAAAAGTGTACAGCATTGCTGGTGGTGATGAATCGTGCATTTACTGTTATGAACCAGAAAATAAATGACAGTCGGCTGTTTGGGTGTTCCAAGGTGAAGAAAAGCCAACAAAAGTCATCCGTTCTCGAAGTGTTTCGAAAAAGATGGTCGCGACATTTGTATCAAAAGCGGGTCATATTGCAACAATTCCTGTTGATGAGCAACGAACTGTTACTACGGATTGGTATACCACAATTTGTTTGCTAAAAGTCATCACCGAGCATCGAAAAATCAACCCCGAAAGAAGAATCATCCTCCACCAAGACAATGCAAGCTCGCACACAGCCCAAAAAAGAAGGCAGTATTTAACGGAAGAAAACGTGGAATTATTGGACCATCCTCCATATAGTCCCGATCTAAGTCCTAACGATTCCTTTACTTTCCCGAAAATTAAAAACAGACTGTGTGGTCAAGGGTTCCAGTCACCAGAAGAAGTAGTTGACGCATTCAAATATGCCGTATTGGATCTGCCAGCAAACGAGTGGAATAAGTGCTTCGAAAATTGGTTCGAGCGCATGCAGATGTGTATCAATCTTCGTGGAGAATACTTTGAAAAACAATAAAGACATTTAAAATTATCTACCCTGTTGTTTTATTTCCATATGCAAAACTTCAAAGACTTTGGCCAAGTAGCGCGTGAGAGGGCTTGGAGGAATTGACGATACGGAAAGGTGCAAGGCGCGAGAGTCTAAGGAAGATCACCGACGAGATACCTAGATGACATTACGTAAGAAGTCGGAGTCCCACAGATTCAGTAGTACTCGAGCCATCGCTAATCAGTGGTTTCACGAGCATGGAAGGATGGTTGGTATGCGTACGGTATATAGCCGAATACGACAGGTGGTCTTTAGTGACGAATCCCGCTACTGTCTGGGGATGCACGATGGTCGGGCAAGAGCGAGAAGGCGACGAGGTGAAAGACGTGACCCACAATTTGACAGAGAGCATCACGTTCACCACATTGTGGGAGTTATGGTATGGGTGCTTTTGCTTATGGTAGCAGATCACCAGTAATTTTCATCAGAGGCAATATGACAGCCCGACGCTGTATTCAGGAAATAGTGGAGCCTCATATTATTCCATACGTAAACACCATCCAAAACCCGATTTTTCAGCACGACAATGCCAGACCGCATGTTGCCGGAGCATCAACCGTTTACCTTTGCCACCACGATCGCCTGACCTATCTCCAATTGAACATGTCTAGGACCCGATAGGTCGCAGGCTCTTGAATTTGCAACACCCTCCACAGATTTTAGCAGCTCTTACTCACGAAGTATCCTGGAATAAGGAACAGGATATCGACCACCTTATCAGCACGATGCCCAGGCGTGTCAATGAGTGTATAAGAAATCGTGGATCCTTAACACATTATTGAACCAGCTTCTGTATTCAGTTGACGAATCAAGCTGAAAATTTAATCATTTTGCTAGCAAGGGACACTGATCATATAAAAATTATTAAAATCGGATAAACATACGTAGGTGTTTATCTTTTTTTGCTACTCAGTACACTCCGTAGTCCTCAAGCTAATGCTAGTTTCTTCCCTGCTATAAGTATCGACCATCTAGCAACGGTGCTGAACCACACCAGCTAACCATGCCATCAGGGCCAGTCTCGATACTGTAACTAGAGAGAACCGACGATGCAGTTAGTATCAGAGGGTGCTTAGCGTATTAAGGTTACCGTCCGAGTACGTGTCGCGTCTATAAATATTTCTCGCCCTTCTATCTTGAGAGCAAATGTACGGGAAAATCTTTGATGTGTGAAATATTTACAAGGTGCGTAAAATGACCTAGGTTGGAAGCTTATAAATATACTGCCCTCAAAAAAATGAGATATAACCTCCCCAACACCAGGTTTTCAGCTCCTACAATTTTTTTTCTGAAAATAATCAGGAGCCTCTGAAACGTCATAAAAACTAGCCCAATCATTTTTAGGGATTTTGCCCCTAGCTTCGCCTCCAAGATTTTTCTTCCTTGGCGTAGTAGCAACCTCGTAAGAAAACTTCAACAAAATCCCAGCTGTAGTTCTCAAGTTATAGCCGGGCCAAGGATTAGCGGACACATAGACCGATGGAAATGAGTGACATGGTATTTATACAGGGTACGGCACTGGAATGTGACACATTTTAACGCGCCACTGCCTGACACATGAATGAGTGGGGGAGTTCTATTTATGACTGATGTGTTTGTTATTGTATGCAGTTTAGTAGCTATGGAGAATTGGCCGGTTAATCAACGTGGGTTATGTATGTACATGTCATATAACATCCAAGCATTTCAACAGCTTCACCGTTCGTAAACCGCATTTGGTAAGCAAAAAAATTGCTCAAAGCACTCGTAACGCAAAACTACTGACAGCTATTGACAATTTGAGAATTATATATTTTTTTTATTACGTATTAGTTTTGCTGTATTCCATGGCCTGCTTCTATTAATTGTCACCCTCAAAATAACTTCCTTCTGCAGCCACCCAGCGGTGGAGACGGTTCTTCCACTCCTCATAGCAATACTAGAATTCCGATAATGTAATAGCATTTCAGCGGTCGGTTACAGCCGTTTGAATGTATTCGACTGGTCCAAAATGTGTTCCCTTGAGGTCATTTTTCAACTTAGGGAAGAGAAAATAGTCACAAGGACTCAAGTTCGGCGAATAAGCTGGCTGAAGAGCCTCAGGAATATTTTTACTGGCCAAAAACTCGTTTATTGACATTGCTGTGTGACAAGAAGCATTATCGTGATGCAACACCAAATTGTTCTTGATCTGATGAACGGTGGTGTGAGTCAAATTCAACTCTTCCCCATTCATTCTGACTGTTAACCGACGATCTGACCTGATTCTGTCGATATACTCATCGGTTCTTGAAGATGAAGGCCTTCCGCTTTGTGTTTCATCCTCAATCGACTCTATCCCTTTTCAAAATGCCTTAAATCACCGAAAAACCTGGGTTCTCGATAAAACACTATTCCCGGAGGCCTGCTGAAATTTGCAAGAGTTTCCGTTGCACTGTGCCCATGTCTGAAGCAACCTGCACACTGTTGCTTAAAATTGATCTTACTCATTTGTTTCACGCTACGTGCAACCAAATGACGCGAGCAAGTCCAAACTTGTACTGAAGGCCACAAAACATATACATATATATATATATATACTGAAAGAACGCTTACTTCAGAAGGCGGATTACATGTTCCCCTGTCTCACCTCCAAGCCCCGCGCCTCCAGTGTTGCCAGATCGAACACTACGTTGCCAGTCTTACACTTAATTTACAGGCCTTGTATACAAAAAAATGTTCCAAATTTTCCAAGTAAAAACGTATTCACCATAGGTATATAACATATTTTTCTCCAGATGAAGAATTCGCCTATACCGGTCGTTTAAATGGGAGGCAAAGTCGCTCATTTTGGTCACTGAGTAAATTATATTTAGAAAGTTTGTCAATTCAGAGCATTTTCGGAGACAGAGACGAAAAACTTATTTTTTTATTGAGTTTATTTGAGGCGGGATTTCAAAATAAAGTGCACATTGCCACACTTTTTCTCCTTTACGAGCTGACGTAATCAGAATTTCGAGTTGAAGTTTCATATTTTGTCCTTAATCATCAAATTCATTTTTTCTTATGGATATTTGATTTTTGCACAGGTGAAGAGGGTTTTAATTCTGATTTAAAGAATATAATTATGTAACATACATTGCCGTTGTCAAAACTGCGTTATTTCAAAAGAATAATATTTTTATAGTTGGCGTAGAAGTGTTTATTCAATTACGTCACTAATTATTCCAGTTTTTGAGGAACGTACATATACTGAGTGACAAAAAAGTAAACACCTACGTATGTTTATTAGAATTCAAAAAATTTTTACATATTGATTTATCTTGCCATGAACAACAAGTGATGAAATGGTAAGGTTTTTCTGTATATCGATAAGAGAAGTTTCTAGGAGGACCAACAGATCCTTACGCATTATACGGCAGTGTGAACCAGCGTGGACTCAGGAAGGTCGATGACAGCGAGCGAGGGCATTTGGACATCCCAGAGGGACCACAGAGCGGCAAGACCGTCGGTTAAGACTTCTGGCTCTGAGAGACAGATTCAGTAGTACTCGAGCCATCGCTAATCAGACGTTTGAAGAGCATGGAAGGATGGTTGGTATGCGTACGGTATATGGGCGAATACGACAGCATGGCTTTTTTCTTATCGCTCACATTGGGTGCTACGTCTCACAGCTGAACATCGGCGTAACCGTTTGCTCTGGTGTAGAGAAAGAATTCTATTGGACCAGGAATGGAATCAGGAGCCTCATCTTATTCCATACCTAAATACCATCCAAAACCCAATTTTTCAGCAAGACAATGCTAGACCGCATGTTGCCAGAGCTTCGTTAGCCTTCATGGATCAACATTGCATCAACCGTTTTCCGTGGCCACCACGATCGCCTGACCTACCTCCAATTGAACATGTCTGGGACATGATAGGTCGCAGGCTCTTGAATTTGGAACACCCTCCACAGAATTTAGCACCTCTTACCCGCGAAGCTGCAGTTGCCTGGAATGAGATACCCCAACAGGACATCGACCACGTTATCAGCACGATACCCAGGCGTGTCCATGAGTGTATAAGAAACGGTGGATCCTTAACCCATTAATGAACCAGCTTCTGCAGTCACTTGAAGAATGAAGCTGACAATTTAATCATTTTACTAGTGAGTAGTAATATACTAAATTTTTTTCGAATCGGCTGAACATACGTAGGTGTTAACCTACCTTCAGGCAGCAGCGGTGGCCGCAGTAGTAGACTCTTCGGTCTCCTGATCAGTCGCAGTGCGCTGTGCGGGTTGGAATCCCGTCCCAGGAGGAATTTTTCTCGTGGCTATGGATATTGTGATTGTCCGTAGGTGGTAGACGGTCTCTGACTGTCGAACTCGGAGTCCGTGTGGCGTTCCCCCTGTCCTCTGTATCCCCATATAGCCCCACGGTACCCCATGGGTGTTTAAGCCTGAGGCCTTCGTGGTAGTTGAAGTATAAAAAAAAACATGCAGCAGCCTGGAAGCCTTAACTTACTGTGAAATGTTTCTGTAGCTCCTTAAAATTATAGTTTTCAGTGATTTCATTAGTATCATTAAATAATATGAAAAAGCTAGCATTATCTTGTTCTAAAATATCTCATTGTTCAAGTTGATAATAGAAACTGTTTATTAAAACAAATATGACTATCCGATAATTCTAAACAAAAACTTTGTTCATTATTGCTCCGCAATATTAATGCATATTAGACGTATTTGAAAGAATTATAAACTTTATTCAACTTTAATTTACGATTAGAGAGTAAACGACGTACGTGAATTCTAATTATGCCTCATTGTAGAAAAAGTTAATGTTAATGAGAAATTTATCTTGAAATTCAATTTCAGGTAAATTGAGGCAAAAATTTAATTCTGTTTTTTCGTCTTTCTCCGGAAATACGCTGCATTGCCACTTTTTTAATTGCCTAAATGCCCAACTCTTCCTTCATCTTGACTTCGTATCTCTTACCGTTTCCGAGATCTCAATGATGAAAGTAGAATTGGAAGCACTCGGTACGTTTTCTTCTGAAAACTAATGTAGGTAACTAAATGTTCATCAAATTATCAAGGGTCGACCCTAGAGCCTCGTGACATCCGCATGGTCACCTCGTATTAAGTTGGCATGATTTATTCTTATTCCCCTAATATGAAAGTGCCGATTTATCATTATGTATTCTGTTTAATATATTTATTTTCAAATAGTTCCACGTCTTACTACGTTCACTATTAAGTCATAAATCACTTCGCAAGATTAACAGTCGCGTCGAATGGAGGTATTGAATGAAATCCACCATTGCGAAACATTGTTATGCATCAGGTGTCTAGCGTGATATGTATGCTATTTTCTTTACGCGTTAAATTGCACTACAAATTTATTCATGTTTTATGGTTTAGGGTGTCAATAAAATTTTGGAAAACGTTTGGACATAACAATTACACGGTTATGTGTAAAATCAAATTAGGTGAAAGTAGAAACAAGAAATTGAAAAAAATTGGGGTTACGTCAGTCGAAGTCCTACTGTATTTTTCACGAGTCTCCATTATGGTAGAATAACAGCCGATTATCTAGTAATATTTCAAAATTCCCCATATCGACAACTGTCACACAATTCTGACGGATCCGTCAGCGCCAGCCGAATTTTGTTGTGTTTTTTTGTAAGCTACGGATTAATTTTGGAGTTGCTACAACTTATTTATTTAGGAAAGTTCCTTCGCTTGTAAAAAACGCTACCTGAAAATGGCTGCTAGGCAGGATTAAAATAAGATAAACAGCTTTTGACTTCGTTAATCATCTCGCTTTTTTGAACTTCAAACACCATATGATTTTAAAGAGCAATGTAATACGCATATTACACTGATGAGGGATGATTAATCCGAAACACGTGTCTACATTATTTTCACATGTGAAATTACAGCTACTGGAAAGGACAACACAGTCTGTTCTATTGACTTACCTCATAATCTGTAAATCCCAGAAGTACAATAATAATTTTCTAATAAACAATTTTCTATGTGTACTTTATTGTCAAAATTCCCAGTCACTGAAAAGTATCTAGATATTGAACAACAGTTCTGGACGCGGTCCTTAGTTTCACCAAATCTATACCCGATTTATTATTGCCCACGTTACAGACTAATAAAAAGATGTCACTTGCTGACCAGTCGTTTACCTCAGTAGACATCAAAAATTAATGGGTACTCGCGAAATAGGGTTTATGTTTATGGATACCAATTTTCCTGAAAGCCGAGAGGGAAAGTCACGACATTAAATGGTATTTGATTCTAACAATCGCAACCCCGAAAAATTTTAGATAACTTCATACCTTTATCTTTTCTTCGCAGACTGTATCCGCTTGTCTAAAAAGCACTCAAAATTGACAGCTTGTAAGTCAGTCACTTTTGCAGATAGAGCAGTAAACTTTTCGTCAAAACGAAATACATAAGCCATAGTTTCTCGTTGCTCATACGTTTTTTAGATTCTGTACGTCTCTTATGCGAGATTTTCATAAGCAAAAAATCTACGTTTCCTCGAAAAATTTATACAACCATGTATATTATTAGGGATTCTGGTTACCCTTTTTGATACTCCTCATTTTAGTCCAAATTTCTGAGTGATTGAATTAATAAATTTCTGAGTTATCCGCAGTCTCCCAGCAATTACTGTCCTAAATTGAATATAATACAGCATCGTTCATGGAAAGGAGGGATTTTTAGAGGGTGAGAGGTAATCTCAGTGAAAGGTTGTACCTATTCATGATGCCATCTAGAAGGTCTTACCCAGGAAAATAATTATTTGTGATTTTGTAAATTATCACACGCTTTTTTTTGTTTTGAGATTCATGCACTTATTTCACTACCACCCTACCTGTTGGTGTTGTGTAAACGCACAATCCAAAAACGACTGCGCAGATTTGGATAAAATTTGCTACTTAATCTTTCAGAATCAGTGCGGCGTAAATTATGAACAACAAGTAAAAAATATATAAAAAACAATTTCAAATTTCATTTTCTAGATTTTTCGGCATATTAATTTCTAAGCGTAGTCAAGGACAATTATTATTCGAAGGATCAACAACAGAATGTATAACTACTTCAATGAAATCGTTTTTAACGTCCTTAGGTCTAAAATGTATCAATACAGAGTGTCCCAAAACTTGAGAATTTTCTTTTCAGAAGCAACTACGTTTGAAATAATAAAACCATTGTGAGGTAAAACACCAGCGAAAATATAAAAAAGGAATTGAGAAAATTATACACTGTTCATTTAATCAGGTATTTCAATTACTGCCCTGTCACTTGTTTTGCTCCTGAATGCTGTTGAACTTGTCGCCGTTCCATTAAAAACACAACGGCGTTGACTGCTTCTTAAGTTTGCAACATTTGTCTAGATCTTCTATTGTAGCGACTTTGCACGAGCCAAACAAACCTACCCCGCTCGGGACGGAAACATCTGGACAAACAGAGGTGCGTTTGTAAATCACTTGGCAACACAGTAATAGAACGTGGATTGACAGATGCAATTTTACTCTAGAATACTGTGAAACTTTATTTTTAGAACGCCTAAATTATTACAGTCATGTAATGACACTTAATGACAGCCGACTAATTTCTAACCATTGTAGTTATTAAGGCCCGTATCGTCAGTCGTCCCTACAATTGTGGGGCGCCTTTATGACCTACTTGATTGTCATAGTTTTCTACTTCTCCGTGTCAGCGCTCTATTTTGAGGTTATGTCACAAACATCTATTTGCATCAAATTGTGCTTGCTTTTGAGTTATATCATGTTTTATAAGCCTGTAATTTCCTACAATTTAAAAAGAAAACATATCTTCACAATAGGAGAGCGCTGACGCTTACACGGGACAAGTGTAATCTAGAAATTTTTGAAGGAGAGAAAGGAGTATGACAATCAAGGAGGCCATAAACGCGCCCTACAATTGTAGGGACGACTGACGATACGGGCCTAAGAGACCCTAGGGATGCGAGGTAGCGTTTATATATTCTGCAACAACCGCATCATTGTAGTCGACGGTTGCAAGAATTTTTCGGTACTCGGTAAATTTTTGTTTTTCGGTATTCGGAAGTTATAACAATTTTCCAAAGTGAGCCTATGTTGGCATCAAGTTACAGTTGCCAATAGTGAATATAATCATTGCCCCGAATATTGCGTTTTTTGGTTAGTTTAATAGCCATAAACAGGCTTTGGGATCTGTGGAATGCAGCCAGTTTTCGGTGCTGTGTTGTCATGTCCTGCTAGAATTTCCCAATAACATGAGTACTACTAGTGGTGAGAACAAACGGACGAATTCGCGCTCTGCAAGTACCGTGTGTGAGTGTGCAATTTTCGCCCAAATCCTATTTGAGGTGAAAAAGAAATTGGATGTATGCTACAAGATCATCAGTGGCCAAAACGCCAAGATCGAGGAGCTCAGTACTGCAGTTGCCGAACTGAACAAGAAACTGGAGGAGCAGGAATGTGCAAAAAAGGAAGCAAATTGCTGTCAGGCGTATGGAGTCGTCAGTCGTGCAGTAAAGAGGGTAGTAACTCATGAACACATTTTAATCGTGAAGCCGTCAAAAGAAACTGATGGTGGAACACTCAAACAATAGCTAATGAATAAAATTAATCCTGAACGACTGCAGGTGGGTGTCCAGATTAATACTGTTACAAACAAAGGAAATATTATACTGAAATGTGATAACCAACAATCTCTGCAAAAAGTGAAGGCTTCTATTGAATCAAGTTTTTCGAAGAACTGCTCTGTTGCTCTTCCAAAAAAGCTGAATCCGCGAATAAAGGTCTCAGGTGTCTTTAAACTAGAGTACAATAGTGACGCTGAAGAACTCAAAAATAAAATCATCAACCAAAATCCTGATCTGACGGAAAATAATGACGCCTTTAGCTTCAAAATCGTTTATAAATATCCAATAAAGAAGGATACCTTTGATATTATCGCGGAGTTAGACCCGTTTTCCTATCATACATTGATGAGACGAGGAATGCTAAATATTGGTTGGACCAGATGTCGTGTATACGAGCATCTTTCCGTATTGCGCTGTTACAGATGCTGCGAATATGGACATATACAAAAGAACTGCACTAATTCGATTCCATGTCCGCTTTGCGCTGGGAACCATGAGAAAAAACAATGCAAAAGCAATATTCTAAACTGTAAAAACTGCGTGTCTATAAAAGATAAATTCAATAAAGTTGTTGATACCAACCATGCAGTATGGGATAACAAATGTTCTTGCCTTCAAAAAGCGGAAGGTATTATTCGTAGTAAAACTAATTACTCTTTTTTACTTATCTTATTACTTTCTTCGTATCATTTCATAGTTTATTTACACTTTTATTCCATACAACTAGTTTTTATTGCAGTTTCTCGACTGTACTTTATTAAACTACTTCTACTACTAGACACTACTGTACTTTTTTATATATCTTATTTGGGATTGAAAATTTCATAATGACTTTACTGTCTGAACATGATGTTATCCAAAAAGGAAGAGCACAATTTGTTGATTGGCTGTTCGAATGTCAGATCGTTAACTAGCTCGTTCGCTGATATCAGAGAGTACATACTAACACAACATTTTGACATTATTGGCTTAACAGAGACCTGGCTGAAACCTAGCGTTGATAGTAGCAATGTTCACATTCCTTTATATCAATTTTTTAGATCAGACAGGTTTGGCAAAAGAGGTGGAGGGGTTGCTATGTATGTGAAGACAGGACTACGTTGTTCAGAGATCCATCATCTCAGTACTGAGGACGATGCCACATTAGAACAACTTCGGATAAAAATTAAAGTCAACAAACAAAACCTTACAGTCGGTGTTGTTTATAAGCCGCCTAATGTTGATTATCACACTTTAGCAAATTTGGAAGAAACCCTCACCGATTTTTATGCCGAATCTGCTAATGTAATATGCATGGGAGATTTTAATTTTTTAGCAATAGCGGACCTGAATACGTATTTTTATCAAACATGTTGAAAGACTTGCGTATGCAACAGGTTATCGAGGAAGAAACTAAAGTCTGTGGTAATAGCCCGATTGACCTTATCCTTGTAAGCAATAATGTTAATACTACAAAAAGTGGAACCCATATCAGATCACTTTTTTATTTACTTCTGTGTAGAGTGTCGGCAATCCACCACTTCTACTAAATATGTTTTTACACGTGATTTACAAAACATGGATAAAGTTCTGCTGGTTGAAGTTGCTTCTGTGTTATATTGGCTGGGAGTGGTTCACCTTGGCGATATTGACCTAAAAGTTCAATACTTCCATGATCTAATATTCAATGTGTACTTGATATATGTGCTCCTTATAAAACGAAAAAGATCAGTAAAGTTCGTCTTCCCTGGATTACGTCAAACATCAAATTTATGATACAGTTAAGGAACAAAGCGTATTCAAGGTACAAAAAAGTCGTAAAAAGCATGTGTTCTTCAGATGAAATTAATAACAAGTGGATATATTATAAACAGCTACGAAACCTGGTAACTGCTTCTATAAGACGGGAAAAAAGCCTATATTGAGCATCAGCTTAAGATAAGTAAGTCTTCTCGGGACTGGTGGAGGTCAATCAAACATCTTGGCATTCATGGGACGCATAACAATGATGAATTTGTAAATTCAATGGGAGCGGATTCATTAAATGACTTTCTCGTAAATGCTGTACCTGAGAAGCCCATTGATGAGAGTACATATAACCATTATCTACTGAAGAACAAATTCTTGAAAGTTTTAATGAAATCAAGTCGCACGCAACAGACCTGATGGGCTTAATATTGATATATTTTCATACGTTCTACCTTTTTGTGTGAAAGCTCTAAGGCACATTATTAATTTTTCGCTAGAATGTGGATGCGTACCAAAAAAATGGAAACCAGCTAGAGTGAGACCAAGACCTAAAAATGATAATCCACAAACTCCAGGAGACTATAGACCTATTAGTGTTCTACCGCTTTTATCTATACTAAGTGACATATAAATCCGAACACCCAGTTTAAATGGTTTTATTTTAATAAAAGTTGGTGAATGTATTTATCTTACTGTAAATAACAAGTGAAAAAGTGTTCAGCCTTATCAGTTGGACATTCCGGTTTTTATACTGCTTTTTTTTAATTCACTAACGCTCTAAAAATGAATATTTCAGCCGCAGTAAAGAATCAACGTTGGCGGATTTTGGTTCCTGACATCCTTTACGATCGGTTACGATGCCTAGAGTACGGAGACCTGTACGATTTCGTCAACTTAGTGAGTTTGATAGGGGCCGTATAGTGGGACTTCGGGAAGCTGGACTTTCTTTTCGGGCAATTGCAGTTAGAGTGCAAAGAAGTGTAGAAGACCCTGTGGTTAGGTGTTGTCAGGCATGGCTTCGAGAAGGCCGTACGCAAAGAGCAAGGGGCACTGGACGCCGCCGTAGAACAACAGACCGTGAAGATCGCCGCCTAAGATTATTAGCCTTAAGGGACCGTTTCTCCACTACCAGGTCCATTGCAAATGAATGGTTTGCAGAACACGGAAGACCTATTGGCATGCGAAGTGTTTACCGACGAATGAGAAGTTTTGGCTTGTTTTCATACCGGCCACACTGGGACCTCCCTTTAACTCGAGAACACCGACGTAATCGCCTTGAGTGGTGCAGACAATGGTCACTCTGGGATCAGGAATGGAACAGTATTGTCTTTAGTGACGAGTCTCGATTTTGTTTAGGCATGCACGATGGTCGTGCCAGGGTTAGAAGGCGACGTGGTGAAAGGAGGAATCCACAGTTTTTTGTTGAAAGACATGTTCATCACACTGTTGGAGTTATGGTTTGGGGTGCTATAGCTTATGGTTCCAGGTCACCTTTAATCTTCATCAGAGGTAACATGAACGCGCAGCGTTATATCCACGAAGTTCTAGAACCCCATCTTTTACCCTATCTTGACACCCTGGCAGATCCAACTTTCCAACAAGATAATGCCCGACCACATGTTGCAAGAGTCACAATAGTCTTCTTTCAACATAATGATGTCACATTGTTACCATGGCCACCAAGATCTCCCGACTTATCCCCAATTGAGCACGTGTGGGATATGATGGGTAGGAGATTGCTCACTTTGCAACGTCCTCCTCAGACTCTAAAAGTACTTCGAGAGGAGTTGGTGGTTGGCTGGAATGAGATACCACAGGAGGACATTGACCACCTGATCAGAAGCATGCCTAGGCGCGTTGGAGAATGCTTAGCACCGCAGGGTACATCCACACATTATTAAAGGTCAAAGGGCTTTAAAGCAGTGCAATCATTTTGAAATTTTTATCATTTACTTATTATGCTTCATTAAGTACTTATACAAAATTTTATTAAAATAAACCCATTTAAACTGGGTGTTCGGATTTATATGTCACTTAGTATAAAATCTTGAGAGAATTGTTCATGAACAAGTGTTATTTTATATTGAAAGAAATAAGTTAATCCCGAATAGACAATCAGGATTCCGAAAAAACCCACAGCACTGTTACAGTTTTAACTGATCTTTGCGCTATTGATGGTTCTTGTGTAACAACAGCTGTTTTGACTGTTTGAATCATAGAATGCTTCTAGCGAAGTTACATTACTTTGGATTTTCTCATGAATCAGTTACCTGGACGCGTACAGAGGGTCAAAGTTGGGCATTGTTTTTCTGATGAAAAGGAACTGGCTAAAGGTGTCACTCAGGGATCAATTTTGGGCCCGATTTTATTCACTTTGTATGTCTCAGACCTAGTTAACTCCATCAAGTTCTGTCGTGTGCACTCATACTCTGATGATACTCAGATTTACCTTTCATTCACTCCCTCTGCGTGTATCGAAGCAAACAGAATGTTAGCTGCCGATTTAAACAACTTATGTAACTGGTTCGAGAACCACGGCCTATGCATTAATTCGAAAAAGTCTGCTGTCATTACGTTCAAATCCAAACACAGTAATTTTGAGAGTAATCTAATGAATCTATGTATCGAAAATGAAACACTAGTTCATAAATCGACAGTACGCAATTTGATGAATATCTAACGTTCCACGATCTTGTCACAAAAATCGTTCAGAACTCTTACGCGAAACTTAAAACACTTTACAGTTGTAAATCTGTTCTGCCACAAAAAAACGAAAATTAGACTCTCTGACTCTCTGATTTTGAGTAAACTGCAATATGGTGATTCGGTTTTTGGTCCATGCCTGACACAGGCTGAGACGTACAGGACTCAAAAGGTTCAAAATAGTTGTGTTAGGTATTCTCTTGGTGTAGCAAGAAGAGAGAGAATTTCTAATCATTTAAAAGAAATAAATTGGCTTACGATGCGGCAGAGATGGATGGTTCACTTAATAACACTGGTCCACACTACACTGATGACAAACACGCCAATATATCTTAATAGTAAGCTTAGTTTGAGGTGTGAACAGCATTGCGTTAACCTACGATTTGTGTGTTACACCTTGGTATCATAAAACTGCTCCATTTAGGAAGTCATTTTCTTATATCGCACCCAATTTATACAATAGATTGCCATCAAGTGTAAAAACACTTTCCAAATTTAGTTTCGCAAAGAAGGTCAAGCAATTCGTTTTAGATAACATTGTTTCAATTTTTGAATAAATTTTAAGTGTCTTTGTTGTATCAGGCTGTTAATATGTATCTTGTACTAACCTATTCATCCTTTTTTGTATCGAGCTTTCTTCCAATGTGTTTAATGAGTGCCTTGTTAGTGTGTGTTCGTGACATTTATATTTTCTTTTAATCTGCTTTTTAATTTGTTTTTTCAATAAAATGTACTGTATTTTTTGTGTAGCTCTGGTTGGTGGTAAGAGCAGCTTCATAGCTGATACCCGCCAGGTAAAATAAAGGCATATTATTATTATTATTAAATTTTGATGATTTTTTAAAAACCAAATAAAATAAGCAAACATTGAATCAAGAGAATGACAAGTGACAGACCTCTTATTCCCAAGGTTTTTGAGCTCGGGAAGAAAAGCACACTTTTGACATTTCAGAAGAATTACTTTGTTCTATTTCCGAACGCTTGTAAGAGGTACGTCAAACAATTATACAACCCGCGGCATATGATTTGCATACTGACTTACACCCTATTGCGAAATATCGTACCTGACGTCGCACACAGGGTCTGGAAGGCCCATTCGGATTTTTCGCAACCTAATACCTCCGTTATTTCAAGGATGCTGTATGCGATACTATTTAAACTAGCTCACTGCTGCCTGACTTATACGCTTTGAAAAGGAACATTCCAACTTTTAGGACGCCTTGAGAGGAATTTTGCTCAAACTAATAAACAATCGGTTTGCTAGAATTCACTGTCAAAAATTATAGTTTGAATGCAATTATAATTAATGAAGCTTAATGCTTTTTTTCAGGCTCCAGAAAGGGATGAGTCCGCCAATGACGGTCAACCTAACGTCGCCATAGCAACCGCGGTAGCTGGTGGAGGAAGTCGTCATTTTTACCTTCTCCAGCCCGATGGAAGGTTGCAAAGGGTCACCTTACAGAAAACCCAGGAAACAGGAGATGAAGAGAATGAATACACTGCCAATTATCTATTCCAAAATATAGAACCAGAACCAAATGGCGTTTACGCTCCTCTAATCAGTCTAGTTAATAAATAAAATTTTGTAGTATTATAAGAATAAAAAAGATTATTTTTTCATACATGTTTATCTCCAGATGTTTTCTTGACCCTTCATTCTATTCTTTTTTGCAGTCTGAGGAGGTTAAGTCAACTTTTCTATAGTTCCTATGTATTGCCTGTTTTCAGGAATCAGCTAATGGGAATTGTTTTTTATTTCGGATATAGATAAAACGTAACCACATATCCCATGTCAGGCTGACAATGTCAGAAAAGATAGTCTATTACGTACTTTGGTGCACAAGTGTGTTCTCCGCCGGGGTATGAATAGCTTTGTTCACTATTAACTGTGATATATTACCACGTTTGATTTCATTAAGCTTCCGGCAACACGGCCAGAATAAAACCGACACAGTCTGGATCAAACGGTGCTTAGGAAATGCATTGTTCACGAGTACCCATCATGTTCTGACGTCTACCAAGGTGAACAGCATCACAAAAGCGAAACCTTTGTATTAGTCTCTAATGATGGCAATAATGTATTTCAGGACAGTATCCAGAGCTGGGAATTTTGACAATAAAATGCACGAAGCACAGATAATATAAAAATGTTTATTAGAAAATTATTATATTTCATTTGGTTCTTTGGATTTTTTTGCAGTGGTCTCAACAGTTGGCCCATACCTGTATTCAGGAACAATGCATTGTCTTAGTTTTCATGACTTCCTGCAATAGTTGTACATTTTAATCTTATCTTTCTAATTTCTAACTTGTTAGAATTACCTGAGTAATGTTCAGACCTAATTCAAGGACTCGAACATCTTCATTCATATGCTGCCACACATTCTGAATAAATTGTACGGCTGCTTCGTTGCCCTTTGAAGTCATATGGTATTTCAAGTTCCAAAAAGTAGAAATGATTAACATAGCGAAAAAGAGTCTATCTTATTTTATTTCTGCTTGACTTGAAATGTAGTCATGATCATTAGTAGCATTTTGCTTGTAGCGTTTCTTTATGTACGAAGGAACTTTCTACATAAAAGAGTTGTTAGCAGGAATAAAATGAATCTGTAACGAAAAAAACTACAAAATATTGATATGGGGAGTTTTCAAATATCACGAGATAATCAGCTGTTTTATTCAAACGTAATGGATATTCCAATTTATCAAGTAGGGTGGAATTCCGCGCTGTCAAAATAATGGCATAATTAAACGCAATCACCAACAATTTGACTTACTTGTCTACAGTGCCGTTCATAATTTACCTAGGGTTATTTCATTACCACTATTTACGTGGGTGAGAAATATAACTTCCTTTTGACACCCGAGTGTGAACTGCAACGCGCATGCGTTGCCCATTGTAAAAAGGTACCGCCACATTTATGTAATGCTCGTTTTTTTTTGTTTTTTATTATCGATAATCACTCGCATCGATAATCACTCGCATCGATATTTAAGATCTAATCGGATTCCGAACTTCAACTATCAGCATCTGGCATTTCCGTGGGCAATACAATCAGGTACACCCAATAAAAAACTAGTACACACCAAATTTTATAAAAACGGTTATCTGAGTTCAGTCTTTTCAAGTGATACGATCTAGTCAAAGTTGCAACGAAACTAAGATGCACGCAAACTCCCCGACGCACCTCAAAAACCATAAACCCAAATCATAAGGCACCCTAACAAAACAAAATCTTGTGCGATCTGCGCATGTCAGAAACTCCGAATTCCGACAAAATCACGTGTACTCTTTCGACCATCCGAAACCAGTTTTCAAACCAACAATTGATTGGCTGAAACAGCGGACCAGGAATCCCCATCTAGGTTTTACCCTTACTTGAATATTTTTTCTCCAATGAGCATGCTCAGTCGGTTTCAAACCGTTGGAAATGTGATGCTAGAACATTTCTATAATAGAGGGTGTTTCAATAAGAACGCAATATTTCAAGGTTCTACAATCATGACATTTCGTAATAAACAACTGAAATATTTATTGGATTATGGTGTCACTTCGGAATTATGTATGGAACAACCCACCAGGTAAATGGTTGCCACGGCTCCGCTGGCACATGCGCACTCTTTCAATAAAATTTGTGATAACATTTTTGTACACATGTCGTGGTATCTCATTGATACACCGTCTGATTTCAGCTTTCAGTGCTCGGTGGCTTCGGGCTTGTTAGCATAACCAAACCGGGAGATGACTCAACCAGAAGTAAACTCGTGCAACACTGTCAATGTTTCACGAGCAGTATGGCGTGTGGCACCATCCTGCTGAAACCATATGTCATTAAGATCTATATGGCTTCTAATTGTGGCACAAAAAAATGAGTATCATTGCACGATAACGTTCGCCATTCGCTGTTACTGAATTACCCGCCTCGTCCTCAAATCAAAACGGTCAATAGTTCCTCCAGACCATAGTGTACACCAAACAGTGACACGTTTTGGATGCATAGGTTTTTCATGAATTACTCTTGGATTCTCTGTGCCCCAAATGCGGCAGTTTTGCCTATTGACGAAGCCATCGAGATGAAAATGGGCCTCGTCGCTAAAAATGATTTTGTCCGCCAAATCAGCATCCACATCCTGTTGGCCAAGAATCCAATCCACTCCCTACGCTACGTATGGTCTGTTAGCATAAGCTGTTGAGTCAATTGGACTTTGTAGGCATGCAGGTGTAAATCCTTTTAAAATACGCTAGAGATTGGCTGTTTTAATGTCCAATTCTTGAGCCCGATGACGAAACGCCATCCTTGGAGCCCATGTTTGCAATCTGCTCTGATATTTTCTTCCGAACGGCCGCTGCGAGCTCGTCTTGTATGTTTGACTACTATTCATCATTTGTTTGTCTGGGCGGTCCGTAGGACCTTTGCCCATTAGTCACTGTCTAATGTACGTTAGTCGAATCTGTCAGTCCTGGTTGCCCAGAAACCAGATAATGTCAAGGAAGAAGAGAAAGGGAAAGAGAAGGAAAAAGGAGAAGAGCAAAGCAAAACAGAAGTGTTTAGTTTAAGAGGAAACACCTAGACTTTTTGATTTGGTACCCGGATTAATTTTGAGGTGAACTAAAATTCTGATTCGGTTTTGTTAGAGTGTAATTTTATGTTTACTAAAGGTTCGCGCTAATTTTTGATTAAGTGCGAGCCGTGGCATTGAATGCTTACGAACTTGCTCCACTGTGTAGTCCACTGAGTCGCGCAACAGAGGGTTGCTGTGCAATTCCGCTTCACTGTAACGTCGCTGCGCCTGAAACTTGACATAATCCCTCAAGTAAGGAATGTCAAGGTCTCTGTGTGGTGTCTTGTTTGAGACATACCATGCAGTGTTGCAGTACTTGAAGACTTTGCATGAGTGTCTTGGCAAGAAAACACCAAGCCGCACATGCATAAGTAATGGCTGGTCTAATAATCATTTTATATAGGCGAACTTTGTTTATTAAACTCAATTTGGAGGATCTACATAACAAAGGATATAGTTGCCGAAAAGCAATTTGGAATTTTGTTTTCAAGGCTGCTGTATGTTTCTGCCAGGACATGCCTTTATCAACGGTAACACCAAGGTAGTTGGCAGAATGTGTTCATGGTACACGATTGCCGTCTACAGAAGCCTCTGCTGGGGCGCCGCGACGTTTTTTGGTACAATAAATAGCCTGCGTTTTCGAATGATTAATTTTAATCAGCCACCGTTCCGCCCACTCTAGTACTTCTTCCACCGCAATCTGCAACCCATCGTGAACCAGATCACCAGTACGCGACTGGGCGACAAGTGCAGTGTCGTCAGCATAGAGGTAGACTTCACAGTTGCTGGGGCAAGGGACATCATTGATAAAAAGCGAATAAAGGATTGGTCCTATGACCGAACCCTGAGGAACACCGGCCCGTATTGGCCGTGTTGTTGACAAAACATTGTTAATTTTGATCCGAAACTTCCTTCCTTCAAGAAAGGATTTCAGTAATTTAGAAGCCAAAAATGAAAACCCTTTTGGATTAGTTTATAAAAGAAGCCCGCGTGCCACACCTTGACAAAGGCTTTTGAGACATCCAAAAGCAAGATGCCACTACTCATGCTGAGGGTGAACCAGCCTGACTACCTGTAGCTCGATGCTATGCTCGGACCGAAAACTGAATTGAACGTCAGGAATCACATAGTGATTTGACGAAAAATTTTCAAGAGGGCGATAAATCACCTTTTCGGCGAGCTTATGTGCTATTCCAGACTATAATAATAATAATAATAATAATAATAATAATAATAATAATAATAATAATAATAATAATAATAATAATATATTTCCATTCGACTTGTACAAACAAGTATGGGAAAGTGTCATAAATAATTAAACATTACACTGAATGGGTTGAATATACATATAGATATGTATATCTACATATATACTTCCGCATCTTAAATTTACATAAATAGATCACGTCACATTATTAAAAACATATAGGATATCTAACAATATTAGAGTACATAAACAGCACGACAAGAGCACGATAAAATGTAAACTAAAATTGATGGTTGAGGTACTCGTCAACAGAGTAAAATGGATATAGCAACAAATCTCGTACTTTGCGTTTGAAGACTGAAATAGATACCATGCCCTTAATCGACACGGGTAAGTGATTAAACAATCTCATAAGCATGACAAAAGCCCCTTTGGAGATAGAGGCAAGCCTATGAGTAGGTATAACTACATTGTGGTTTGTACGGAGGTTATAACAAGAGCTGATAGCCACATCATTTCTGGAGACAGCTTTCGTAATTTTCTTTAACATAAACGACACACTTATAAACATACAAGGAGTATACTGTCATGATCTTCAGGTAACTGAATAATTCTCTGCATGAATGCCTGGAGTTTTTAAGCAACATGGTTCTGAAATCCTTTTTTGTACTATGAATAATTCACCAACCCTGTTACTACCACCCCAAGCAACAATGCAATAGCTTAGTGTGGAATGGACGTGAGCGAAGTAGTAAAGCTTTAATATTTCAGTACTTACGTGACGTCGAAGCTGCCATATAATGAATGGTTGGGTTGACAATCGCTTGATCAAACACTCAATATGTTTACCAAATGTTAGCTTAGTATCTAAATAAACACCAAGGAATTTTGTGTAGTTGTTCTGTCTTAAGTTATATCCCTCACCATAAACACGTAGGCTGAAATTTAAATCTATATTTCTGAATAGAACTACATCAGTCTTTTGTGAGTTTAAGGTAAGGCCATTGGAGTTACAATAATTTCTCATTTGACAGAAAGCATTATTTGCAAGTGTACCCAATGAGCGAGGATAGGAAGCATGAGTACTGAATGTAGTATCATCTGCAAAAGTGTTTTGAATACGCCAGGACAAGAAGTCGAAATATCGTTGACAAACAAACAAAGGTCTTAAAGTGCTCCCTTGAGGCACCCCTGTTGATACTATCTTGGCATCAGATTTATATGATTGAAAGTTATTAGTGATTTTTACTAATTGCATCCTGTCCTGTAGGTACGTTTTAATCCAATTATACGCGCACCCCCTTATTCCATACTGTTCCAACTTATTCAACAACAAAGAGTGATTAACTGTATCGAATGCACGACTGAGATCAAAAAATATGCATGCTGTTGTTTCTTTATTTTCAGAATTTTGTGAAATTTCGTTACATAATGATAAAACAGCATTTTGAGTGCACCGTCCTTTGATAAATCCAAACTGCACTGAATTAAGTAAGTTTTGTTGACAAATAAATTGAACAAGTCATATACCTTAGAAAACGCAGAGAGAAGTGCAATTCCTCTGTAATTGGCTATGACAGTTACATTATTCTTTTTGTGGATAGGGACGATAACTGTTTTTTTTTTTAGTCTTGATGGAAACACGCCATCAGTAAAAGAGCTATTAATGAGATAACAAATTGCTTTGGCTAATAGATCTGCTACTTTTGCTAGCAGCGAGCAGGGTACTTCGTCATCGCCACTGGATGATTTTTTTGAAATCTCACTGATAATGTTTATGATTTCGCTGTGACTCAATGGATGAAGAAAAAATGAAAAAGGATTTTTAGCGATATGCTTGGTACTAGTATCAATATTGAGATTTTGCGTTAAGGATTGCACAGATTCGAAGAAATGATTATTAAAGGAGTCAGCTAACTCTTTGCCAACGAGCTGTGATCCATCATCTCTAAGAAAATTAACGGTTGGACTCTTAATCCTAGACCCACTGTGTAGTTTCATTAAATTCCATGCAGTTTTAGGCATGTTTGAGGAATTTTGGATTTTTTCAGCATGGTATTTGCTTTTAGCTTCCTGAATTTTACGTCTGTGTATAAATTTATTTATAATCTATCTCTGTACCAAATTTCACCCAGATCCGCAGAGTCATTATGTAAAAAGCTATATAATGTCAAAAAAAAAAAACGACAAAATGACAACTTGCTGACTAGGTAGTTCCTAGTAAGCAAATAGTTCATTCCGCGTTTGCTAGCTAAGAATCTCTAATTAAGTCACCACAGAGAAAAATTAGGACAATTTAAATGACTGGAAATAAAAAAAAATCTTAAATGTAGTAACGTTTTCACGTTTCATGAATAATCCTACCTGTGACATATCTTCTCACCTGTTGGTTATAATATAGTTCACCAACCAGGGAGTTTCTTTTCTTATCTCTATCATTTTTGAAATCTAGCAAATTTGCATATTATGTAATTTCCAGGATGAATAAGAAAAAGTGGATGCGCAACTAATTTCTAGCTTCGCATACATCTCAAGTAAGTGTATTTAAGACAAGAAACGAATGAAATTATTATCAAAACTGATTTTATTAGCACACAAATCCTCACTATGCACCCATACACTGCCGTTTCCTTCCAGCTATAGCATACAACTTACATCTTAAGGTGGGTACTAACCGACGCGACGCTACGAGGTGGAATGTAACATTCGCACCGAATATGTTCGCATCGCCTATGTACGCATTGTGTTCGAAATCGGTGTAACATGCTCGTTTGAAATATGTGCTCCATATTCGCACAGTCTCAGCCCAGATGTCTGACGAGGAGGTTGTGTTGGGATCTTTGATTCTGCTGAATTTTAAGATAAGATGTCAAATTTTTCTTATTTTAGCTTGTATCATAATAAAATAATTCAAGTGAACCATCTTATACTTATAAACACTAAAGTAGCGAATTAAGACATTTTATCATTGCAAAAATGATTTTTTTGAAATACACTTAAAAATGGCCATCGTACATTGAAGTTGAAATAACACAACATATGGCTTCCATGTTATTAAATATTTTTACCAACTTGAGAGCACTTATAAAATGTTTTTGCTTTTATAACAGATTTTAATAAAATATTCAATTTATGTGAGTATTTTAAGTTAAGCAGAGATGTATTGCAGGAAAAAAGGCTTAGTGTAAAAAAGTCAATGCGTGTATACAGATTCAATGCAATTAGCATTGCTATCTTGTTGAGCTCTAAAGGTACGTAATTTAAGGCAAAAATGTGAATTTCAATGCTTGTTGGCAACTAAAAAAGATATCTTATAATTTTCAACTGTCCGAACTATTTTATTGTATAATTGCCCTATTACTGCTCTTAGAATGCAATTTTGTTTTAATAAAATTGCCAGTAAGACTATTAAGTTTTCAAGGAGTACATATTCTGCTTTATAACGCAGTCGTAAGAACGTTCCTAGAGCACAATACAAACAGAGTTTTACGACAAACCCTAATATTGTTTTATAAATATTTACACAAATCTTATACTTAAGCTTACTTAACAAATTTTATTCATAATAGATTTAACACTGGTATTATCTGATATGAGTTTATTCGTTTGTAGACATCACTAAAATTGTTTTTTTAGCGCTATCCAAAACATTTATGAAAATTATTTATTAATAAAGCATATTGCACTCAGATGGAACCTAAAGAATTATTAGATACATAATTATCATAAATCAAAAAAAAAATTTGTGAGGATACAAAGACATTTATAAATACATTTAAAAAAACGAATAAGGCATTCAGTTTTCCGGATAATTCTGGAACGTCTTTGAATTTGTTTGATTTTAAAAAGGGGGTATGGTTAAGTGTTGATATCCACAAGCATTCTTGCCTTAATTTAACCGACCTCGGACAGTTGAAAATTATAAAATATATTTCCTAGTTGGGAAGTCAGTGGTGCAATAGCAAGCGACAATATGAGAGAGATATTAATAAATTAATTTTATAATTGTTCCACTACAGAGCGCTAATAGAACAATTTTATTGATGTTCGCAAACGAATGAGCTCGTATATGATGATAGGATAATACCAGTATAAATCTATTATAAAACAGATTTGTTTTAATGCTTAAACGTCGTATAAACTTGTTGTGTAAAGGATTATAGAACAGTATTAAAATTTGTCCTAAGACCTGATAAAGGTAAATACTTCTCAACAGCTTAATTACCTTATAGGCAATTATAGTAGAACAAAATTGCATTCTAAGAGCAGTAATAAAGCAAATATAAAATAAAATAGCAGGGACAGTCGAAAATTATAATTATATTTGCTAGTTGGGCGGACAGATCAACCGACAGACAGACCGAAAGAAATGAGTGACATGGTTTATCGTGATGACATGTTCTTCACATATAACATCCAACATCTCATTTTAGAAACTTTTGCAATTACAATACTTCCTGCCAGTAGGAGTGCGAAGTAAAAAGTGGCCAAGAATGGGATTCGAACCAACTCCAAAACAAGACTTTCGCTATTTACGATTTGGCGTACGCTTGCACTGGCAACGACTTGTTGTCATTACTTTTCAAGAGCAGTTACTTACGGATTCGATCATGGGAATAGTAGGAATTAATTTTTGCCGCATTCTTTGATCATTTTGTGTGTTTCAAAGACATTTCAAAAAGCAATTAAAGAGATTTATCTAAAGAAAATAACATTGAAATTTCGTCCAAACTTCGGTGTACTGCAAGTGTTACAAATCAATAATTAGGTGCGATAATAATTAGCGCATAATATGATTTCTATCACCAACTTCAAAGTGACAAACTCATATTGATAAATGCAACAGACAGCCGATTTGGTTTGTACTCCTCATTCGAGGATTTAAGGTACATACAAATGGTCATAAAAATTTCCATATTCAGCACGATTTTGTGTACAGTTTTGAGGATTTCCAGGATTTGTCGCCACCTGAGAAAATTTGCGACCGCCTTCCTCGCTCTTCAAAATGTATTTGGGGTAGGTGCAATTTTACAAAAACTTGACTCTTGCCGATGATCCCCCTAAGAAAAATTCCTGCGGGCACCGACGCATATTTTTCTCTAGAAATTACCCAAACGGAAATAGCGACAAAAACAGTGTGCCTAATTTACAAGTAACTGATAGTTTTTAAATTTTTTTTACTTTAACTTTTTACTGAATATCTTAAAGTTCAACAATGAAACTCCGGTCGGTCCCACTTGACTTATTATTATTATAATGTTCAGTTTTATTATAATAATGATAATAATAATAGTAATAATAATAATAATAATAATAATGATAGCTTTATTGTCCAACAGTTACCCCATTTATAGGACAATTAAGAAATAATAACAAAGAAAACGAAAAAATCTAGCACAGTGATAAATAAATGATAGGCGTAAATATAGAGGCCAACTTATCTAATTCGTTAACGGACCATATCAACATGTCACAATCACAGCTAATGGTGTTCAGGTGTGTGGATAGAAGATTTAACTAACAGATTGGTCCTGGCTCCTGCAGGTTTGAATGTGATATATTATTTCAAATTTATTTGAGACAAAATTTACGAACAATCAATACGGTCATTTAGTAATTTAAATAGAAATATTGCGTAGGATATATTCCTTTTTTTATACCTAAGCAGCCGCGCAGGCAGAAGTCTAAATACCGGAACAGCGTGGCTGTTATGATGATCCCAAAGAAATTTGGTTAATCCGATTTTTGAACTGCCTAAGGTTAGTAGAACTGTGAAAAGCTTCATCTTGTAGATTGTTCCACAAAACGCTAACATAATTCTGTGTTACTTATTCATTTCTGTGGGTAAATCTCTTCAGATTTAAAGTAAGTACAAAAACTTAAAAAACATTCTTTGAACACTTTCGATATCATCCCCATAGCATTTATAATATGGATTCCACCGAATGTTTGCGTACTCAAGTTTAGTGCGCATGTAAGTGAAGTAGTTATAACACTTTCAAAGATGTTATGTTATGGAATTGCCTACAATTTCTAACAAGAAATCCATAGGACTTCAAGGCTTCTTATACTTTTATGGAAATGTCAGATTTGAAAGTTGACTCCTACATCTTTAACGCTGTTACACTTATCCAAAACCAATCCATCAATGTTGTAGTTGTATAAATGGGTAGTCATTTTCCTAATGTAGCTGACAATCTTACACTTGCTTGTACTGAGATAAATTTATTACGTTCACACCAAATCCTAACGCAACTTAACTGCAACTGTTAAGTTCTAACAATCATGCATGCAATTAATTGTCGAGGTTTTCATGACATCTGCAAAACATAAACGTTCATAGCTACAATTCTTGCAGGGGTTGTTATGTTCAATAACAATAATAATAATAAAAAATCCTGCGACCCCCCTTAGTACCTCATTGCGACCCCCAGAGGGTATAATATAAGTAGGCGGTCAAATCCTTGAAAAATAGCATGTTGCCTCACAACAAGGTTTGAAAATATAGGAAGCTTGTTGGTAGTATTGCTGCCATCTGCTGGTGGGTAATCTACTCGTAATATCCACGATGAATAAAATCAATAACTGTTTTTGAGCGTTTAGTAGTCTGCAAACGTTTTGCGTTTAAACAAGCGTACTAAAATATTCTGATAGATGGCGCCTGAAGCGGATTTGAGACTCATATGCAATGCTTTCCAAGAAACTCCACCCCCCCCCCTCTCACTTATTTTGTGAAGAGATCAAGTTAGCAAACTGCGTGAATACCATATTTCAGCACGCGGCAGTTGAAAATTTCAGGATGACGGCTGGGCGCCATCTTGGAACATATTTTAAATGGAATAGGGGTCAGGTGATATCTAATAATATGATTTCTAGTTCATTTTGGGTGAACTAGTTCAATAGGTCACGCTCAATAAAACGAAGTAGTTCTAGGAATTAGTTCGCCAAAGAACTATTTTACACAAGAATAATGTCAATGAAAGCGTTCCCTCTCAATCTATCATCCGATCGGCGGAGCAACGTCGGGCGCGGTTAGTAGTTGGATGGGTAACAGTTTCGGAACACCTCGTATTTTATTGTTTTTTATATTTCGTTTTTTTATTGAAATGGACGTTTCAAATTTAAATACTCCACGCAAACCGCCGCCCACATAGTAGATGTACACAATAATGTACACGTTTGTTTTTTTATTTAACCAGGGCTATCTTCGAATTGTTACAGAAAATACATTGTACTACTCTTCTACTCTGTAACATTTTCAACGTTCGTAATTGTTTGTACCTGACCCTTGCGTTTGGAAATAGAGCGAAGCAATCCTTCTTGAACGTTAAAAGTGCACTTTTCTTCCCGTGCTCAAAACCTTGGGAATAAGAGTGTAGTCACAATCATTATCTTAGTCCATTGTTGGTTTATTTAATCCGGTTATCAAAAAGTAATAACTTGGGCGTTCTAAAATAAAAATACACAGAGTAAAATTTAATCTTTCAATCAACATTACATTACTGTGTACGGCAGAACCATTACTTAAGAAACGTCAAGAAAAACAACAAATTGTCGACTTGCTGCCTGGATAGTTCCGAGTGTTCCAATAGTACATTCCGCGTTTGCTCCAACTATGGAGGAATGACTCAACAACACGACACGCTCAATGACCATGCTGCAAGCTGCAACTCAGTTCCCCATCATGCTTTGTAAGTATGTTCAGAGAAGAGGTGTAGTTAAGTAGCAGAGTGGCAAGATCACATCTGGATAATTGTGTGTATTGGTCTGCATGTGTATAAAACCAGTGATATTTGCTATGTGAGAAAATTATTATTAACTATGCTTCCAATGAAATATATCTTTTAGCTGTGCCAGACAGGTTATTTGTGTTGCCCTCTTCGAAGCGAGGATATGTTCCAAGTTATGCATTACCATTTACCTCGTTTTTTGCGTTTTCAAAAACTTTAAGGAGCAGTACGGGAAATCAGCACTGCACCCGAGTTGTGTGTAATTAAGCCACATCACAGAAAAATTTGAAATGACGCATCACACACAAAACATTATCGCACTGCCTCACATCTAGGTTCTGATTTTTATTTTCTATATTTGACATCATAGAATAAATTTCTATAAAATTTAAATGATTGGAAATAAAAATTAATGTGAAATGTAATACATTTTTTACGTTTTATAAATTTCCTTGTATGTACCATATTTTCTCACCTGTTAGTTTTAATATACTCACAGAGGATTTTCTTTTTTTATCGCTCTCTTTTTTGAATTCCAGCAAATTTATAATTTCCAGGTTGAATAAAAAAAAGCGGATGGGCAACTAATCTTTAGCTTTGTATAGTCTCAAGTTAGTGTATTTGAGACAAGAAACCAATGGAATTATAATAAACACGGATTATCAGCACACAAATCCTATACAACTTACAGCTTAGACCTCCAATAATGCCAGCTCTGAAGCAGATGTTACATCATATCAGAGCCAAACATTGATAGCTGAAGCATCATGACGTTTAGGCAACACGTATATCTACGAAACTCAACAAGCTACATAATGTCACCAAAAATCTATATACTCGTAATGTCAAAAAAAAACGACATATTACTTTTCAAGCTACGTAATACGGCTGCGGTATTACATAACCAAGTGATTATCAAGTCCGCTCCACTTCAGAAGGTTTTCAATAATTAATACAAGCCTAGGCAACCCTAGGTATGTAGATGTCCTCCTTTCCCGAGAACGGATTCTTAGTATCGCAGACAAAAGACAAGCGGAACTGAAGAAGAAGGAAACAGTATCCATCCCTTTGGATGATTTTGACCTTGACGTAAAAAGCCTTTGCGCAGTTTAACATTTAGTCGCAGCAGGCATTACTGAACGAGAGGGTTTAAAATACACAACAAGAGCTATTATAATCAGTTATCAAAATGTTGTTACAAACGGTCTTACACCCCTGCTCCAAAGACACACAGACTTCTTTCTCTCGTAACGGCGTATCGCAGGCGGACAGCATTTACTCGGTCCGCTGTAATCTAGCGGCGGGTAGGATTATGGAGCCAGCTTCTGGAGCTACCTTCACACGCATGTTTTTCAAGGTATGATGAACTAGTTTAATCACAAGAATCGTTCGATTGAATTAGTTCGTCCGCGAACTACACACCACTAGACTCATGCCTCATTTCGAAAAGACAACATAGTTTAACCCAGCGCTGTAAACAGGTTTCTCTGTTGGGTACTAA
Organism: Acanthoscelides obtectus; assembly: GCA_963669975.1. Classification (NCBI taxonomy): domain Eukaryota; kingdom Metazoa; phylum Arthropoda; class Insecta; order Coleoptera; family Chrysomelidae; genus Acanthoscelides; species Acanthoscelides obtectus. The sequence goes on from CAVLJG010000004.1 coordinate 54,034,744, forward strand.
TGTATGAGCCCGTTCCCACTTCAGTTGGCCCACTTCAAGATTTGTACCAAAATATGGCTTTATAAACTAAACATGACGAAACTATTTACTTCTAAAACAATTTATTTTCTCAAAAACATTTTAGATACACTCTAGTCGTAAATAATACATATTTGAAATCACTTAGACCTATAACTAATAGAACATCTGAACAAATAAACAATGTGCGAATGAATGCGCGAAGTGAACAAAGCAACAATTGAAAGATTACCATTGGGTAACATCACCTTAATTTTTCATTACGGCTGAAATTCTTTGGGGCATAGTGTTAACCAAGTTTTGGCAAAAATTTGGTGTAAAACAATCCCATATTTCTTGAAGCTTTTGTGTCAGTTCGGTGATTGTACGAGCAGGATGTTGTCGTAGAACCTTTTTCATTTCGTGCCACAAAGTTTCAATAGGTGACAGATCTGTACTGCTAGAAACCCATTTCAAAAGTGGTACATTATTTTCTTCCATCCATTTTATAGCCTTTTTTGAGGTATGGCACGCTGCACCATCTTGCTGAAACACAAACTCTTGGCCGGATTTCAAACATTCTTCCATCACTGGTAAAAGCGATTCTTCTAAAATTGCCAAATATTTGTTTGTATCCACATTTCCATCAATAAAATGAAATTTTTCTACTCCTTTTGATGACATACTGCCCCAGACCATAATGGATGCTGAAAATTTCACTTTTCTCTTCAGACAGCTAACATGGAATGCTTCATTTTTTTTGCGAATAACTCTACCGCGACTGTCACCAACACAAACTTCGAATCGGGCCTCATCACTCCATTGTATTGCACACCATTGTTGAGGTGTCCATTGTCTATGTTCTTTAACCCATCTAAGCCGATTTTTCTTTTGCAGTGGAGTTAATAGTGCCTTTTCTTTGGCCTATAAACAAGTTGTGCAACTTTAGGGTTTTTACTTCACTTTTTTTATAAGAAAACTTACTTTGCAAGTGCTAAATCCCAGTTTGTGGGCCTCTCTATGAGTTGTGGACCTCGAAATTCCAACTGCGTCACTCGACAGACCAGTTAATTGTAAATAATTCGCATGCCTGTTTTTCACGATTATTCTTCTTAATGCTCTTCGGTCGGCATTTGTGATATTACTTTTTTTCACATATCGTGGCTTAATATTAACTGAACCAGTTATGTTATATCTTCTAACAATATTTCTCACACTGTACCGCGATAAGTCTAACAAAGTTGCAATTTCTGAGTCTGATTTCCCAGAATGAAAAAAATTAATTATCAGAAACCGAATTTTCTCACTAATAACCGTTCCTCTACCCATTTTGAAAACCTTAACTACCCAAAACTATTTTAAACGTATTCTGACAGCTGTGATTAATAAAAACAAATGTCATGGCTTTTATTTTTCACAGCCACCTATGCGTTATAGACTTATACTAAGTGACATATAAATCCGAACACCCAGTTTAAATGGTTTTATTTTAATAAAATTTTGTATAAGTACTTAATGAAGCATAATAAGTAAATGATAAAAATTTCAAAATGATTGCACTGCTTTAAAGCCCTTTGACCTTTAATAATGTGTGGATGCACCCTGATGTGCTACGCATTCTCCAACGCGCCTAGGCATGCTTCTGATCAGGTGGTCAATGTCCTCCTGTGGTATCTCATTCCAGGCAACCACCAACTCCTCTCGAAGTGCTTCTAGAGTCTGAGGAGGACGTTTCAAATTGAGCAATCTCCTACCCATCATATCCCACACGTGCTCAATTGGGGATAAGTCGGGAGATCTTGGTGGCCATGGTAACAATGTGACATCATTATGTTGAAAGAAGTCTATTGTGACTCTTGCAACATGTGGTCGGGCATTATCTTGTTGGAAAGTTGGATCTGCCAGGGTGTCAAGATAGGGTAAAAGATGGGGTTCTAGAACTTCGTGGATATAACGCTGCGCGTTCATGTTACCTCTGATGAAGATTAAAGGTGACCTGGAACCATAAGCTATAGCACCCCAAACCATAACTCCAACAGTGTGATGAACATGTCTTTCAACAAAAAACTGTGGATTCCTCCTTTCACCACGTCGCCTTCTAACCCTTACACCGACGTAATCGCCTTGAGTGGTGCAGACAACGGTCACTCTGGGATCAGGAATGGAACAGTATTGTCTTTAGTGACGAGTCTCGATTTTGTTTAGGCATGCACGATGGTCTAGAAGCACTTCGAGAGGAGTTGGTGGTTGCCTGGAATGAGATACCACAGGAGGACATTGACCACCTGATCAGAAGCATGCCTAGGCGCGTTGGAGAATGCGTAGCACATCAGGGTGCATCCACACATTATTAAAGGTTAAAGGGCTTTAAAGCAGTGCAATCATTTTGAAACTTTTATAATTTACTTATTATGCTTCATTAAGTACTTATACAAAATTTTATTAAAATAAAACCATTTAAACTGGGTGTTCGGATTTATATGTATATTTTGCATTGAAATGAAAATAGGTTGATATGCTGTAATTGCAACATGTGTTATTTTTATGCTGCAAATGATTAGGGAGTGATAAAGTTGGTGTTTTCTACTATATATTATCAAAATATTCATTGCTAATATTTTAAACCTATAACACCCTGATACATTTTTATTATTTGTCTTTGATAAGAAAAAAACTAAGACTTCAATAGTTGGGCCAACTGAAATGGGAAGGGGCTCGTATAAGTGTGGTGAAGTATCTCCACAGGTGGCACAAAAATCGATGCTTACCGCTGCATCTTCGGCTGTATACAAAACAGGACGCGTATAGGGACCGTCGAAAAATTTCATGTACACTGCTCCGATACCCCTACCTTGAGGTACCCAAAAATAGCCGGAAAAGCATTGCAGTGGGCTGAGCTTGTGTAGTAGACATTTCTGTCCCTAGAGCCGTACAGCGCAACTCATAACCAGTTCAGTGCCACCTGAGTTGTCGATCTGGCTTGTTTCGTTCCTCTGTAGTCATCATTTTTGCTAGAACTGTTTCGTGCTTGTTTCGTTTTTTACGATGGCAAGCTTCAGTGAGCAACGTGCAGCTGTGAAATTTTGCTTTCTAATTGGTAAAAAAGCTGCTGAAACTGTTTTAATGTTGAAAATAGCTTACAAAGATGATGCGATGGGAAAAACTCAGGTGTACGAGTGGTGTTTGCTCGATTTAAAAATGACGACATGTCGATTGATGACAAACCTCGCTCTGGACGTCCATCCACTGCCTGAATCGACGAAAATGTTGAAAAACTTCGATAGCTTGAGCTTGCAGACCATCGACTGACTATCGGTCAACTATCCGTAAGTACTGGGTGGTCCTGGAGTTCGGTTCACGCAAACTTTAACAGAAGGTTTGAGAATGAAAAGGGTTGCTGCCAAGTTTAATCCTCGGGCTCTGACTGACAATCAAAAAGAACCCCGAGCTGAAACATGTCCTGCTTTGGCACAACAGCTTGAATCTGATCCAAATTTTCTTTCAAAGATCATCACTGGTTATGACCCAGAAACGATCAAGTCAATGGAAGACGCCATCGTCACTCCGTCCAAAAAAATGTCGTCAAGTAAAATCAAACATCAAAACAACGTTTATTTGTTTTTTGATCTCAAAGGCGTTGTCCATTCAAAGTTTGTTCCCCCAGATCACATTGTCAATCAGACCTTTTATTTGGAGGTTTTAAGACGATTGCGAAGCATGTTCGTCAAAAAAGATCCGATTTGTGGCAGTCAGGAGACTGGTTCTTCCACCAAGATAATGCACCTGCGCACACAGCCATCTCTGTTCGACAGTTTCTGGCTAAAAATGGCATGGTTCCACTGCCTCACGCACCTTATTCGCCTGACCTGGCTCCATGCGACTTTTTCTTATTTCCACGAATTAAAAGGGGCATGAAAGGACGCCGCTTTGACGACATTGAAGAGGTCAAGAAAGAAACGAGGGAGGTGCTGTCAGACATTTCTAAGGAAGACTTCAAAAAAAGGTAGGTATAAGGCTCTAGTATTTTCTAAAAGCTTATATCTGGAAAAATAAAGTCAATATTCATACTACATATATTTTAATTTTAATTTGATTATTTCATTGACATCAGAGTTATTTTATTTTGATGTTACAGCGAAATCCACATTTTTCTAATGCAACCTTTCAATGAAAACCAATTTATACGTACGTCTAACTTTGACACCCTGTAGTAATAAAGAATAGAATAGGATCACTGTGCCAAATACTTAACTTACTCATTTATTGTGATTTTCATAATAGTATCCTGTTTTCTGACATTTTGTTGGCAATTAACGAAAAATGCTTCTATGATATGTTACAGGGATACAGTTATTGTTGTTATAATGTAGGTCTTCATTATAGTATCTAGATTTTACGTGTTTAAAGTGCCACCTAGCCCTGATGCATGCTCTGCACCTTCTAATAAATGTGCTTTTTATTTTGCGAGATTTCCTGAGAGGTCCATTTTCGGATGTAACTGTGTTACAGGAATCACCTCTGCTTGATAGACCATATCTTTAAGGCAAGTCTAATAAAACAATACAATCGAATTAGGTCCGGAGACCTTGGTGGCCAGTGGATAGGACCAGGGTATCAATTCCACTTTCCTGGATATCGTTGCTGCCAGGCCGAGCGTGCTGGTCAACCGTCCTGTTACAAGTTACAGCCACCATTTCTCGACTTATCGATACTGGTACATCTTCCAACAAATTAGGGGTCGGTTTCTTAGGAAGTCTAGGTAGATGTCACCGTGTGGGAGTATGGGCCAATCACCTTCCTATTCAGTATCCCAGCCTAAATGCCAAGACACGACACGACGGCTGCTATGAGGATCCCACAGAAATTTTGTTATTCCGATTTTTGAACTGTCTAAGGTTAGAACTGGGAAAGTTTCCTCTTGTAGATTGTTTCACAAAATCGTCACCCTTAGGACGAAGGGAGCTCTGAGGAGCAAAGCCCGTTGGTGTAGCGGTAGAAGAGATCTAGATCGTCGACGGCCCGCCGATGCGAAAGGATCCCGAGACTGTTTGTTAGAGAAGTGTCATCGATCAGTCGGACAGCCCTCCTCTCGACAGCATCGAGCATAGATAATGTAGTCGGGGTGACAGCACCCCAGACGTGTGCTGCCGTTATTGACGAGATGTGTACTGTGTTTTGGAAGCATTAAACTGTAAAGATTGTTGCGTCTCCAAGCAGTGATAACCTCCAGATCTCTAGTCAGTGAGGAAGTGGCCGCTAGTTTTCTTTTTCCCAGCTCACCGCCAGATTTCGGTTTGTCGCTACGAATTCCTTAATATCGAGTGCTGTCCTCAGCAAAGCTGCGGATTGGGTTGATCATACAGGAAAGGAGGTCGTTGATATGTAAGAGGAACATTGTCGGAGCCAAGACCGATCCCCGGGGAACACCTGCGTTGACGTTGCGGTCAGAGAGAAAGTGAGCCACCCATCTGCAAAGCTTCTCTGGGAGGCCATAAGATGGAAGTTTGCTTAAGAGGATAGTGTGCCACATCTCATTAAATGCTTTCATGATATCAAGAGCGACATGAACCTCACGGTAAGACTGGATCAGTTTACTCCACAATTGCACGACATAAGCTAGGAGGTCCTCTGTGGATCGCTGACGCCGGAAACTATACTGTCTGTCGATAATCAACATATAGCCGACGCATCTGGGAGCTAATTTCCTTATTGAATTGGAGGGGTCATCGTTCACTCCACCAAAAACCTCCTCGTCGGCATGCATTCGAGATCTGCCACCGTCACTTCTTGTATTGCCAATACATTTTCCCGGTAACCGACCATCAAGTATGCTCGAAGAACGTTAACGAAGACACCTTATCTCGCATGATATAATTCAGTAGCTTTGGTAGCGATGCGCTGGCATTCCCCATAAATAATAATAATAATAATAATAATAATAATAATAATAATAATAATAATAATTTTTATTGGAATGTATATACACAAAAATATAAAAACGACAACATTCCAAAAGGAAAGAGGATTGGCAGGGCCATTTTTCACCTCCCCCTAAAAAGTTAACTTCATGAGCGTTTTTTAACATCAACAGAATGATTAGTATTCACAAAAAATATTATGCACAACACAGTATATAATACGATTTAGTCTGAGTGTTAATGGAGGCTAGTGAGGCAAGCGCCATACATTTAATTGGTGGATTTAAATCTTTGCAGCTGTAGTAGCACTTTTTCCATCTCATTTCTGAAGTTTTGGATGGAAGGTGCTTCAAAAAGTTCTAAATAATCGTTCAGTAGATATGGTGCCGTATAAGTAAAACATTTTTTGAATTTAGATGTTGTATGAACTGGAATATTGAAGTATTCATTGTTGCGTAACGAAACTTGGCGGAGTGAACATCTCTTCTCCAAAGCAATAAACAGATATCTGGGCAATTTATATTTTAAAACTTTATATAGTACAGTTCCATACTGAAGTAATACACGATACTTGAATTTTAAAATATTGTCTCTTACATAATATCCAGTAATATGTTCTTGTATACGTATATCTTTGAAACAGAATCTCATGCAACAGTTTTGTAATACTTGAATTTTGTCCTTAATTTCTTCCGTAAGAAAATTATAATATACTGTAGCGCCATAGTCTAGATGAGTGAGTATTAGTGCATTGGTAAGCCTTAATTTTATATCACTGGTTAAAACATGTTTGTATCTCCAAAGTGACTTATATTTACAATAGCATACTCGAAGTTTATTAATGACACGGTTCTCAAAACTTAAATTTGTGTCCATAAAATGCCTAAATGCTTAGTCTCCTCTATAATTTCAACAGATGTATCACCTAAAACAATGGCTGTACTCATCAATCCTTTAAATTTTGAAATATTTAACCTAGAACCAATGCAGCAAGCTTTAGTTTTTGTGGGATTCAGTTTCAAACAATAATTTTTGGAATAGTTTGCAATCATTTCTAGATTTACATTTAATTCTTTAATCAATAAATTAATCAATTGCGTAGTCGCTTGTCGTGTACTCATATCTAAACTTAATGAAACAACTAACTCCATAGAGCAAAAAGTAGAAAACTGAAAAAAACCAACCATACAAATGAAAAGCAATGAATAACTACTCACCATAAAAATTACAAAACCATTGATCTGTGGTTACAGCTTTATATGCGAGACTACGGATGTCATTTTTGTGTGATAGTCTAATCATATTAGCAAATTTGCCCAAAATAATTGCAAAGTCTGGTTTTATTGGTGCAAGTTGTTCAAGGGGGTATTTAAAACATGGAGACATAAAATGGGTACACAAATTTTTGTGCGAAAACTTTTTATTCGACAACAAAGAATGAGAAAACGTTTTTTTTTTTTGGGATACAATGAAAAGTGTTAGCAGGAACGAAAAAACTCCTCGAATAAGATTTTTAGGTATTTATGGGACCTACAAAATGAGACCACACGTACAAATATACGACTTATAGGTATAAAAAACGTTATGGCGAAAAAACGAGGCAACATGCAGGTTTTGGCACCTGTTGGTAAAGTTTTCCCACAAAAATTGGTGAACCCATTTTATGCGTCTATGTTATAAATACCCCCTTGAACAACTTGCAGCAATAAAACCAGACTTCGCAATTATTTCGCAAACCAGGGGTATTTTCGTCTAATATTATTAGACTATCACTCTGGTGTCAAGAAATACACAAAAAATGTTAAACAAAAAATCATTGGAATATTGTCTTCGAAAATCATCATTTGCATTGCCACTGAAAATAAAATACTTGTACTACTTATGGTTAAGTCTCTATCTCTAGGTATTGCAATTTTTATAATGAGTGTTTAATCAGTGCGTTTTTATGCAATTATGTATTTTAAGATTGCATTGCATATATTTGCAATTAAACAGAATCTTCGCCTTAGGTGGATCATTATGTCTACATACTGGTACACGCCAAGTGAGTACTAGAGCAACTGAACTGTCATACGAGGTAATACGGTTTTTCTGTCACTAATATGTAGAGCAGGAGTTTCCAACCAGGGGGCGCGCCTCCCAAGGAGGGCATAGAGATATGTCAAGGGGGCGGAAAGCGTTTGCATTTTAGAAAGAAAAAACAAAAAAAATAAACAAACAACATTACCTAATAACATTACAATGTAATGTTTAATTTACACGCATAAATTAGAAATTAAATATCATATTCACTTATTCTGTCAACCGCTGTTTCAAAACCCGGCGTCGTCAATCGCAGTTTATACAAGTTTCGACAAGCGCGCACCCCCGCCGCGCTCCGCTTAACATTCATCACTTAGAAAACAATTGTGTACCTATCAGATCATAAAGTCATCGTTGGTTGTCAGAGCGGTCCGTGGGACCTTAGCTCTTGAGTCACAGTGTCAGTTTGTAAGTCTGTCAGGTCTGGTAACCCAGAAACCAGACAATTTTAAGGAAAAAAGGGGAAGGAAAGGAGAGAAGGAAGAACGAGAGCAAAGGTGAAGAAGAGAATCTTTTAGGATAGGCAGCGTTTAGGCATTGTTAAAATCACTTCAAATATTTGATTTTTTCTAAAGATTGTGTAAAAATGCTCCAATTTTGGTTGTTCTAAGTTCACGAGTTAATTTTGATTACAGTGCGAGCCGCGGCCTTTTGTGCTTGCGAACTTGCTCGACTGTGTAGTCCACTGACTCACGCAACAGAGGGTTGCTGTGCGATTGCGCTAGGCTATAGCGCCGCTGCGCCTGTTGCTTAATGTAGTCCTTTAGGTAAGGGACATCGAGGTCTCTATGTAGAGTTTCGTTAGAGACATACCATGGGGCATCAGCAATAGTGCGCAACGTCCTGCTTTGCAGAACCTGCAGATTTCGCATGTGTGTTTTAGCAATAAAGCACCAAGCCGCACATGCGTAAGTCATTGCTGGTCTTATGACCACCTTATAGAGTCGAATCTTGTTAATCAAACTTAATTTTGACCGTTTACATAATAATGGGTAAAGCTGCCGAAACGTAATTTGGAATTTAGTTTTTAGCGCTTCCATATGGTTCCGCCAAGTCATCCTTTTGTCCAGAATGACACCGAGATACTTAGCGGAGGATTCCCATGGTATACGAAGTCCATTCATTGAAACTTCAGACGGAACGCCGCGACGTCTTTTTGTACAGTAGATTGCCTGCGTTTTCGAATGGTTTATTTTAATTAGCCACCGATCCGCCCAATCTAATACTTCCTCCATCGCACTTTGCAGCCTGTCATGGACTAGGTCACCAGACTACGACTGAGCCACCAAAGCAGTATCGTCAGCATAGAGATAGACTTCACAGTTGCTGGGACTAGGGACGTCATGGATGTACAGTGAGAAAAGGATAGGTCCAAGGACCGAACCTTGAGGGACGCCGGCTGTAATCAGCCGTGTTGTCGACAGGACATTGTCAATTTTGATCCGAAATTTCCTACCTTCAAGGAAGGATTTCAGTAGTTTTAGAAGCCAAAAAGGGAAGCCCTTTTGGATTAGTTTATACAAGAGGCCCGCGAGCCACACCTTGTCAAATGCTTTTGAGACATCCAAAAGCAAGATGACAGTACTTTCGTTAAGGGTGAATCCTCTGGTTACACGTTCCACCAGCCTAACCGCCTGTAGCTCCGTACTATGTTCAGACCGAAAACCGAATTGCACGTCAGGAATCACATGGTGATCTGACGAGAAATTCTCAAGGTGATGTAGCACCTTTTCAGCGAGCGTATCACATGGTTGTACAGTCGGATCCCACTGGTGGAATTCAAACTGGAATGCCATGCTCGATGTTTGCAGTTGAAGTCCCCTGCCACAATAAGTGGACCCGAGCAGTCTAAAAGGACTTCCAGATCCGCCTCTTGCAGCCTGTTACCACACCTGACATACACCGATGTGATTTTTAACGGCACACCTCCCGTCATATTGACCACCACGGAAGCCGCTTCGATGCTCTGCATGTCAGCGTTTGTGCTTCTGTGGTAGTCAATACCGGGTTTCACTAGCACTGCCAAGCCGCCACCCCGTCCAGTCAATCTATCAGCCCGGATAACATCGTAATTCGGGAAAGCTAGACGATCTCCCGGATTAAGTAATGTTTCCTGCAGCAAGGCCACATCTATACTTTCGTCCACAAGACCTTGATGAAATTCCCGTCTTTTGGGAATGTCCCTTAGACCCAAACAATTCCAAAAAAATTGTACCTAGCCATTTGCAGGAAAGATCGCCTGCAAAGCCTGTGTTGCGCTAATCAGAGGACCTATGATCTGCTGTAAGGACCTTAGCGCGGTTGCCAGGTCCACATTTTGCGTGTTCGCAGAAGATCCCACACAGGGGGCAGCCAGGGTTGCATCCCTAGCTGCATCCGCGTAACTTACATTGCGCCTTTGCGCTATCACTTGCAGATTTTTCTTAGGGGCAAGTCTGCAAGTTCGGCTATTCGCTGGATGCCCCCCTCCACAGTTCGCGCACTTTCGTTCCTCTTGTTCTGTTTGAGGGCATAAGTGGGTCATGTGGTCAGAAGCACATTTTAGACATTTTGGTGGTGCAGTGCAGTAAGATTGCGCATGCCCATATTTTTGGCAGCGGTGACACTGCCCGATGAGTCTTGAGTTCTTTTGAACTTCGACTCGGATAGCCAAACCTAGCAGCTCGTGTTCGTTGAACAACTGCTGAGATTTTTCTATCTTGGGCAGTATGACTACCACCAAAGGCATGGGCACGCCGCCACCGCGTTTCAGGCGAATTATGTGCAGGGGGGAATATCCCCTCTGTTGCAACTCTTCCTTGATCTCAATTTCCGAAAGTGTCGCATGTACTCCTCTGATTACAGCATGAATGTTCCTCTCCGAGGGTAGAGGGAATGTGTGATGGGGCACCTCTTCCTCCCTGAAAAGACGAATAATCCTGCGATAATCATCCTCGGACTTGGGAATTATCCTGATTCCTGCATCGACGGCAACCGCGCGTTCGAATTTGATGCCCAAAGAAATAAACTTGTGATTTACGCCTCGCCATCACGAAGCATCGCGAAGAACGATGGGGGTAACACGTACCTTGCGTGGGGGCTGTGCAGTCGTGTCTTCTGGTACCTGAGATGTCGAAGGCGTGGAAGTAACCGATAGATTAGGCACAGGCTGTTTATTCGAGTCGCTTGCAGTTGAATGAGACGTTTCAGACTGCGATTTTGGTGGAGGGAGAGGAGGAAAGCCTGTCGTGTCGGTCTTGTTTCGTCGCGTTTTACGGGGCTTAACCTTAGTAAAACCGTCAGGGAGTGTATCGTCGTCTGTGGACGGATCGCTTGAATTATTTAACGGTCTCTTAAGATTGACAGCTTTGTCTTTACTGGGATTTTTGGGAAGTGTTTAGGAAAAATGTGTAATATTTAGATGGGAAGGTACCTGGGTTTTCAGTAGGAGGTCTAATTTAACTGTTAGGTCGGTAATTGTCCGCTGCTGGGCTTCGATGATCATCATCAATCTTTCTATGGTCTTCTTATCATCGTCCTTTTTTGACAGCTCCTGTCGAACCATCTCCAATTCGGCTCTCAACTACTCTATGGTCTGCTCCTTCGACTCCATCTCCATTGCCATGGTGGAAGCGCCCTTTCCTGACCCCCCTGGGTCAGTTTCCATAGTAAATACCTCGGTTATCTCGCTTTTCGTCTAAAAAAATTTTCCGGATCGAAGTTACGGGACAGCTGCTATCAGTGCCCTATACCTATCAGATGCGAATGAGCATCTGTGACATTCATTCCCACAAACTTGCGAAAAATTTGACATTTTGATGTACATGTTTTGTTGAGAAATCTGTTTGAGTGTGTGAAATCATTGTGTCACACTGTTAAAAGGAAAGTTTGTGTATTTACAAACTTCAGCTACCTTTTTTATTTAATTTACTAAATTGTTGATTGAGTGGAGACGCGTTCATAGATCGGCCATTGGGACTTTTTTACCACATCACAATCAAACCAACTTGGCGAAATAATTTTGAAAGGATGAACTTTAAGTACCTAATATTGATTCCAAATGTCCTTAAAATTACTATTATAACGTCAACATGCCTACAAAGATATAAATCTTTCGGTGGCCAATATACTGTTGAATACATTACGTTATTAAGATAAAATAATGGGCATATAATTAGTAATTACATGTAGGTATTTTGCTTATTTATTTATTACTTATTTGTTTTATTGTTATAGGTGCAAAATGGCAGCGAAAAAAAGAAAGTTTTCCCAAGATTACATTAAGTTTGGATTTACCTTGATAGAAAAATACGAGTAACAATTGCCTCAGTGTGTGATATGTATGAAAGTTTTAAGTAATGATAGCATGAGGCCCACTTGCCTTGAAAGGCATTTCAAGCAACAACATCCTACTCTGGTTTTGAAGACGAACTAGTTTTTTTCCTCTTAAGCAGAATCACTCAATCGGATGAGACTGGATAAATCGAGAAGTTATCACACACGTGTATCGCAGCATCTCAAAACTTCATTTGCAATAGCGTTTATGATAGCAAAGCATAAGAAACCTCATACTATCGGTGAAGAATTAATAAAACCATGTGTCCTGAAAGCCACGCAGATAATTTTAGGAGAAGGTGCAGAGCAAAAAATGTCTATTTCTCTTTCGAATAACACAGTAAAGAGTAGAATCGATGACATTGCAGCAGACATAAAGTCACAAATAATTAACAAAGTAAAATTATTGCCATTTTTTGCCATTAGTTGCGATGAATCCACCGACATCCTTAATTGTGCACAGTTAAAAGTGTATGTTCGTTTCATGGTTCTTCTGTTCCATACAGACGTACGCTGGCTGTCCAAAGGCAACATGTTGGCTGTGCAATGTTTAAAGATGACACAGGTCAATGGAGGTTGGCGTATTTAACTGACATATTTGACTCCTTGAATGAGCTAAACTTGAAATTTCAGGGCAGATACAACACTATAATAAGCAATTATGATTATACTCACGGGCTCATATCAAAGCTTCAACTTTGGAATCAAAAAGTGTCTTCTGAAAATGTTATATTTTTTTGTCGGCTGTTCGACGCAATTAAAAATAACATACTGGACGCAAATTTAAAGGCTGACATAAAAACTCATTTGCAAGCGCTGGAAGACGAATTTCGCAGATACTATCGAGACATCAATTCAGAGTCACCAATATGGCACATGACAAGAAATCCATGTGTCACAATTACCAGAAGAAGTTCAGGAAGAATTTCTAGAAATGAAGACTGATTCGTCCATGAAAGATGACTTCCATTTTTTACCATTGGAGAAATTTTGGATCAAAAGATTGCCTGTTAATTCGACACTTGCCTCTCTTGCTTTACGAATACTAGTTCCTTTTTCTTCAACTTATGTGAGACAGGCTTTTCTGCTCTAGTTTTAATTAAAACTAAACAGCGAAATTGTCTTGATGTCGATAGCGACCTGATGATAGCCTTGGCAAAATCAGAACCTAGAATCAACCAACTGGTACAGAACATGCAATCTCAAGTGTCTCATTAGTGCCTACTCGTATTTTATTCAAACTTTTCGAAAAAAATTAGTTTACTTAAACTTTTAAAGTTTCTCTGAATACCTGGTCTATTGAATATAATAAAGAAATACTATCATAAAGTAAGTCCTGCAAATACTTCTTATTCGCGTCATAAATCCAGATTTTTGGCATAACAGAAACTTTACAAACTTAAATTAAAATTGCTGAAGAAAATAACAAATAGTACCGTTGCAAGAACGGCATTAAATAACCAACTTTTCAAAGTATTTGGTACGGTATTTGGTATTTCAATCTTTATTACTACAGGGTGTCAAAGTTAGACATAGAAATTGGTTTTCATTGAAATTGTTGCATTAGATTAATTCTCATGTACGTAGATTTCGCTGTAACATTGGAATGACACCGATTTTGATGAAACAATCAGTTGTGACTATTTTGAAATAAATCCGGCTCAAGAAAATTCAGGTTTGTGGAAATGGTAACTAATTTACGAGCATTTTGCCTAATTTTTAAAACGGTCTGGGCGCTACAACTGATATTTGTCTACTGTTTTTTCGTTTTCTCGAGTTTATTTTCCAAAATTTTGAACTCGCAGTCGTTTTAATCGAACGAGATTTCGAAGACAGACGTATACTATATTATGAATTTTAGAAAAAATTCTAGTGAATTATATTTCTTCGTAAAGAAACTGGATTACGTGACCTACTTATCTGCCAAAGTTTTGCAGTCATCAATAATGCAGCCATTGGGCACATGCTACATACTAACTAGTCTAAGACAGTTTGAAACATAATTGTGTCCTCAGTTTGCATACTAACTTTATAAACAGTTCAGCGCATTTCAGTATGAAATATTTTTTTATAAACTTTAAGGCTCATCTGTGACCGTGTAAAAATTTCAGCTCTAAATATGTAAGGTACCTGTACCAAATAAGGCTACGTTAACGTTTGGATAGCTGTAACTTCATAAATATTTGCGAAACGATCATGAAATTTTAAAGGTATTATTATAGGCATGTTCGGTAAATAAGCTGTATCGGAGAGCTCCGAGAACTTTTCTTTTCATATAAAAAATATATATATTTTGAAATACTACCGTTGGCCTTATTAGGAACCCAGGTATCCAAATAAGGCCATGATCTGGTTTTTAATAAAGCCACTCTCAAACTATAAAATAAGACTGTTGAATAAACGAAATTATATTTCTAATTAACAACAATAAATAATTCTTAAATCCAGGAAGATTTCAAGTAAAAGATCAAATTGTTTTTACCTTCGCACTGATGACAAACAAATGGTACCTCACCGCCTCTACACAAGCCTAGACATTCCTCATGGACATATCTTAAGCATATTAAACAGAGATACGCATGTCACATATTTCCATCCTTAACGCATATGAAACAGTACCAGTTTTCGTCTTTATTCTTCCGGGAACCATTTAACATGGCCTTATTACGCACATCTAACCTTAAATATACAATTTACAAAATTGAAAACATTCAAAACCTGGCAACAGCAAATAACTACCTACCTATGCCTTATAGACTTACCTGATTGAATTAACAAGAGATTCCGCAAAAAGAAGCCGACAACATGCAAAAACGAAGACAAATTTGAAGCAGAAATTTTATAAGGCACATGTTGAAAACCGACGCTGTCCTACTACGCCATCTAGCGCCGCTCCGCAGCTGCTGAATTTATGGCTGCTAACTGCTCTCAATAAATTTGTAGAACTGCAGAAATCTTTAACTTTAAATGTTGATAGTTTCTGTAAAATCGACGGCCTTATTAGGTGCTTGGCATTATTTGGTAGCTTATACACCATATATATGGACTGAAAGCATTAAACTGTACAAGATTGTTGCGTCCCCAAGCAGTGATAACCTCCAGGTCTCTCGTCAGAGAAGAAGTCGTCGCTAGTTTCCAGCTCAGCGGCAGAGATCGGCTGTCACTCTGAATACCTGAATGTTACTTCCCGCAAAGTGTAGGGAACCCTTTGAATTGACGACACTTGGGCGTTGGTAGGGACGTCCATGGTGGAGTTGGCAGCAAAGATCTTGGCAAGGACTTTCGCTTTGGCCTTTGAGTCCCATACAATCGTTCCATCCTGACACATAAGTGGTGGAAGGCTGCTGCGTGAGATTTTCTTTTCAATCTGCTTGGCCAGCGTCCAGAAAGACTGGCTGCCATTGCGCTGTGACCCTGGTTTAGGCACTTTCACACCGTGGTCTGAGCTACCCAGTGCTGTAAGGGACAGGATGCGTGGTCAGAAAGGAATCCAGCAGGCTACTGGCATGTGACGAGATGCGGGGGAAAAAAGTAGTTCCCGTCACCAGCTGGGTCAGCCCTTGAGTAAGTGCGAACGCTTCAACTGCTGCATCGGTCTTGTTTGAGCCCAACCAAAGTAAATTATGGTCATTGAAATCACAGAGGAGAACTACCTCTGAAGCGGGGTGATCGATGATCAGGAAGTCGATCTTGACGGCGAGGTATTCAAGAAGGTCATCCCAGTTATGGTCCGAGAGAGAGCTAAAAAGGATGAAAATAAATTTAGGGGATGTTTCGGAGTTGAGGCGAAGCCACAGAATGGCTCTGATTCCAGAGAAACATCTCTGCAGCAGGAAAGACTGCTGCGGACAAAGACCACAACTCCCCCTTCTTTCTCAGATTGGAGTGCACCTCGTAATTTGGGAAGCTAAGATGGTTAATCGGTGTGGACTCTGAGATTTTTGTCTCCGTCAAGAAAAGCATGGCGGGACGATTGGATTGCAAGTAGTGATGTACAGCATCAATGTTGCTGTTAATCCCGCAGATGTTCGCGAAACAAATTTTATTTTCGATGTTCCCTCGAGTCCACCCTACAGCCGTCCATTCCGAGAATGAAGTGAGTTTACATCCGGAATTCTTCGTACTCGAGGGATCCACCATCATTAATTTCTTTGTTTTGGAAGATAACCGCTGCATAGCTTAGGTGTGGAAACATGCGGACATTTATAAGACACCCTTGGAAAAGCTAGCGGGTGGTACCGCGCCTCGGTCGACTGGCCCTTGTCTACCACCTTCTTTTTGCGTGTTAATGATATTAAATAGACCTAAAGTGACCCGTTGGCGGCCTTGTACCGCCACCCGGCAATCGGTACTGAGGTATTCCTTAACGCGTGTACAATCACTTGAACGGGAAGAAGTTGTATACTGGATACAACAACTTCCGGAACAAGCATTTGCCACGGCCTCGCTTAGTAGGAGTTAGGGTTTTTTCAGACTTTCCTTGTCGAACTTAGATTTACGGCATAGTTATTGTTTTCTCAGTTTTCGAACCAGTATTGATCGCATGTAAAAATGTTGGAAATCATTGTAAAAAGCTATCTGTTAGATCGTAATTATTTTGATAATGTATGTTTGTACGAAACAAGTACAGGAATATAGGGCTGTACATATTCACGTGTGGTGCAGCAGCTCTGTGATTTAAACGAATTCAATATAGCAACATAAATAGCATACGCGAGAAGAGATGCGGGGCATGTAGTATTTATTTTGAGCATCGATCGACGCAGTTTCTGGACAGGCCACAGGAGCACCGCTAAACAAATCTCATAAATGTCAATTTCCAAATTAGGCGTTCATCTAACATAGTGCTTCGCTGCACACCAATCCAGAACAAAATCAGTCAAGCTTTACACACTTTTCAAATTACTATTGAGCAATAAACAGAACCTTTTAAGTGCAATCTGTATAGCTAATATATTAGGTACCCAGACTTAGATTTGTCACAAGTCACAATACTCGTATATAGGTACGTATAAATCGTAAGAATTGTGCCGAAAACAAAAGATACCAAAAAATCGCAATGCTCAGTTCCTATAGCTATAACTTATAGTTAGGATGCTTCTGTCGCCATGATGTGTCACAAAGTAACACAATGGTGTTAGATTACAAAAACAGGTGTCAGACGTCTTGGGGGGGAGCCCCCGCGCCCCCCTCTAAATCCGCCACTGACTAGTATTATTTTTTGAACTAGCAGTAATGCTTCATCCAGCCACTATTGGCTCATATGTAGATGTTCAAAGCGAGTTTCAACAACATACTACTAACCCCCTGCAATAGTAAACGATAGTTTGTAGGCTACTACACAGATTGTACGCAATGTATGTGTTAACAAAATTTACATTTCCATTGTAACAACTCAAAGTCAGGGCTTTTAACAACAGGTAATTCGATGTTCATAGGTCCAAAAATAAAAATATCATCCGTTACATTTTAACAAGCAAATAACGTAATAACATAGTTGTGCTTAAGGTGTGGAGGACTTCGTTTACCTCAAATACCGTTTGAGCAAAGCTATTGTTTGGCATAAGAAATTTGTGAGGTGTCTCAGAAGACGCGTTGCAGCCCGCCGTGAGCCTGAGCCTAGTATAATTTAGCCGGTGCAGATATAGACACGTTTCGTGTACTGTGGGCTATTAGTTGTGGCACACCTACACCAGTCTCTGCTGAAACACACATACATCTGTATATAGTGGGAACAGAGGCACCATTATAAAGTTTATTTACCCGAGGCTTTCAAAAACTGTATAATCCCAATTTCAATATAATTCAACCCGATCCGGATATTATCTGTTTCAATTAGGGGCAGAGTTTGCACACTCTGACCTGAGATTGGGGCTAGCAGTGTTGTTGATTTCCTCATCTCGATATCTTCAAAGGTCACCAGCAACCCCTCTGGTTGAGAACAACCACAGTATCTCAAGCGGATCTAAATTTCGGTTGAGATGGCCTCAACTTGTAAACTCCCTTCAAAAACCATCTTATGCCTGCATTACTAGCATTTTGGGTATAATACTGATAGCTGATTTATAACAAATCAAACAATTATATCTTAATCTCTTATCAAACTGTAAAGTGAGAAATTTCAAAGTAGAAAATCAGACATGCATTTCTTCCTGACAAAGGTCCTACTCTAATCTAAGCCCACAATAATATGATGGATTGTAGATGCTGATCGGAATGACAGTCTTCTAGGGACGACAACCAGGGTAAGCGTCAGAATTAATGAGAGCGGGGTCCTGGGTCCCTCCATCTCTTTGCGTTACTCCTAGAAGCGAAATTTCAGGGACACTGAATACATGAAACAAAATCAGGACGGTGACAGGTGTAGCTCCCACTCCGTTTCCACGACCCACTGACGCAAAAGCTCATCTGTATCACCATGACTCCTAGATTTTATATTTGACGCGAGGGCGATAAGATTTCTCTCTTTACACAACTGCCCTGGCTCCCCATTCTATTGATGGAGGATATAGTTGTCGCATTATCAATGGGGTATAATATTCGGCAGCCCCTCAATTCGGGAGCAAAGCATTCACTACCGAAGAAAACCATATGATTTCCAAGCGGGATCTTCTTCCCGGGTGACCACAAACCATGAGAATTTTGTCCTGCCCAGCGAATGTCACAGCCCGAGAAATTATAGAACTGAAAATAAATTTTATGATTATGATTCAATACCGCTGACCGCATCTACCAGTTTCTTTGAGCATCAGCCGAGGTACCTTAAGTGCAGATGTTAGTAGCATAGTAGCGTTAAGATTTCCTTGAGAATATTACAGAGCAATACATTTCTCTTGTTAGTGTATAGCCGGCCGTAACGAAATGCAAGACAAGCTGACACCAAGATCCTGATGCTTACCGCAAAGTTTCGGACATTGTCTTGGTTGCTGTTCAGTATTGCCCTTACTAGATTTAGTGATGCCTGCCTCGTGCGCTCAAGTAAATATACTTTCTTTCTGTCGCAATTACATACTGGGCCTAAAAGTGCAAAATTTTGACTAGAAGTCAAGCTGTTTTTTTTTTTGCAATTAATTAAAAGAGGGGGTGTTAACTGTTGCCCAGATGTTATTCAGGCAATCTCTATCAGTTTAACCGAACACAAGGAAATACGGACAGAAATATTTCTTTTTCTCAAGGTACCTATGCCAGAAATGGTTTTATTAACTTTGTGAACACAGGAGGGGCACAATTTACCCTAAACGGCACAGCATTGTATTGGAAGATATGTCCCTTGAATATGAATCTGGAATGAATTCTATGACTCTCTCTGAAGGGTACTAAAATCTGTGCATATTCCAAATCCAGATTCGTCACGGAAGTATCTCTAAGGAGAAGTCTGATCTCTGGTGAGTAGCCTTCTAGCTTGACTGTTCTATCCTTATGAACAGAATAAGTGTCTTGAGGTAAGGAATTAACCCTGTTAACCAATCAGACTTAGGGGCAAGAAAACGTTGGATAGGCGCTGATTTTTAGCTAGCTCAACAAGTTTTACTGATAGCACCGCAGCTAAGCAATTGCGAAACTGTTGTTTCGAAGATCGGTAGTTCATAGATTGACTAATGAGATTCAGCAAAGGAAGAGTGCTGAACCGGTCGCCATGTAAATTTCAAGTGACCACTCGAGTCCAACTCAGGACTTTAGCGGCACTCCTAAAGTTCTGCCATTGATGATGAATACGAATCTCCTGCTGATCTACCTACGGCATCTGTAATAATCGGTGATGGCTGATTGCTGCTTATATTTTTATGATTTCTATTTAGAATTGACTTGCTTGGTCAGACTTACTCCTAAGAGGTTCTTAATGGAAGCCTCTTAGAGAACTCCTGAGTTCTTAGCTTAAATGTGAATATCCGTCAGCATGCACCCCTCTCCCTTCCATCAGCCTAGAGGAGAGAGTATTGCCACTTGCAGTTAATGAACAACTCACATGTTGCTCTACAAAGACCAACCGCGTATCCCTGTGTGCGACAATTTCTATTATAGCGGCCGCTGCCTCAGAGTTCACCTTAGGTGGCTAGAATAGAACAGAATTTATTTATCTATCATCAACAAGACCTACCCTCGGAGTGTCAGCCCTGAACAATGCGTGAACTTTATACTAAGGTCGCCGCATCATCATCTATTGAAACAGAATACATGACCTTTAAGACATCACAATTCAGACACTGCTGTTCGAGTGCTAACTATGCAAAATGTAACGCTAATCGGGCATAATGGTACCTAATCTTCGTTATTACTGAAATTTAGTACTTTGATGGCTTCCTTACCTGTCATGTTCATACGTACAGTCTGCTCCATAGTTATCGCCAACCAGCTGGAATTTGCTAGCACAAGCAAAATGTTACGCTCGACTCGCATAGATGAAATCTAATATCTATCTATTATTAATGAAAAATGGTACTTCGGCGGTTTCCTAAGCTAGCTGTCATGTGCATTCTTACTATCCTGTTTCAAGGTTATCACAAACCAGATGGAATTTGCTATCACAAGCAAAATATAACGCTAACCTCGCATAAGATACCCAATCTCTATCTGGTAATAAGAAAAAGATAGACATACATTGGTGATTTCCTAACCTGACGTGTTCATAATTACAGTCCTGTTCCATGGTTATCACAAACCAGGTGAAATTTGCTATCACAAGCACAATGAAACGCCTATTTGTAGTCGCTTTAGGCATCGGAACAACAAAGATGCATGCTCCCTCACCAGTGATGTCTCCTCCCCATGACTAGAAGGGACATTTGGATATTCAGGCAAAAGAAATTGTCCTTAACGTTTAGATAGAGCATCCCTAAATGAAAATGCATGATATTGAAAGACGTGTGGCGAACAAAACAGACATATGTCCTAAGACAATTTTCAACATTGTTAAAGAATATAAAAAGCAAAACATTGTCTCCGCCACATAAGAGGCTCCATTAAACGAAGTTGTTGGATACAGTTGATAATTTTGATCGGAATGCCATCACACGCAAAGTCCATCAATTTTTTGAAATCCAGAAACTTGAAGACTTACCTACTTTCAAAAGGACCACACTCTATACTTTACTCAAAGAACTTCATTTTTAGTATAGAAAACGGGGCGGAAATAGTATTTTGATGGACAGCCAAGAGATTATTATTTTATTGAGAAGATAATATTTAAAATCATAAAGAAATACCGCGGCCAGGGCAGGAATATTTATTACTTAGAACTTAGATTAAACCTGGATAAATGCATTACATACAAAACCTAAAGTATGGGCTGACTCTACAATTAAATCAGCAAGACAAGCCTCCTTAGATGGACTAACCACTGGCCTAAATAATCCGTCACGTACGTGTATCTAACCAATTCGTCATTTGTGTTGTAAAAATGGTGTCAAGTAGACTGAATCTATGAGCCCACGCTGAAAACTTAGCTACACTAAACTTAGCTATATCTGATAGATTTGGAACCAACACCTGTTGGATACTCTGCTTGCATTATTATTAGTTTTCTTGAATACTACATATATGAGTCAAAGAAAACGACCGACTACCATAAAGGAATGGACGGATGGGAACTTATTTGAAGGACGGTTTGAAGAAACACTTGCAAAGCATGACGACAATGACGTCACTGTACTTGATAATACTGGACATCACACTAGAAAACTTGAAAAAATTCCCACAACGTCCACAAGAAATGCAGATATGCAACAATGGCTCCTATCAAACGACATTAGTTTCAATGAAAATATGGTCAAAGCAGAACTTATCTATTTAGTCAGGCAGCACAAATATAAATATGTCTAATCTTAATGTTATTGACGAAATGGATAAAAACCAAAATAAGACCGTTTTAAGACTTCCCCCTTACCACTGCGAATTAAATTGCATTGAAATGATTTGGGCAAATACAAAAAACTATGTGGCTTCAAACAATAAAACATTCAAATTTCCTGACGTGAAAAATTTGTTTTATGAAGCGGTCAACAGAGTAACAGCAAACCATTGGAAAGATTGCATCCGTCACGTTCACGTCACGACAATCGAAACGAAGATGTGGGATCCTGGGATCGGCACAACATGATCGATATTGAAATTGAACCTGTAATAATTAATATTAACCACTCGGCCGATAATTCAAGTACTTCCTGCAAACGACGAATTGTGAAAAGTATGTGCACTTCTTTCTATAAAAATAATGATTTATTTTGTTCGATTATTCCAAGACCATTAAGGAAAATACGGACATATACAATCTCGCTTTTGTGTTTTGTCTGGGCGTAGATGGTCTACGAATGGAGTATAACTACTCGGCTTCACAAAACATGTTATTCCTATTTGATTTCTGCAACCAACAACGCGTCTAGTCAGTGAGTCATTCCTCCAGTCAGCAAACGTGGAATGAACTATTTGCACCCTAAAACTACCTAGTATGCAAGATGACATTTTATTGTTTTTTTTTTTCGTTTTTATAGGTTTTTGACATAATAGCCGTTCCGGCATCCTATTTCACGCCCCTCTTGGCTTATTCTAAGCTCCTGTCTCCTATATATAAAAGGTGAAAACTTATTTCACAGATGGCACTGAAATCAGAATATAAATTACTGCGCCATCTGCGAGACGAAGATTTTTATATAGTGGAATTCAGGGGCAACACACCAGTAGCTCTCTAATTAGCTTTGCCTTTGTGTGATGCTATACCCAAAGATGGCATAGCACGTTCAGCAATCATGATAATATATTTTATTATTTGATTTTACTCTCACAACTCACATTTATATCAGGCCTAATCATATATTTTTTTTTATATAAATTTACAATCCACTTGTCTAACATTAATAAGTATGGAACCTAAACAGCTACCATTTAAGGCGAATAAGTAATTCGTTTATTCGGTTAATCAAAGAGTAGGAACTCAAAGGGATCTATAAATATGAGTAGTTAGCTATAGAATGATATGGAGGTACCTACCTACCTAGAGGGTTACTATTGATAGAAAAGACTATATACCCTATTTCACGAGTATCCATCACGCTTTGACGTCTACTGAGGTGAATAGCTGATCAGCAAGTGACATTTTTGTGTTAGTCTGCAACGTTGGCAATAATAATCAAATTCATCAAATGAAAATGGTATTTACCATTTTGGGTCGGTATTTACCGATCCGTTCAAGCGAGTTTGGTTATACGATCCGTGACGTCATGAATCAGCTGTTATATGTCATAGTTATCACCGCAAAATTGTGGTATTTACCCAACTCAGGAGTAGTTTTATATTTCTGGTTATTATTTGAAATGTGTCAAGTTAGAATTTTGCGGGGTACTGGATATTGTTATTGTATTTCAGCTTTTGGGAAACTTGATACAGGCTGACTTCAGTTTTACCATAAAGTGGAGCACCTTTTTAGTTATACTCATTACTGTTGTTGATGGGGACACTTTAAATGTAGTTCCTATGCTTAACAGAGTATCCTGTGTAGCCATATACCACAAGAATATTAAAATATGGACATATAAACTCACTAGATGATGTCCACCTGTATACGGTTTTGCTAATATCTTTTTTCATCATTTCTGCTGAATCAATAAACGTTTTCTTTGACATGCGGAAAACTTCAGAGAATTGAAAGTTATCATAGCTACAAAGCCATGGTTCCATCATTAAAAAAAAATCTGAAAAAAACATTTCTCCCATGAATATTATGATAGGTTTCTTTTTTAAACTTTCCATACACAGTTGTAGACGAAAAAGCACCGATTATTAAGTGATAATAAAAATAATCAGAGATTATATACGCGTTTTTCTCAAATAAACAACTTGCAACAAAACCGCGGTTAAAACCAACGCGTTCTAGCGATTCGTGTAACTGACGTCATCATCCCGTGTGTCATCTTGAACCATATTATAACCGCGGCACATAACACAGAAATTTTGGTTATTCGCTTGGATTTGATTAATGAATTAGGTGTAAATCTAGTGAAACTTGCTTGCAGCGTTTTGTTTTTTGTATGTAAATGAACTTTTCCAAATAAAAGAGCTTTCAGCAAGTACAAAATGAATCTGTAGCGTACAAAAAACCAAAATAAAATATGGCTCTGTCTACCAACATTGACGGACCCATCAGAATTATGTACCTATGGCGATATGGAGAGTTTCGAAATATTACTAGATAATCAGATGTCATTCTACTGTAATGGATACTCTTGAAAATACTATAGGTGTCTTCATGACGACACAGATTATAATGACGATTGGCGAAATACGGGTGGGTAATAATAAGGAATGGTAAAAGGTAGTTCAAATTTCATTTACTCAGTTATGACTTGCAGGTGTCTGTCGAAGATAGAAATGTATGTCATGAAGATGAATGATATTGAGCTAGTTAATATCCAACGTTTCCGTTCTTTCACCTCTCAAGATTCTCAGTACTTTGCCCCTCGGTCAGCCAGGGGGCACGATCTGCAGATCTCACAAAATATTCAAGCAGTTAACGCGCATGCGTTGTAGATCTGGCAACAAGGCGATATTGCCAAATTTGCTTTAACAACAACATTGGTCAATAACAGCGATGAGATTTGGAAGGGACTATATAGTTCAAAATACTTTCAGTGTCGTGCATTTTTCATCAAAGGGTTGTGTTTAACGACTTTTTCCGCCGGTACGGCGCAACCGCCATCTATCGAGGAATGGTGTAACCGCCTGTTTACTAGTGACATTCTGCAGAAACCACTACAGGACACTTCATCAGCATATGCTCAAACTGCCTCGAGGAGGGTTCATGTCAGTTGTACTTCTGTAAGTGGAAAATCAACCTTAACCCCGAAAAACCCAAACTATGCCTATGTATATTCTTAACGAAACGTAGACGTTCTGAACCTAGACAGTTGAGAGTGTACGATCTAAGCATAGCATGGCAAGTGCAGAGTAGAGATGTGTACCCCCCTAGAAGCCCGGTATGGTAGGAAGAGTACGCCAATGGCATCCGTGACCGAGTATACTCGGGTTGCTTGAACTAGGTGCTTCTCTTTCTCACGCGTGTATTGCATGCTTCTCGCGCTTCTCTCTCGTACACATTACGACGTCGGTGTTGTAGTCACCGATCTTGGCGGGTCAAAGTAAGACTACCAGTATCCTTTTATACAGGGTGTTCCATAATTATTGCGACAAAATGATAGGGGTTGTAGAGGGCATAAAAATATGCAATTTTGCCTTATAAACCCCTGTTCGTAAATATGCCGTTTGATCACTACCGCTAATTTTACCTTAAGAGCTCATAGGAGAAACAAAACATTCACCAGCTGCAAAATGTTCTAGCACATTTCATGGTCTCGCCGGTTCGTAAAAAAAGCCTGCTGTGTTTACATTTTTGTTATCGTAAATTCTCCACACCGATTCATTTAATTTATCTGAGTGGTGCGTCAAACTAGATAGTAAATAACAGTACCTTAGTGTTAAAATGCAGCGTTATTCGTATGCGGAACTTGCTGATATGCATTTAATTTACGGAGAAACTGGTGGTAACGGAAGACGAGCCTCGCGAATCTACGCCCAACGGTTTCCAGAACGCGCACAGTAGAATTTGAGGACGCGATTCTGCATCATGTAGAGGCCAATCCGCGTACAAGCGTGCGTGCTATTGCACATGATATGGGAGCGTCTCAAACTACTGTTTGGCGGGTTCTCCATGACCAGCAACTACACCCATACCTCCTTTTAAAAGTCCAAGCCATGGGTCCAGAAGACTATCTGCCGCGTCGACGTTTTTGTCGTTGGTGGCTGCAGCAGGAGTTGAGGCAACCAAACTTTGGTCGCTACGTTTTGTTCACTGACGAGTCCTGTTTTACAAAGGACGGTTATTTTAATAGCCGTAACAGTCACATTTGGGATGAAGAAAACCCTCATGCCATAGCCATCCATAGAGACCAACATCAGTTTTCAATTAACATCTGGTGCGGCATTGTGGACGAGCATATCATCGGGCCATATTTGCTTCTACCACGTTTGGATGGGCATGCTTATGGTCGATTCTTACAGCATGTGCTACCGGAACTATTAGAAAATGTGCCACTGAACATAAAAGCCAACATATGGTTTCAACACGATGGCGCTCCAGCCCACTTTTCTTTACAAGTGCGGCAGTATTTGGACGACAAATTTCAAAATAGGTGGATAGGCCGAGGTGGCCCTGTGCCTTGGCCTGCGCGGTCACCCGACTTGACCCCACTGATTTATTTTCTCTGGAGCCATCTGAAAGCTTTTGTGTACGAAACTCCTGTTCACAACCAACAAGAGCTACTGGGAAGAGTGATGGCCGCGTCCGCACATTTCCAGGACATACCGGGGGTATGCCACAGAGTTCGCCGATCATTGAACAATCGTGCACAGCTGTGTATTGAGCAAGGTGGAGGATACTTTGAGCAATTACTGTAGGTAAGCTGTTTCAAGAAACTGATCTTTTTTTTGCTGCAGCCCAAACGGCATATTTCCGAACAGGGGTTTATAAGTCAAAATTGTTCATTTTGATGCCCTCTACAACCCCTATCATTTTGTCGCAATAATTATGGAACACCCTGTATATCTCCATCTCCCTCATACATACACATGCTACCTACCCCTGTGTGTGAACGTTTGTTCGGTAAGCTCGTTTTTTACTTGTATGTCTCCATCTCGAAAACTACACTACTACAACTATATTTGGTTTTCAGTGTTTAAGGTTAACGTTAACGTTTATGAATGTGGTATTTGTGATTGGTTAAGCTCTTTTGAGGACCTCACAGCTTAAGATTACCTCAAAATTCGTAGTTCAGGCTCGTTATTTCTAGATCCATAATGTAAGGACGCTAGAAAAGGAGAGAGCTATACGTCTTTATCTAATTCCGTCGCCCACTAATCACTCGAACCAATTGTATATCTGTCTGTTTCTCTCTACCAAAGGTGACCTCAAACGCTGAAATGTGCGCACTGCATCAGACGAGGTACAGCGCTGGCAACATCGCCATGACATTGGTCCTCGAGAGGAAAGGGGACGAAGATTCTGAATAGCAGGCTGTAGAGGTTTTGACTGGATTTCACCACGGCACCTCCGAGCATGCGTTTTTGCTGGCTCATCTTGGATCAATTCCGCACTACAAAATACCTCGTTCTACTTTTTTACTGTTGTGAGGTAGCCTTGGACCTTTCTTTGTATAGTTTTTTTTGTGATTTCATGTACCTACATAGGTATGCTGTTGATTTTATTGCAGGTTGTTCAACATTAACAACAAATTATTTCCTCCATTTGACCTCGGATTGAGATAATTAGTGTTTGTTGTGTTGTTTGCCATAAACTTGACGTAATGTGGCCTGTTGGTTTCACTATTATTTCTAATGCAATAATAAAAATAAATTATACGTAGGCATGTGAAGTAGTAGTAGTCTTAATAGACTGCTCGTGCCTTTCATCTAAAATGCCTACCTATCAATATCCTACTTATTTCCAACAAAGTTGCATTTTTCGGACAAAAAGGGTTTGTACACTTACAGTCAATTGAAATTTTGGCTTTTCTGTAGGTAGTCCTGATATATGGCACGGGATCCTCTTTGTCACGCATTTTTATGCTGGCCTGGTGTTGTGTTGACATATTGTAAATTATATTTTCAATAGTTTTCCTACTGTAGGAGTAGCTGTGGTATATGGTAACTTATTCTCTATCCACTTATCATTAGCATAGGTACTTCCTCCCTGTAGGTAGGTATTCCACCTAGGTACCATACCTAAATATTAACATCAGGTAGGTATTCCATATCTATTTAATAGCCACATTATCGGTTACTCCCTACTCCTTCATATGATATCTTTTTGAGGACCTAACCGCAGACCTACTTAAAGATTTATTTATCTTTACCGACATCTGCCTGTTGTCTAGACAACGTGCAATTGTCTCAACCAGACACGTCACTAAAGTCAAACCTTTTGAGTGTAGTTTTGAGGCGTGAGGGTTGAGGATCAATTAGCATACGACAGAAATACTGACGATGATTAAATTGATGACAAAACAAGGTACTGCGGAGTTGTACGCCTGCGCGCCGTCAACGAAGTGATGTGGCAACGCCGCCGCCGTTTGGCCCGACCTTCCCGCTTTCCGTGCTTGTTTTCAACCGATGTTCAACGTGTAAACAGTGGCGGTGCATCGTATGGATAAAAATTGTTGAAAACACCCCGATTTTGGTAGAAGTATGGACTTCTTGTAATGTGAACTACAATCTAAGGTCTAGGCATAAAATTAAGACACTTCTGCAATTGGGTAAGTGCTTCAATAGTTGAGATTCCGGTAATTAACCTCATTGTTTTCATGGTTACCGAGATGATGTAGTTTACACAGTAAATTGTGGTTCCTTTGATGTAGAAATCGGTAGAAATGACTATTGCTTCCGATATTATTGAAGGTTCAACGACGGCCATGTTGGTTATAACCAGTTCGCGATTTGACGTTAGTGGAGGTAGTGGGGGAAGACAGTGACGTAGACGGAGTATAAAGGAAACAGTGCGCGTTCAAACTCGTTCATTTTATCCATGCTATTTGTGTGATCGGCAGCAATATATCGTCGTTTTAGCAGTGTTTTTTGAGTGCTGAATCTGCAAAATTTAGTATCATGAAAATGCAACTTATTTCGAGTATTTTATATTGTTTTCTGATGATGAAGTTTTTGTGAGTATTCGTTGTAAAAAATATATTCAGAATAGAATAAAATTATATCTAGAGAAGAATATGAGATTTTCGGATAACTATGGAGATAGAAGTTCACAACTTGCAGCTGCGACCCTTTCGATGCTATTTACGAGCAAAACCTGGCTTATTTTTTCTTCATCGCTATTTGAAACATTCATAGGGTCGCATTCGGAACTGCGATGCGTGAATTAATCTATGTTAAACACGGCTACTGATATTATTTTTCATTAGCAGGCAGTAGTACAACTACAGGGATACTACAGTATAGTCAATTTATTATTTTTAGCAACGTGTATATCGTATTAAGAGTTCGCGGCACTGCGCACCTTCTGTGCTAATTTCACGCCGCCTGTCACAAACGCCCTGATTACCCTATAGATACTTATATATCAGAAACTTCTAACTTGTTGGCGTTCTTAACCACAGCTTTTTAATTATAGTCCAGTTACATTAGGTATATACCTAGGAGCATGTGATCTAAGGCTGTGTTAATTTACTGTGTCATTATTGATCTACTAATATTGGATACCAAGAACTGAAACCGAAATACACCTATTTTAAGAAACCACCCTGGTATTCTACAAAATAATGCAAATAAATTGGAAGAATAATTTCTCATAACTTTCTGAGAGCCTTTATACTACTCACAAAAGTCATTGTTATGCTGCGCTGCGGGGCTCCTTCTTGTTCCGATTTCCTCTATCATTTGTATGGTGCAAGATGAGAATATACAGAAATATCTTAGGTGCCCCTTTTATAAGCCTCTGTTGCAAAAGACCGGTTTCCTTGACCTCTAATCTTGCATATTTATCCTTTGGGATTTTTTCTTCTGTTTATAAATCAGGAATTGAACGTAAGTTCAACTTGTGGTTCGTTAATCCTCTTCGGATTAGTTTAGTCGAAATTGGCTGCTACTTCATTTAATTGTTCACGCAAATGACAACCACGTTATCCTAATTCTAGAAAACATTACTCGCAAATAAACCAAGAAGTTCGTATCCATACAAATAAGTAACGATTTGAATGAAATGTTGCTTCTATTACCTAAATATGATGGATATGATGAATTATAAAATGTCAAACATTTCAGGAATTCTGAAATAGTGTCACTTCATTCACTTATTAACCACATTCCGCTACTTAAAATGCATGATGGGTTAGCTTAATGCGCCAATACATGCATCCGTTTCGTTGCTACGATTCGTCGATGCTTGTCAGTGCGCCTCCGATTGTGGTTTGACAGTGCGTTTGTTGATTCGGTAAAATTCTATTGCCCTTCAGAAAGTCTTTATAAAAGCCCATAGAGTGTGGATACCAAGATAACGCAAAGTCTGACAACAAGGCGGATGACAATTCATTTGCGGCATCACGACCAACCTGGAAGAACTTTTTCAAGATTCATCTTTGATAGTATGGAGTTTCAATGCAGCATACGTCAGATGCAAGGGGCGTTGATGAAAAGAGTACGTTAATAAAACAAAATTTACTAACGCTTCGGATTGTTCGAGAATTCTTCATTACCGTCCACGCAATACGAATAACCGCGGTCGCACACTTTTAGAATACGGAACAGTCCAGGAATATTCAGCATTTTCTGCTATGAAATTGAAATTGGACATTTCTTTAGCTCAAAACGTGTAATATTCTTTGGCTGTTCGGCTATTCCGGATCTAAATTCCGAACATGTGCGGCCAATAAGGTCAGTAGATAACTTGAGAAAGCCTCTCGCGATAGGTTGTTCGATATTTGTGTTGAGAAAGTACTAATTATAGAGAATTGTAGTCAGGGCAGCAGATTTCTAGACATGCAATAGTCAAGAGAGGCCAGATGGGTGAAAAGTACTTTCTAGCTACAACCATGTCCTCAGCAATTGAAGGGTATGCTGCATATATACATGACTGACAACGATGATCGATCTAATATGCAATTTGAGGCTAGAAAACATTTAAATTTCAAGCATACGTCTCTCTTTTGTTACTAAACTAAATCTTCGTAATTTGTACGAGAGAGAAGCGTGCAATGTGTTTGTTAGAACAAGTGCGCCGATGGCATCCGTGACCTCGTACTCCGATTGCTAGGTGCTTCTTTCTCTTTCTAACACACGTATTGCACGCTTCTCGCGCTTCTCTCTTGTACACATTACGGCGTTAGTGCTATTTGGTTTTCACTGTAGCTTTTTATTAGTTAAGGTATGATACCGAGTTTTAGGAGCATAAAGAACCTTGTCCACTATTCGTTGGGCGCGCCATGACAGTGCCACCTAGGGGATGTCGGGCATAAATACTTATGCTTGACACTTGCAATATAAATATACAGATATCGGTGAAAGTATAAGACATTTAGTCGATTTGAGGTGAGGAAAAATTTCAATTCCAAATTGACAGTTCTATTTCAATCTGAGTTGATCCCACATGTCGCAGATTTTACTATAGAAAACTCGTTTATATTTCACTATCAGGCCGACGATGTTTCCCTTCTTGTCTATCGCGTGCATGTACTTCCCCCATGCACTTCGGTCCCAGGGCCTACTGCTTCATAATAAGATCGTACCCAATTTGACACATAGTCATGTAACATCTCATAAATGTAGCATACTTTTACTGGTGCATCCACGGTAACTGGTTTTTTCTCACACTATGTGCAAAAATTAGAACTGCTTCCAACTTAGTTTGGAATTTGGATGTTAAAAAGACAATGTCATAGTGTTGTAAAATACCCCAGTCAGTGAGTGCGTCGAATCCAGAGTCAACACCGTAACTGTAGATCGACGATACGGCAGCGTCGCATGCCTGTCTATGTCTACATATTTTGGTGCTTTAACTGCTCACGAATCATAGAAGGAGACTGAAGAGCTATCGACATAAAATCATGAAAAAGGATCTGTTATGGTATTCGAAATACGTCGCCGTATATGACAAATTACGGTAAATCAAACATTTAAGGAGAGGAAAAAGGAAGAAGCTCACTGGACGATTAGTTTTTTGGGAAGGAACAAGGAAATAAGCAATGAGGGTTCTTACACTTTTTTCAAACAGATTTTGCTCACAAAATCATCTGTAACTATCAAAACAAACGGCGCTTTAACAAACGTAATGTCAAAAGTGACAAACAGAAAATTGGTCGCTAATAGTTATTTACCTAACAAGTGCTGAAAGTGATACTTTTTTATAAGCGGAGTTCGGGCAAGCCGTCAAGTCAAGGGCGCAAGTGTTAGGTATAAGATTTATTTTAACAGCGCAGCGCGAGAAAATAATAAAGCTGGAATTTTAAATACGTATTATGTTTTATTAGAAATTTAATAATTGTAAAATCAGCATCATCAACAACATCAATAATTCATTTATAATAATTATTAACAATATGAAAAGTAAAAGAACAGTTATTTGGATTATGAAAACTTGTAGGCGTTTTCGAAGCAGGACTAGTGCCGCCGGCGACGCTTTCTTCTAAAATTTCTTGTTCTTTAGAAAAGTTATGCTTACGGAAAATTGCTACTTTCTGCACGCAGATGCGTGTTGAAAGTGAGTACTTTACGCACACTGGTAGAAAAAACTTTTTCAACCTAGTATAGCCAAAGTGACACGAATTCTGAGTGGCAAGTACATTGTTGAAAATTTGAGACTGTTTCATCAGCAAAATCGTTAAACGTGGCATGTACAGGATGCTTCATAACCTAATGATGTTATTTTAAGAGCAGAAAGTACATTCAAAAACAACAAATTTATTTCCATCTTTACAAAAGTAAGCAGATACTAATTTGTTCATTTTCTAGTGACCTAGGTGTAGGTCAAATAATCTCAAATACGATAAAGAGAAATTTCTAGTTTGTTCTCACTTTGTATTTTGTATTCCAAAGTGAACCATAGAATTTCGAACACAGAGCAAAACTCAGCGCAAAAATCAAAGGTGGTTAACTAAAATTAAACTTTTGTACTCTTTACAAATATACAGGGTGGCGCATCGAAAATGAAACAGACGCATTTACTGGCAGCTCAGTTTCTTTTTGGAAAAACGCTCAGACCCGTCGATTTTGTTTTCGAGGGGGACACAAGTTTGGCAAAAAATCAGGTTAACACGTGCAGCCCCCTGGGCGGGGGTGACACCAATCCTAAAATCTTAAATGGAAAGGGGCTCGAGTGATACCTTATTTTAAAGGTCTTTCAATTCCCTTTATAGTGATGTAAAATAAATGAGCTTCAGTTCAGTAGTTTTGAAGATTTATTGATTTAAAGCTTAAAGTAGACTGTAATAGGTACATCAGATTAGTTTGTACTACTTTCAGAAGAAATTTGACTAAAAGAATTTACTTAATAAGTAAATGCTTTTCTTCACTACGCCCATGGTTTGTTTATCATTTTGATGTTGAAAATAGCTATTGGAGCGTTTTTTTTTTGTGACAAAAAAGTTATTTCTTGAAGAAAGATAAGGAAATATCTCGTACTTATTTTAAATAGGAATTTAGTACATAGTTTGCGATTGATTTGACCAAACTTTGTTGCTAAAATAACTTGTAACGATTTATTACATAAATTAACCATGGTATATTCCACAGCAGAAAGAGTTGAAATTATCGAAATATTTTTCGTAAATAATCAGTGCGCTAATAGAACAGCAGAAATATTTAATAAGCGACATGAGAACAGTAAAGTGCATCGAAAATATGTTCTAGAACCTGTAGCTAAATTTCGGGAAACTGGGTCAGTCGCCAATAAAAAACGCAACATTGAAAATCCCATAAGGAACGAAACAATAGAAGTGGGGGTCTTAGGGCAAGTTTATGTAGATCCTACGTTAAGTACCCGCAGATTGGAGACTCAGTGTCCAACGGATTCTAAAGGCCCATAGTTTTCATCCGTATAAAATTCACCTGGTACAAGAACTTAATGAAGACGATTTTGATCGGCGATTACAATTTTGTGAAGATATGAGTGAACGAATTCTAAACGATGAACATTTTCTATTCAACACTTGCTTTTCCGGCGAATGTGCCTTTTTCTTAAATGGCGTAGTAAATCGTCATAACTGCCGATATTGGTCCGATTCTAATCCCAGAATTTATCTGAGGTTCATACACAGCAGTCGCAAAAATTAAATGTTTGGGCTGGTATTTTTGGCGATCATTTAGTTGTTCCTTTTTTCTTACCTGGAAATTTGACCGGTGAAATGTATTTGGAATTACTGGAAGACGCCCATAGATCTTGCATTAATAGCCATAATTGAAAATCAGAATGATAGGCGGTACATTGCGAATAGATTGATGTTCCAACAGGATGGTGCCCCTCCACATTACAAATTACGTGTTCGACAATATTTAGATCAGACGTTTCCAGATTGATGGATTGGTAGAAGAGGTGCCATTGAATGGTCCCCAAGATCGCCAGATTTATCACCTTTGGATTTCTTTATGTGGGGTCATTTAAAAAGCAAAATCTATGCTACTCAGCCAACATCATTAGAAGACCTGCGTCAAAGAATTGTGAATGGGTGCCTTCAAATTACTCCTCAAATATTGCAAAATGTGCGGCAACGTTTTGAGCAAAATCTTTATTATTGCATGGAGAGTCATGGTGGTCAACATTTACTTGCCTAAGGGGTCAGTTCATTCTTCATTTTTAAATTACTTTGCTGCCAAATGTAGTGATCTCCACTAATGATGATGTATTAGTTTTATTCAAGCTTTAAATCAATAAATCTTCAAAACTACTGAACTGAAGTACATTGATTTTATATTATAAGAGGAATTGAAAGACCTTTAAAATAAGGTATCACTCGAGCCCCCTTTCCATTTAAGATTTTGGGGGTGGTGTCACCCCCGCTTAGGGGGCTGCGCGTGCTAACATGATTTTTTGCCAAACTTGTGTCCCCCTCGAAAACAAAATCGACGGGTCTGAGCCTTTTTCAAAAAAAAAACTGAGCTGCCAGTAAATGCGTCTGTTTCGTTTTCGATGCGCCACCCTGTATGTACAGCAATTCAGCAGAAGAACATATTCAAATATGAACTGAGTTACTTTCAGGAAGATAATTTCCATTGAATTCTGAGCTATTTTTATTGCTGTTGTCATATTCCTTTCAACAGGGCAGGCCGAGTATGTATACTAGGTTTCAAAAACTCTACAGGATGTACTGAAGATATGTTAATCGTAGGTTTTTGGAAATAATCTCGGAGATCTCACGGTTAATGTATTTTCTCATGTCCACTGAACCATCTCCCCAGCTCATAACACCTCCGAGTATCGGTTTGAACATGTCAAAACGTACAATTAATTCGCATTTCTTATTTCAACATATTTTTTATGTTTTAAAACAGTTACCCAATTCTGTATTATTCATGACTGCTGGTATGGTCACCAAATTCTCACTGACCTTTGGTCTTGCTCTATCGATGTGTGAAAAATGGATCGGTTATGGTATTTATTTTGCTAGTTTATCTACTACATCAAAATACAACATTCGTATCATCTTTTGGCTTTTTTCTATGGTAAAATATAATCGTAAAACAAAACCATGAAATTGGGGTTTGCTCCATAGTCAGTATGTCAATTTGGTTCTAACGCGGTTCTAAAGAAAAACTACCTATATCCATAGTAATGAACCGGAAGTATGGAGAGGGTCCAACTCCGATCTCACATGTCATACCTCCAACTTGGTCGATTTGGTAATCTATGCGGTCTATTCCTCGTTCCACATTACTTTCTATCCAACAGTTGCACGGTTGCCAGCTGAATGATCCATGCTGCAAGCGATCTTCCCCCGTTGCCTACGGAATGGACTGGTCCGCACCGCATACCGAGTACGCTATCTCGCTCTCACTGGCTCTCTCTTGTTTATTATTTGAAATGGGCTGGAGTGACTCATCAGCTGTGTAATTGACTCAAACCTCAAACATCTGGTGGTGCGCGGCGCAGTAGGTAACTCTAATTTTGAGGTTGGTAACGAGGTCTAATATGAAGCGGACCAAGAATGTTTTATAAGAATGTAATAGGCATTCGTGTTTTTAGTAAATTACTGTCTGGGATGAAATGTTAAAGATGCCTATTTTGCTAAAGTAGATGCAGAAAAACGATTGTGTACCAGGGGCATTGGATATTTACCAAGCAGTTCGCTATCTCGGTCTCACTGGCTCTCTGTCATTTATTGATTGAAGTGGCTTGGAGTGACTCATTTCCGAGTTATAATTGACTTGAACCTTAAACATCTGGTGGTGTACAGGATGTGGTCTTGGCTCGATGACATTGAGGTATCCTCGATATGGAGTGGACCGATGACGTTTGATAAAAACGGAACACGTTCCCTGGTAAATTGAGATAGCTGATGGAATGTTAAAGATTGTTACCTCATTGGGGTTGATGTATAAAACTATTTTGTACCAGGAGCATATTTACCCACTAGTTTTTGGAAGGAAGCATCCATTGAGGGGCAGTTGGGACTATTGCCCCACACCCTACAGTCGGACATCCTGCTAGTTCCTATATTTATATCGTACAAAAACACATGAACTAGTCGTATTTTTACTCTTCAGAAGATATCAACACCCATAGCCGTTTTTGGCTTTTTAGTGTCTTTTCAACTATCCATTCATCAAATTTCTAATAAATATAATACGCCACGATATTATGCTTTTCTTGAAAGAACAGACATGTCGTGGACTGCTTTTTGAATGTCTATACTAATAATCTGTAGTGGAGAAGAACGATAAGAATACATTATTTAATTATAAGATGCTAAATTCGATTATATGCTTTAAAAAATAGTACATGAAGATTTTGTGCCAAAAAAACACTTTGACCCAAAATATATTGCGAGAGTCTTGTGACTTTGACATATAGCATTATATGCATGTAAAAACGCCACAGAATGGAGACTTGGAAAGCAATACGAAACGATTACAATAACGAAAAATGGAATAAACGTAGAAAAGACAACATATCAACACATTGATAGAGATTGTAATTTAAAAAAGCAATGAGACAGTTAATGCTAGCCAAGGTCACCGCTGTAGTCTACAGTGAGTAAACAAAATATCATTGACATTAACTCTACATAAATATAAATTCAAAAACGATACCACGATTTTGATATTATCGTCATTGTATGTGTTATAGACATTTGACAGTTTTATCATATTTTTCAGGAGAGATAACGTACATTGAAGAACTGGCGGTTCACCAAATGTTCTCCCGTCACGTTTTCTTTGTTCTATAAACAGGTCGTCGATCTATGGGCTCCCAAGCGGTTTTCAACCTTATCGGTAGTTTACACAAGCCTTACGTTCGTTTTTCTTTTTGCTTAGCTATTATAAAGTACATGTTTGGCTCTATATAGTTTGTATTCAATGTTTACTGGTTTGGAGAAATTAAGCATAGAACTAGCAGTGGTTGTATAAGCATTGTAGTTAATATTTGTAACGGCTTTTTAAATTAACATGGAATGTTTGATAAACCATATAATTATGAATTACTTAATATTTATTTCACTATGTTGTATACAAGTCTTTAATATTGTACTCTTTATTTAAAATGAAAAAAGTTGCAGAATACATAAAAACATCTTTTTAGTCTGCCTGACGTTTATTTAAGGTTTTTCCGCTTTCTGGTGTTTTGTTCAGTAAAATCTTAGCTTCGCTGTAACTTAGAGAGTACCTACATTCCAATTTTGATGCAAGGCCACTATTGTAATCGCGAGTAATCTCGAAGATGATATATGTATATGTTTTGGGATGTTATATGTCATGTACATTACGGAAAACGGTCTGCCTGTCCGTCTGTCCGCTAATTCTTGACCATCTATTGTACTGCTCCGGTTTGGATAAAATGTTTGCAAAAGTGTACTACTCTGCCAAAGACGAAAAAGCTTTGTGGTTTTTGAAAATCGATCCAGTGGCGGCGGAGGAAAAGGGTAAAAACGGAATCGCTCAAACCTCGTTTTTGATCTTTTACAGGATCCTGCTCATTTTTGAAATCTTATCTGTATTAATAATTAATCAGAATCTTCGGCTTCGTGAACATATCCGTTTAAGAGCCCTGTACGCGAACAAAAATTTGGTGAATTTTAAAGTGCGTAAACAGTTGTGTGATTTTCTTGTTTTATCAATTTTCAAGTATTGCGATCTAATGTATTATCCCTGTTTAGATGTTGCGAGTCGTTACAAAATATCTGTTGTATAAAATAACTGCATGCGATTCATATTTAGTTTAATAAAATGTGACCATGTTTCGGATCGTTACCCTATAATAGGTTGGTTGAATATTTAGTAAAATATAATTTCTTATTCTTTATAGGTAAGTTACTTATCTCTGGAACACCAGTTTATTTAGGTACGTGAAAAGATAATTTTTAGATACAATGTTCATCAACGATCTGTCCGTAACACATTTTCATTTACAATGCCCCTTCATAGATTTGCTTTTTTTAATACTGAAGGTGAAGCCTAAATTCCAGGACAAAGGAGCGGTCATATAATTCTGGATTTACGAAGTTGGACACGGTTAGGTTAGGAGGCCGAAGTCAGACGTGTCTGCCCGGCAGGCACATCGCACGGCGGCATCATGGAGGGGAGAGCCCCGAATAGCAATATTGTTGAGGTGTTCGTGCCATTAAATGGTTAAGTGTTAGAATAGCTGTTATAGATAAACTTCGCTCCTCTCTAATTTCATTATAGGTAATACATGTATTATCCATGAATTGTTTTTAATAAAAGACGGTTATTATTATTATTATTCAGGGTAGAAAATGGGGGGTAGTAGGGTATTCCGCAATTTTTCGGCAGCATATTTATAAACTTCTAGTCCCAGTTCGCGCCTGTTAGACATGTTTCACACATATAACGTATGTGCTAAAAGTTTTTGTAAAAAAATTATCGGATTTCTTTAATGAAGAAATTTATTTAAACACTAACTAGTTATCATAAATTACAACTCAATACTTACCTTAAGAATACTATCGAATTATGTGGAGTGGCCCATTCCGCTCTACTAGACGCAACTTTCGTAGAATGTCTCTCATGAGGTCCTGGACGGAATTCAGATCAATTCCTCTCAGTTTTTCGTAAATTCGCCGTGTTCATTGTTCTTCATCTTGGGCTTCCCAGCCTCCATGATAAACCTTCCTAGACAGTAAAGCCCAATGCAGTTTTGGGTATCTCTTGAGTAATGGAATGACGCTAGGTCTGGCCAAAACATGATATTCGTGAACAAACTGAGGCAGTTTGGGAAGCATTTATCGATATAACTCTGACTATCCAAGGCTTCACCCCTCACTCTTCTCACAAAAGGCTGGGATACACCCTTCTTAGAAACTGCGCATCAGACAATGATTTTCTGCAAATTTCGCTTTATTTTAGTATCTAACATTGTCAGGGCATTTCTCTACGTTGTCCGTATATAAAATATACCAAAGCGACAAAAATGGTTCGGATACTATAACATGATACGTATACAAAGCCCGTTTGTGCAGGATTGCGTGATAAGTATAGTTAACCTACCTGACGCAATTTTCTTCGAAATGGCAATATATAATTTTCGTTAACTTCATTTGACGTATTTTGAATATAGATAGGTCTAAATTTTTAGTTATAGAAACTCGTGCAAGATTTTGGAGTGTGTAGCCACAGCCATACCTGCGTATCCTGGAATATAGTCATATCACAGCCGTGAATTCATATTTAGCGTTTGCGAGATAAACATACTAGAAATGTTGGTTTAAAAACGGTGATAACGTTAAAACAATATAATATGGGACAAAACATTGTTACATTATTATTGCTTATACTCCTCGGGAAGACGCAGGACAAAGACCTAGATATTCCCCAAAATGAGAGACAGAGACAGTTGGCATTTGCCGTTTTGGTCGTTCTAAAATGACAAAAATAACTGTGTGTGGATTATATATGGTTTAAGAAACTCAATTGACCCCGGTTTTCCAGTTGTTATCCACAGATATTTAGTAATTTTGTT
Organism: Acanthoscelides obtectus; assembly: GCA_963669975.1. NCBI lineage: Eukaryota > Metazoa > Arthropoda > Insecta > Coleoptera > Chrysomelidae > Acanthoscelides > Acanthoscelides obtectus. Next base: position 54,074,728 of record CAVLJG010000004.1, read on the forward strand.
GTATTGTCTTTTTAATATCATATTGAATATTTGGATTATTCCACTATGAGAATTTGAATAACACACCATTTTTTGAGCTTTATTAAATGTGTTGATGTCTACCCGACAAGAAGATTCAGGTCGAAAGTAGAATACTTTGTATCTTTTATTTTTCGAAGGTCGATGTCCGCTATCTTTTAGTTCGTGATAGCGGAATATTACCACTTTGCTAGTATTCACTTATCAATTTTTTAGTATTGCCGTCATTTCCACTTTTTAGCAAATCAAAACGTCATTTTAAACTGACGTACAATATGTCAAATCCGTTTTGTTTCCATAACAACAATGATTAATTCGTTGCGCAGCCTGACTGGTTGAAATTAAAAAAAGACTAGCAGCCATAGAAACAGGTCATGCAGCCGAGCGCTACACCCAATCAGATCTAGTGCGCTAAAACGAACCTTCCGTACATTTCCTATAAGGCTTACATTCGCCTGTTCGCTCAGCAGTACGAGGTCAGGGGTATTTATACAGGTGAATTTCCTTCAAGAGATCTGGAATATGGAAGCCTGTTTGGTATTCATCTGAACTTTTTCAAAATGCGGATATTCCCTAGCGGATCATCCACCGATAGAATAAGAGCTTTCACATTTCATTCTGTTGTCCGCCATCTTGTTAACGTTTCGCTTACGTAACGTTGCATGCGCTGCGTCTGATCAATTGACTGTATCGCCTTTCTGCTATAGCATGTTTTAAGTGTATTTACACATCATGGCAACTGGATCAGTGACCTTGACAAAACGTTTTATCACAAGTGTACTGCTTATTTGTTTCCGATTTGCTCTTAATTTCTTCCTTTTTCAAACTTATACACCTACTCTCATTTATTACTCTTATTGGAATGTATCACCTTTAGCCATCTTTTTTTGTTAATATTATTTTCGGTATAAATAGTATAAATTGCTTGTGTTATAAATTATAATTGTCATATTTATCGATTCGGCGTTCTTTATTGCATGAAAGGAGGACAATTATTTAATCAAGGATATACTGACTGTCTAATTCTATAACCTCTTTCAACATTTTGGATCTGTGATAATGCCGCTTGCTTTAAACTGTACTTACATTCAGAAAGTCGGAAAGGTAATTGTCCGTCTTAGTTTATATCACAGAGATGCACTCTATCCCCCAAAATAAGTCAGTTCTGATATGTAGGGTTATATATTATTTAAACAAAAATATTACCATGGTCAAAGCGCCTAAAGTAAAGTAACAAAGAACGGGTAAAATGGCCTGTTGTGTTTTTTTATTAATTTATTAGGAGCAATTAAAAATGTTCAATACATAATTGTATGCATGAGCATACTTATTTTTGTATATTTCGGGCTGTTTTCATTCTATTATGTTGATGATTTCGCTATAATAAGATCATGATTCCATTCAACTCAGCTTCTACATGTTCTATCGCCGAACTAGCAGTTTATTGACTTTGTTTCACTTCCCATCTCCCCCGTACATAAGCCCCAAAGCGCGCGAAAAAAAAACTTCGCGCTGTAGTTGCTCCAAATGGAAGATTTAGAGCCAAATCGCTTTCGAGATAAACCCTCAACAGCAAGGGGGCTATCAGGGAACGCAAAGTTGGGGGAGCAGGTTTTTTGATGCGCATGTGCAGTCTAGCCAGGCTGCCTTGCTGGCGTGTTCCGTAGTCGCCGCGCCATGCCTGTCTGTGACCGGCAGTTGTTTTCATAGTTTGCTTCGCTTTGGTTATGTCCGTCAGTAGCTGGTGGGGCTCTGTAGCACGTGCAGAAGGTAACCGTGAATACGAGGTGATACAGTTGAAAAGGTATATATACTAACCTGACAGATCACGCTTAATTGAGTCATAATTTTGTTTGCGTTCCGATCTCTTTTGCCTTGATTATTGTATGGAAATAGACTGTGACGTAAGCTCTAGGTTGCTAGTGAAATAACAGATGGCGCTGAAATGAGGGGCTACCTGGTTTATCTTTTGTAGTTTGTGTTTGTTATTCGTCACGTTTATTATGTTTGATGAATCATGCAATCATGCGCAGTGCAGATACTGTATGTAATATTTGGGGCCTCTTATGGCTTATGGGTCGTGTTAATGTTATAGTCTGATCTAGTACCAATTTTCTTCTTGTTGTTTATTATAATGTCTTGTACAATCGAAAGCTTTGTATCTGCACAATGTTCTCCCTATGTTAGTAAAAAGTTGAAGCAACGCTTACGTTGTGGGGATATTTATGTCCTTTTGGGGCGCGAATGCCTACATCTGGAGGTCCAGGTCTGTGCTGGCTTTGCGTGGTGCCATCTTGAAATTTGGAATGATGGCTTACGCAATCTTGGCATGTTACGAACCTTCCAGACTATTGTAGTAACACACTGTAAATGAATCTGAAAGTGAAAAGAAAAAACAAACGAAGTATCACCTGGAAGACAGATAAATTAAATATTGTGAAAAGTTTCATGTAGGTACTGAAGAAGGTGACCATTGTGACCGAAACGTATACATACCTACTACGTTAGTAATTAGAAGTTGGTTTCATTTGCCAGACAAACATGAGGATTATCGACATGAAAACCACAGGATATATGTTTCAGATGTTACAGTGATACATATTCATGTAATAATTTGGTCTCAACGAATTTCAACTTGACCCGTTCAAAAAATAAGGGAGAGGTATATTTTGAAAAGCAGTGTATTTCCAAGTTGACTGTTGTGAAGTTTGGATGTCAGTTTTAAATTGAGTCAGGAGCGGGCTATATGAAATGATTTCAGTCGATAACCGACATGAAGGTTGTTTTCGCCCGTCGCAGTCATTTGTAAGGTGACAGCATTTGTCAAAAGATAAATAAAATATCATATGTCTGCATGTATGTCAACAACCAAACAAAATAACAGAATGCATGCTAAAACAAAATCAATTGCATGTAAAGTCAGAAAGTGGAATAATATACAGGGTGGTCCATCCATGTGCGGACGGAATATTACTCATAAACAAATACATTTTGGGAAAATCTATTTATGGGATGTTACACATGACATTTGACGGCACTTTTCTAAAATATTGGCCATTATACAGGGTGTCCCAATTTCGACCTACATATCAAAGTTGTGATTTTTCAAATGGAATGCCTTAAACTTCATTGCATATTTGGATAAACCAATTCAAAAGAAGAAAATTTATATAACATACTATGAGGTTTTGGTAATTAGCAACTGAGATATAAGGTGTTTTGTCTAGAAAAACTCCCCATTTCGGCAACCCCTCAGTCCGCCAGTTTGAAATTTGGAGTGCTGAATTTTGTATAAAAAAAATAACTTACACACCTCGGCTTTTATCTTATTTGTTACTTTTTAAAATTTTAATTTTTGCTCATACAAGGTGGTCAAAAACGCAAACTGTAGTTTTTCTCAAAATTTTCAAATGCATCACCCTGTATATTTGTGCAAATTTGGATTCAATTTTTTATAAGCTCTTTTTTGATACTAGACACAAGGGTTTTTACGGCTATTTTTTCGGTTATTAGCACGTCTTTTATGGATCGGCTTAATTCCCTAAAATATCGCATCATCATTTTTTTATATTCCAACTACCACAAAACAAAGGCCTAAGGCCTAAACACCCATGGGGTACCGTGGGGCTATACTGGGATACATGGGAGGGGGTGGGGGAACGCCACACCGACTCTGGCGAGGGAACACGTGTGCATGCAACATGCACACATTCTGGCCCCGCCTACGAGATCCGCAGGGTGATACCTGCGTTCGAAAGTCAGAGACCGTCTACCACCTATGGACAATCACAACATCCATAGCCAAGAGGAAAATTTCTCTTGCGGCGGGATTCGAACCCGCACAGTGCACGGTGACTGATCATGAGACCGAAAGGTCTACTACTGCGGCCACCGCTGCTGCCCATTGGAAACAAATAAATTGTTGATTAGTTACAAACTGTCAAAATTAGCTTTGTGAGCATTATAATCAAAAGGTGTATGAAAATGAATTTTTCTAAAGAACAAATGGTGAATATGGTTTTCGTTTTGGGTGAAGCCCAAAGAAATAGTTTCCCAGCATCTCGCATTTATAAGCAACGGTACCCTAATATGCAACATCCAAGGCCAGAAATATTTTCCACACTACGAGAACGTTTTGAATGAAGTGGAGCAGTGGAATATAGTAAAAATGTATAAATAATCCAAGTGTCACCAATGAGGCGAATCAGTTGGAGGTTCTATTAAAGTTGCAGGAAAATCCCCACTCAAGTGCACGGCAAATTGGAGCAGAAACTCATATATGCAGCACTTCTGTCCAAAGGATTATTCACAAGCCTATTTTCCATCCATATCACCTATGCTTGCATCAAGGCCTTCGTCCTCAGGATTTCGTAGCTCGAATGGAGTTTAGTAGACTAATGCTAAATAAAGTGTGTGAAGACACTAGTTTCCTGGATAAGGTTCTTTTTAGCGATGAGGCAACTTTTAACAGCGTAGGTGCTGTCAACAGGCATAACATGCTCTATTATGCGACGGAAAACCCTTACTGGGTTAGGCAAAACGATTTCGAAAATAAATGGAGCTTGAATGTTTGGGGAGGAGTTATTGGCAGACGAGTTATCGGGTCTTTCTTTTTCGACAACAGATTAACAGGTACAGAATTGCCTTTGCTTTTGGAGGATGTCAACCTGCAAACTAGGATGCATATGTGCTTCCAACATGACGGCGCACCTGCGCATTATCATGATCGTGTGTGTAACTATTTGGACACCTGGAGTAACAATTGTTGGATCGGTCGTGATGGGCCTATATCTTGGCCTCATAGATCGCCAGATATGATACCGATGGACTTCTTTCTATGGGGCTACGTTAAACAAGAGGTTTATAGATATCCACCATCTACCCCGGAAAATATGAAGGAAAAGATTAAGGATATTTCTGAACATAAGGGATGTGCAACGGTCATTTATCGAAAGACTACGGCTCTGTATCCAACATGGTGGAGATATTTTCGAGCGGTTTTTTAGGTCTTGAGTAGTGATAGTTGTTAGTTTATGTTGTTGTTACAGTTGTTTTTTTGTATTACGGTTGAAGCTGATCATTCTGATTGTTATTAGTTTTTACGTCAAATCTGTACTCTTACTGACAATATGGAACTAGCCCACTGTTTGTCTTTTGTTTCCATGGATGATGTGATTTTTTTCCCTTAATTTTATCTGAATCAAACCTTATACCAAAAAAATCTTATAAAAAATTGAATCTAAACTTGCACAAATATACAGGGTGGTGCATTTGAAATTTTTGAGAAAAAGTACAATTCGCGTTTTTGATCACCTTGTATGAGCACAAGTGAGAATTCGAAAAAGTAACAAACAAAAGCTGAGGTGTTTTTTTGATACAAATTTCAGCACCCCAAATTTCAAAATGGCGGATTGAGGGGTTGCTGAAGTGGACGGTTTTTCTGGACAAAACACCTTACATCTCAGTAGCTAATTACCAAAACCCCATAATATGTTCTTCTTTTGAATTGGTTTATCCAAATATGCAATAAAATTTGAGGCATTCCGTTTAAAAAATCAACTTTGATATGTATGTCAAAATTGGGACACCCTGTATAATTGCCAATATCTTAGAAATGTGCCCTCAAATGTCATGTATAACATCCCATAAATAGTTTTTCCCAAAATGTATTTGTTTATGCGTAATATTCCGTCCACATATGGATGGGCCACCCTGTATGTATGTTATTTTAAAAAACGCAGTGGATGTTCACTATGGCAAAACCAACGAATTCGAAATGACTTGGAGCCAAGCCTTTATCTTTATATTGCATTGTGAATTGGTATTCAAGCTCAAATATGGGTAAGGAATTAATACATGAATATTAAATTTTATCATAAAAGTGGCAATTGAAAATTTCAAAATAGCAGCGGGCGTCACTTTGGAACATTTTTTTGAGCGGAATGTGGGGTCGTGTGATACCTTATTTTGAAGCTCCTTATGAGTACTTGGCAACTGTAGAATATAAAATTAGTGTTCACTCAAAATGTATAATTGACAGACTTTCGCATTTGAACGTTTTTGCACGAGGGATGTCTTTTAAGTTTTGCATATGGAAATAAAATAACACGGTAGGTAGTTTTAAATGACATTATTGTTTTTCGAAGTATTCTCCACGAAGATTAATACACATCTGCATGCGTTCGAACCAATTTTCGAAGCACTTATTCCACTCGTTTGCTGGCAGGCCCAAAACGGCATTTTTTAATGCGTCAACTACTTCTTCTGGTGACTGGAACCTTTGACCTCGCAGTCTGTTCTTAATTTTCGGGAAAGTAAAGAAATCGTTAGGACTTAGATCGGGACTATATCGAGGATGGTCCAATAAATTCCACGTTTTCTTCCGTTAAATACTGTCTTGTTTTTTGGGCTTTGTGCGAGCTTGCATTGTCTTGGTGGAGGATGATTCTTCTTTCGGGGTTGATTTTTCGAAGCTCGGTGATGACTTTTGGCAAACAAATGGTGGTATACCAATCCGCAGTAACAGTGCTTTGCTCATTAAGAGGAATGTTGCAATATGACCCACTTTTGACACAAATGTCCCGACCATCTTTTTAGAAACACTTCGAGAACGGATGACTTTTGTTGGCTTTTCTTCATCTTGGAACACCTAAACAGCCGACTGTCGTTTATTTTCTGGTTCATAACAGTAAATCCTCGATTCATCACCACTAACAATGCTGTATACATTTTTTGAGTTTCCGGAATTGAAACGGTCAAGTGTTTTTTGACACCGATTAACCCTGGCTGCTTTCTGCTCTTCAGTCAACAGGTGGGGTATCCAACGAGAAATTAATTTTCTTACTCTTAATTCTTCATGTAAAATTTTTTGAATTGAGGTCTTTGAGATCTTCAAGGATGCCTCAATCTCGCGATATGTCACATGTCTATCTTCGAAGATGAGTTTGCGCACATCATCGACGTCGTTTTCCTGGGTGACTGCCGTCTTTGGTGCACCCACCCTGGGATCGTCGCTAAGACTCACCCGTCCACGTTTGAATTCTCCATACCAACGGGAAATTGTCGACTGATGTGGCGCTTCGTTGCCGAAAACAGACAGTAACTCAGCAAGACATTCTTGTTGTGATAATTGTCTCTGAAAGTTGTAATAAATTATGGCGCGAGAATGTTCTCGGTTGAGTTCCATTTTTCTAATGACTTGGTGACACTTAAAAATTCACTGTAGTGAGAACACTGCACGTATTGTTGTGAAATTTTGAATTCAAGTTTACTAAAGAGTGAGGTTAAGATTCAGTACTGACGTTCGATCCGCGCGGCCTACTATGTTTGAGTTTCCTATTAACTCACCAACCAATCATTTAAACGATATACAGTATTTATCTCTGTCGGAAGGGTCTATCCAAATATATAATACATTTTTGAATAATTGCCAAGCTGTGTAAATTTCAAGCTGCCTGTCCCATATTTTGTTGTACATTCACATAATAGACCCTTCTAAAGGAAGAAGATTGATACAACATATATGTTTTGAAGTTGTAGATTTATAAGCACTGCAAAGTACAAACACGCTCAAGAGCCTGCCTCCGCCATTTTGAAAGAACGATTTCCAAAGTAAGGTATCACATTACCCCCATTGCTATTTAAAAGAAAATGTTACAAGGTGCCGTCCAGCTGCGATCTTGAAATTTGTAAAATTTAGGTTAGACTGTAGTATTCATGCGCTAACTTCATCACCCGAATTTCAGCTAATTAGAACCGTTCAAAAAATAACTATAGGGGGGACCTTTTTAAAAACTACTGTATAAATATTTTTGAGAAGTTTGTGCCGTGCTTTTCATAAAGGTCCCACCACTTATTTTTGAACCGGTCGAAAGTTGGCATGCTAATACTGGCTGATGAAATTGATGTATAATACTATGATGTATTTCAACGTAAAAATGACAACTGATTTCAAGATGGCGGCTGGGTGCCATTTCGATACATTTTTTTAAATGGAATGGGGGGCATGTGAACACATCGTTTTCCATATAACGGATGGCCAGGCAGCCAAAGTAGAGAGTTTTTTTACATTGACTCGCTTATAACAAAAAATATCGAAACGCTCTAGCATGCTGTATCAATCTTCCTCTTCTCTAAGATTATTATAAAGTACTCATTTGGAGCTTCGAAATAATATAACCCACATTTTATTTAAAAATTCCAACCTGGCACCCAGTAGCAACCTTTAAATTTTCGCATGTCACTTTAAAAATGAGAAGAAAGAATGTGTTGCGCACTGTAATATTTTTATCTTGTCATAAGGGAAATTCTATAATTTATCACAAGTTGTCTACGAATTGTATATAATAAGGATAATAATTAGTCTGCAAGAATTTTGCTACTTTGTTATTCAATCTGGCTATGGCAACTACTGTGTTTAAAATGTATTGTATGAAAACGAATATATTAAAGTTCGTCTTTGACAGAAGTGAGAATGGCCAATATTTATGTGAGATCTCTTCATGTTCAGTGACAAGTGCTGCAGTGGCGCTAGTTCCAATTTGTCCAGTTGTAACTTGCATTCTCGGTAGTTATCTACTTCGCCTTCGAGTCGTCATTTTTACCACCATTGCTTTCAACTTCAATAACACATAATCCCAATATCGTATAAGTACAACTATTCTAAGATTTCTTGCGAACTGGGACCATTTTTTTAATAAACTCCATGTTTCATGGCAGAAGCAGAATCTATTTTATAAGGGGGTTTAAATGAAACAAAAATGACTGCATAAACCATTTAAATAGATAAACTTTTCCCATTATACATTATGACTTTGAAGTTGAGTCATTTATTTTAACAGTGAGTAGATCTGATCAAAAGAAATGTTTTTTTCCTTTACCATTTTTCTGTTAAAATTAAAGTAACAAAGTTATAGCCCTTTGGAAGTTTGAGTACCGCCCTGTCTCAATAATAATATCATGTGCTCGTGTTTGGCGACAACGGATATAATCCGCCTTATCGGTTCATCGCATCGGAAACAAAAAAGCGAAAGAATTTGGAACGATGTTTTTACAATTGTTTTATTCAGTTCAGTTATACATACAGTTAGTGTCAGTCGGTAACGCGTGTGAATAGTGTCTGTTGCGTGGCTCAAACGAAATAAAAAATGGCACATGTTTATGCGGATCGGTTTCCCAATCGAGTGCAACCAACCCCTCGTGCCTTTGTTAATGTAGTACAACGGGCTCGTGAATCAGGTGACTTAAGACCTCACAGGGGACCTCACGATCAAATACAGGCCCGCACTGAAATACTTGTCGGGAGGATACTTTATAAAACAAGGTAAACATTTTTTTTTATTTTTACACACATATTTTGGTTTATCTTCCTTCTACAATCATTATCTGAAAATTAATGACTCAACTTCAAAGTCACCCTGTATGATAATAGCATATTGCCATTGTCCCAAAGTTAGACGTCAGCAGAGTACGATAGGATATACTAATTAGTATTGTTTCATTATTACTTCGTGAAGAAATTAACAATTGCATTGATACTCGTAGTTTGCCCAGTGCTCTCAAGCTGTATAAAGCTCAAATGCCAGTGAAATTAAACGTTAACGAAAATATATAGGATTTTACTTAATAATAATCAATTATAAATGCGCTTTCTTCAAACAAATTTAGGTCGAAAAGTTCATATAAACATGTTTATATGAACGACTGGATTCCAGTTTTATAAAAATTTTGCTTTTTATTAATATCTCGAAGATCTTTGTGCATTTGTTGAATTTTGGAAATGTTCATGGCAATAAGACGCTAATTTAACACTGACTAGAAGATAATATTTACAAAAATATACGCCATCGACTTTATTTTATTAAGCAGCTAATGATACAACTGTTTGTCCCTTAGTATCCCTTCATATTCCACTTCATTTTTCAGGAAAAAAGTGGCGACAAATAGACTAACTCTATACCTCCCAAGCTTATGAAACAATTTCTAGTACAACTTTCCATGTAGTGCAATAACATCAAAAAGATATAGATTTTGCCATGTCCGTTAGTAGTTTGAGCTTTTCATGAAAAAATAATTCCTCAGATTGAAGAATTGAGAGTGTCCGTACACAGTAGCCTCATTTCTTTGGAGCTCTGGTGTGAAACTGTTTGTCAACAATGTTTAACTGATCAGAATAGCCCTTGATACGTATTTATGTGCTTTATACAGGGTGATTCAAAGTCGTGACCAAAAATGAAACATCATACACAGGACCGCATTTTTCTCCTATATAACATTTTTTCCTTGAGGGGTATTGGAGTTTAAACATAAAAACCGTCAATTGGAATGAACTAAAAAGTGGATTTACCTAAGTACGAGTATTGTCCACATCCAAAAGTATTTACTTAAAATTAATGTGCATCAGTGGCGGAGATAAAGGGGATTGGTGGCATTATTTTTCTAAATACATAAAAATAGTACGCCACTGTTTTTTTTTTTCGTAACGCGCAATTTTTAGAGTTTTACCTTCAATTTGCTACAAATAATTACTCTTGTTTCCTTCCTAGACTGCACTGTTTTCGTGAAAATAAAAATTACATCATTCATGAAAAGGCGAGATACAATTAATTTCAAAATAAAATATTAGGCCTTGATACCAACTTGACGTTTTTTGGGAGATAGTTTGTCAATGTTATGTGATATGCGGTTGTTATCGTTACTAGGTACTCCTTTTTTTTGTAAAAGTCAAGTCAAAAGTTTCTTTTTTCCATTTTTGAGTATTGTGAAATAGAATTTAGCAATGATGAGTATGCCGATATTATTTTTGTGTACGGGTTCTATAATGAAAATGCATCAGCGGCTTCTTGGGAGTATCAACATAAATTTCGTAACAGACGCCAACCTACCTAATAGAAAAACAAATTAACGGCATCTTTTTAAATAAAGAAAAACGTATTTCCGCAAAATTTGTTGTGGCTTGAATTTGATGAATCGCATTATCTATTATTTCTTGTAACTGATTAACAGTATTAATTTGTTCAGCATACACTAGTGACTAGTTGTTTAAAAGCGCGCACAAAAAGAAATCCAGGAGGTTCAAATCAGGAGACCCCGCAGGCCAATGAGTCCGTTTCTGCCAATCCATCGTTGTCTAAAATGATTATTTAACCATGCGGTTATGTCACGACGAACATGCGGTGGGGCACCGTCGTGCAGATACCACAATCGTAGTCTCGTTGCTAACGGAGCATCATCTTACACATTTTCTATGTAATTCTTCAGGAAAGCAAAATATGAGTTTGCATTTAAACATTGTGGCAATACGTAGATAAACAATTGGCCATTCCGCATCAGACATTTCTAGAAAATCTGTGCTGAAACGAGTGGATTCTTACAGAACGGGGATTTTCTAACGACCAAATCTGTCCATTATGAGAATTAAAGGTTCCACTCCTCGTAAAAAGCGATTCATCTAAACACAAAACCAAATCAATAAAATCTGCATTTTGATTATGCATTTGCAGTAACCACTCACAAAAATATCGCCGTTGCACTTCTTCGCCGGGTTGCCTATAGTAAGGAAGTAAAACTTCCCGATTCAAAATTATCCGCGCAAGACTTTGGGAACATGGTAACTGGACTGCAATCCGCCTAGTACTTGTACTAGGATCATCCAACGCCAAATTAATTACCTTCATTTCCTCTTGAACAGTATGCTGGACACCATGGCATCTAACTCCGGGAAGTTTGGCAATTCCATATTGCCGAAGTCTTAGACAGGAACGCGTAAAGACCTTTGGTGTAGGTTGGCGTCTATTAGGAAATCTACGTTGATACTTCCGAGAAGCATTTTCATTACACAACCTGTACACAAAAATGATATCGGCGTACTCATCATTGCTAAATTCCTTTTCAGAACACGCAGAAAAGGACAAAAAAATGTTTGACGACTTAAAAAAATGGTAGTACCTACTAACGATAACAACCTTATAACATATAACTTTGACAAACTATCTCCCAAGAAACGTCAAGTTGGTATCAATGCCTCTTATTTTATTTTGAAACTAATTGTATCTCGGCTCTTCATGAATGATCTAATTTGTTTTATTTTTATTTTTACGAAAACAGTGCACTCTAGGAAAAAAACAAGAATAATTATTTGTAGCAAATTGAAGGTAAAATTCCACAAATTGCGCGTTTCGAAAAAAACAGTGGCGTACTATTTTTATTTGAAAAAATAATATGCCACTAATCCCCTATTTCTCCGCCGCTGGTGCACTTTAATTTTAAGTAAATACTTTTAAATGTGGACAATACTTAGGTAAATCCATTTACCAAATTTTAGTTCATTCCAGTTAACGGTTTTGAATATATTAAAAGAAAGTGTTTTTTTATTTTTAAACTTCAACACCCCGTATCTTTTTGATGAATCCCTCGAGCAAAAAATGTCACATAGAAGACCCCCCCTTAATATGCGCTCCTGTGGATGATGTTTCATTTTTGGTCACGACTTGTGAATCACCCTGTATACTATACATAATATTATTACCTCCCGAAATGCAGTAACATCATTAAATTACACTATTAGATAATCTCGCGCCCAGGATGCACATACGAGGTATCACCGCGCCACGCCATCACTCTTCTACTTGCTTTTGTCCCTCGAATCCCATAGTAAAGTTGAATTATTATTTATAATCACGGCGCGACCTATAGGTACGTGATTTATCTGCTGAAAATATTTTTCTTAGTTTGTTGGGCGAAATCTACGATGTCTGAAATATGTCCCATATGTGCGTAGAATTACCGGAGTTAAAAGTGCATTAATGTGCTAGCATCGAAAAATTGCAATACATCCTTCCCCTCCCCTCTGCAATTCTCCACCCCCCAATTTTTTTACCCCTATTTTTTTTTCTTCAAAAATGACCGACTCGAACGATTTTCACAAATCTTTTTCGACCTTGGCAAAGTAGTAACATTGCGTAAAAATTTCATCAAAACTAGAGCCGTTCTCAAGTTATGGACGATCCAAGGATTAGTGGACTTTTTCCTGAATATTTTTGAAGAGTTTTGCGACCTTGAATTAAAGCAATTTGATGGTAGATTAGACGTATGTCAGAACTGTCAAGTTTGACATTTTGTGTGCCTTAAATCGGTAAGTTCATTCTCTCTGAAAGCTGTTTTTGCCCTTAATTTTGTAATTCCGTGACACTGCGAGGGTTTTACAATTTCTCTGAATATTTTAGCTAGTCAATTTGTCATTTCCGTATAATGCATGCACACCTCTGTATGATATTTAGTTAATGTATTCCGTTGTTATGTTCATTAACTTCATTAAAGTAATACATGTAGATGAGCAAAATTACATATATTCCATATATGAACATAAATTTGAGCGCTCCTGTTGCTTGAAATGTGAATAGATATAAGGAGTCTGTTATATGTTACGTTGTACGATAATATTAAAAACAAGCGGTACAATCTTGATTTGCCCGTTTTGAAGGAATTTTTTTTGAAAACCTACTTTGTGCTTTACACCCTTTTGAGTAATGGATTGGTTACATACATTCCTTTGTCTTCTGAAAATATCAGTGAAGGCTGGTTGCAGTTTCCATTCCTTTAGATACATGACATTGGTCATGTGGAGAAAAGGCAACTTGAAATAGAGAGCTGGCGAGGAACATGTTGTTCTACCGACGAAAAAATTAATTTAAATCAGTTTGTTTTGTAACTCAACAGAAATCGGTAATATAGAAAAAGATTATTTGACAAAGAAATACTTTTCTCTAGAACATTTGTTATAGTGAAACACTTGTTCACATGTTTTAAGTGATTGACATCTTGATTAAAAATATCTGCAGGAATCATGATAAACGCGTATCCGCAGCTTTTGTGCGAGAATTTTGTTCGCTCATGCACTGATATAAAGCGTTTTCTTCTAACTAGGGCACCCATAAGGTATTTGACTAAATCTTGACTTGTATGCATTAGTTGTTAAATAACCTATTCAAGCTTGTAACTGACATTTACTAAATAACCATTGCTCCAGGATATTTATTTCCACTTAGTTGTCAGGTGATTTTCTTTTGTTTCAGGTTTCATAAATAATGGCTTCTATGAAAGCCTCCGAAAACCAAGCCACAGTGTTGGCCACACTCCCCAGTACCTTGCTCTTCGACACGTTCAAGGGTTCCCGAGATGATGAGAAAGATTCAGATGAAGAAAGCTTTCACCTTCCTTTGTTAGACTGTGATGAAGATTTACAATTAGATAAAAGCAACTCGCAACACGCAGAATCTGAAGATGATATACTGAATAAATTCGAAGCTGGTACTTCTAAAGCACGGGCAGCTGATTCAAACCTCGAATCGATAGAAGAAACAGCAGAGCATCAGGATAGTACAAATGGATGTGTAGATATGAGAATGACAGACGAAGCTGTCGCTAATGGTGAACGAGAAAATGTAAGTGAGAATGGTTTACATAGTATGGAAGACTCGAATGAGAATCAAGATAATGTAACAAATACAGAAGGTGAAACACCGGTGGAACAAAGTGAAGACTTAAATAATGAAGCATTGACGGAAAATTCTGGTTTACCGAGTGATGCCTTGTCAGAGAACTGTGACCAACTGAACCACGATACCTGTGAATTACCCACTGAAGATAATGAGCAGCCAGTTGTTAATAAAACGGCTGAAGGTGACGTCTCACTAAACACTGAAATACTCAGTAAAGACAGCGAGCACCTCGATGGTGAACTGGCTACCACAAAAGGAAATATGAAAACTGGGGGCGAAATTGAAAATCAAGATGGTGATGAAATCAGTAATGTACCTAACGAACTGAGTGACACTACTGATAATCAGCCAGCAGATAAGCAAAATTTTAACGAATGCAGTGAAATAAATAATGAAAGTGAAACCGGAGACACAACGGATAAGCTCGAGGAAGAAGAGCAACTGGAGAGCTTGCTCAGTCAAGGTGAGCTGCGATGCCAGACGCAGGTAAACGAAATCTCAAATTTAGATGATGAAGAAGCATCTCTAAAAGACCTTGTAGACACTATTAATAAGAAAATGGATGAGGATGATGACCTTTTGATTAAAAATGACATTACGGACGGTATAGGTGCGAAAAAGGTCTCTGAAGAGCAACATGGGAAACTTGATGCATCTGAAGCGTCTGATGATCATGTTGAAGGTGTTGATGAATTGAATGAAGCTTCTGAAGGATTGGATGGCGTTTTAGAGAGAACGGAAAATGGTGGTAATTTGAGTAATGAATCGGACGCCATGGTAACTGAAGCTGGCAAGGAAATCGTAGAGGAGGAGTCCAAACAAAAGGCAGTCGTCGATAAGGTTCACTTAATGGAGGTAGATGATACAGAAGAAGCGATTGATGATGCTGCTGAAATGGAGCAAGAGAGTGAAAGCAGTGGAGCATTAGGTGAGATTAAAAGGGTAAAATATTCCGAAGAGGTTTCTCATAATGATTTATCTGACGGCATTTCTGTCGAGGTTGCAGTTGAAAGTGTACAAGAAGCAGATAGCTGTGTGACTGGAAATGACTTGGTAAATGAGGCAGAAGGTGATCATCAGACAGAAGTACCTGAAGCTCATCTTGAGAAGGATCCATTGCACGAGCGTGATGTAGTCAGAGATGCCGAAGGTACTACTCATACTGAATCAACCGATAGGAAAGCTTCTGAAAATTCTCAAAAAATAACAAATAGTATGCAAGGTGATTCTGAAACGGGTCTTCAGCCAGAATTATCTCACGATACGGTATCAAAGAAAACTACCGAAAATGAGCAAGGTACGGATATATCTAAAGCTTTAGATGAAGAAAATAATAGTACTGATGTTGATAAGACTGAAGATTCCTGTAAGGAATCTAAAGAAGCTAGTAAAATTACTAGAATTAGTGATAACAATGAAGCAATTGAGACACCAAGCGCCAAGGACGAACCTTCACAGAAAGAGTGTGATGCTGCTCCAGAAGATGAAAAGAGTGAAGCAGAAACAAAGGAGGATAGTTCAAGTGACAACTTGTTGGACATCTCGGTCATCCGTGACGTAGATGAAGACAATGCGACTGCGATTGCAGAACAAGCTGCTGATGCGCAGTCCAGTGAGAAGTCGGACAACGACGAGCTGGACCAAGAGGACGACAAGACCGATGAAGTGGAGGATAGTGAACTGGATCAAGATGCTGATAAGGATGAGCCCATGGACTTTGAGGAGGAGTATGAGGAGGATGCCACGAACGTGTGCGATTCGGTGATGGAGGACACTTGCGATAGCGACGCACTCAAGATCGACGCTGCAGAGGAGTCGCTTGACAATAAGGTAGATATAGACAGACATTAGTTTATATTCTCCGCTATTCACATGACTTTGGTGTAGGCAAGCCGTTAGTGAAAATCAATCTTGTACCTTTTACACACATAGTTAACATATGTTAATATCATCCAAATGTTGCGTCAAGTGTTAATTAATCCTCAATGGGCAGCAGCATTATTTCTTGCGACATTTGGTTGCTGCTAAATAGTTATCATGTCATTTGATCGAATTTGGTAATATGTTAAAATTCAGATATTTTTTGTTAATCAAATGATAGTAGCAGCTCCGTTATGTTGCAATTCATTATCGTAGGCATCTAAAACTCTCAACAAAGGCATATTTTAGTATCTTCGTTTGGCTATTAGACAACTTTATGTTATATAGACCTAGTTAAAAGACAGAAACAGTATTGAGGGCGCGATTCAAAAGACTGGTTCTGTTCCTCAGAATGTGAATCGAATAAATCTTTTTCCAAATTTCCACCTGTACTAAATAAAAAAAACAAATTGTCAGTGAGAAGAAAAATCGCATACACGAGAAAAGCGACTTATCATTTTACTCTCCAAAGAATTATACACGAATATGTGATATGTCTTGAGTACCTTTTGTTTGCCCATATTTTTTAAAACCACTTACGTATGTATACTTGTTGCTGATAACTAACTGTGTGAGCTTCGTCTGAAAATGGTCTTTCCAAATATGAATACGTGCTGTCATAATATAAGCATATTAACTATTAGCTGAATCCTGTATGAACTTATAAAAAAACATTTGCAGAAAACTGGCTTTAAAATATTTCATATGCTTAAAAGACAGCTAGATTATTGGAAGTTAGTCGAGTTGAGTAAATATATTTAATTCTGTCATTTAGCATTGAAAACTACACTTCCGCCATACTTCACACACAATTCTCTTACGACTGATTGTGTTAGAGTTGAGAAAAACTGAACTGAGCTTTGCTTTTAAGGAGAGGACAGAGACACCATTGAGTGAGGAGGATATTCCTTTGAGCCAAAGGTTATCTGTCAATCATACAGAGGGAGAAGAAAAACAGACTGTAAGCGACCTAGAGGCAGATGTGGATACCACACTCACTCCAGAAACTGAAAAAGTTGGTGTTGATCCTGAGCCATCGGTAGTTAGCCCTTCAATCCCTGTTTTTGATGTTGCAGCGGCAGTTACTGAAGGTGAGAAAATGTTTTCAATTCAGCTTATTTTACAGCAGTCTTTTGCAGTAGTAATGTTTTTTTAAAAATATATATTCCATATCTAAAACTACGACAAAAGTTTCTCTGTCGCCGTGTGAGGTGGTTTGGTCGTTCGCTTACGAAGACTTGGCATCTGCAGAGGAAGCGTTTTGCAGTGTAGCCAAACTAACGGAACTTATTTAGAAACTGCCATGATGCCGTACTAAGCAAACCCTATTTGACGAGTATCCATCACGTTTTGACGTCTACGGAGGTGAACAGTTGATCAGCAAGTGATATCTTTCTATCAGTCTGTAACGGTGGAAATAATGATTCGGGTGTAAATCTAGTAAACCTTGCTTGTAGCGTTTTTTGTTTGTATGCAAATAATATTATCTAAACAAAATAGTTATTAACAAGTACAAAATGAATCTGTAGCGTACAAAAAAAACAAAATACGGTACAGTCTACTGGCGTTGACGGATCCGCCAGAATTATGTATTATTTGTCGATATGGGAAATTATTGATATTGAATTATTACTAGATAAACAGCTATACCGTAATTGATACTCGTGAAAAATATCTGCTGTCAACTAGGAACCGAGAAAAAAGCGTACGAAGTTTGATCCTACGCTTTCCGAATAGCCAGAAACGATTATTTCAAATTCGCAGACATCGTAACTATTTTCTTTGCATGGGGAGTGTTGAATTTCTTGAAAATACAATGTCAACCGCTTAATTAAGCAGATACAACCAATTAAAAACAACTTAATATTATTGATTAAATAAATATTAACATTACTAGTCAACATATTAGAGCAAAATGGTGGCAACTGTTTAATTACTAAAAGCATATAATTTGTAAAACATGACTCTTTTGCAGATACGTCAAAACAGTGTAGGATTTAAAAAAACTTGTTTGGTTGACTAAAAATCTTTACCAACGAGTAGAGAAAATGACACTTAGTACTATCAAAAACTGAATACGTCCGAAAATTGCAGATACTCCCATCGTGCAAGCAAAATAGTTTTCTTATTGTTGCATATTTCCTAAATCCGTTTGTCTAAAATGTGCTACAGTCTGTTAGAAAACATTCAACACAGCACAATGTCATTTGCTCAAATATGAATGTGAGACTAATATTTAATGGAGCCTCTGAATGTGAAAGGAATATCAGGATGTCTGATACTTTTTGTGATTGCTCTGACCGATACACTTAGATATATATTTTCCAATATGAAACCTACACATTGGATGAAACATGTATTTAGTAGACTGCAGATGGATGATAAATACTCCCACCATGAATAATTGTACGTATAACCAAGAATAAATTCCAACAACAAAAATTTTGTTTGGCAACTCTCTATTTTTATTCGTCTTGTGTCTGCTCTGCCTTGACTATAATTCCTTTTTGAATCACCCGCCTAAACTTCGTAATGTCAATTATTGAATGATCACCCAACGGCAGTACGGACAGCGGGACAACTAGCAAAAAACAAAACATCAGTCAGCAAAGTGAGAAAAGCAACGTTTATATCTATATTATAATTTTCGGCCCTAGTTTTTTCCAGTAATTGTCTTGCCTGGCCATGTTATCGTTACTTGGACCTAGTTTTCACTCGGGCTCTTGCAACTTAGACTTAGACTTTTTGCAAAGATTTTGTTCTTATTGGGGCATACATAAGTTTACAAATATTAGGTTTTATAAAAATATTCGATTGTGTTTATGTTTATAGGCAATAGAAATGTTTTACAACAAAATCATATATATCCATGAAATACAATTTTGTTTGAAATGTGAGGTTACAGTAAAGAGAAAACAATATTTGACACTTATTATTATATCTTTTTTACTATCAATTTTTATATTTGCCTGAGTTATTTTATCATGGGGCAAGAATTGTCCATGCCAACAACTATTGTATTAAGTAATTCCCAGGGCTGGCAGACAGTACTCATTTTCTCAAAGACGAAACTTGGGGCATTCAGTGTTTAGGAGTGGTAGTAGTAGGAAGACTCAGCACAAATGGCAACGTAAACAATTAGAAGTAATACTTAATAATAATAATAAATTCCAACCATATGTATCATCATACTTGCAGTTCTAACATAGAGCTGCTGTTTTGATTTATATTTTTTTAGGCTATTTTCACTTTCACATGTACTTTGTATCTGAGTTATTGGATAGTGGTCTGATTTACCGATACCAGATGAGAAAAGTAAGTAAAAATCAGGCAAACTTGAATTCTGAAGGATGGCTTTTATATGTAGTTTGGAAAACATTACAAAGTCACTTATGTGCTTTTATAACTGTACTAGCCCCGGATTGAATTTTATGCTATAAATGTAAGTACTGTTTTTTCTTTTATAACTTAATAAATAAAAATAATTATACAGCTCTGCCAGACACCTCCTGTGGTCCAGACACCTTGAAGCAAAAAAAGTTATTGGACCCATTGTTTGTTTTGCAAAACAGAACATTGATTGATTAATGATACAACTTGAAAATGAGTATAATTTGCTTTTAGATAAATATGAAATGTTAAAATCGAAGAGAGTTTAGGGTGGATTATTTAATCTGATCTAGATGAAATAATGGAAAATATGAAAATTCTCAAAGAAAATCAAGATAGTTTATTGTTACAAAATTCTCGAACTGTCTCTGTAAGAAAACAAGTATAAGACAGGTTTGGAAATAACAAAAATTTAAGAGAAAGTTTGGATAACCTCAACAAATTGCTAAACGAATACGCTAATTTTCAGTATGTTTTGAATGAAATAATAATTATTCAAAGATTCACTGATTATCTGTCCCAGTTATTATTAACCATTAACCTGAGTACAAAGTGGTGCATAATCTCTTACATCTGAGCAGAACTGAAATTAATTTATATCCATTCATTATCCATTGATCTATTTGACAAAATCAGCTTCTTCCACTTGATAAAATGCATGATTTTGAATTTTTCAAATCATGTGTGCTAAGTGTTATAGTTTTTGAAGAAGAAATCATATTTGTTCTTCACATACAAGTAGTTAATATATTCCAATATCTATCCTATTGTACATCAAAATAAATTCTTTAAAACTAAAATATTATTGAAAACGAAAGTATACATTTTTGTGATGAATGCAAATTATTGAGTACCTAATAACTATTTTTACTGTTCCAAACTAATCCATTCCAGCTGTAACTTTTTGCCTTCTCTAGGGATGAAAATTTCCCATTTTTTACGCCATTGGCACAAAAATTTATGTACTGGATATAATGTTAGCAGATGTGCAAAACTTCAAGTTGATATACCAATCGGTCCAAACATAGTTTTTTTCAATGTTGTCATTACAACTTCATTTCAAAGACATTGTACGCCCCGTGCAGATAATATGGCCTGAGACTAACCTTAAGAGGGGCAAATCTATTCATAGAGCTTACTCGCTCCAGAACGCAAGCGTACTACCCTCGCGCTCATACTCAGGTTGAATGTTTTTATGCGTCTCGCGGGATGTTTGGCCCTCACGCTCTGTCTGACTAACCAAATGTGGTTCTAAAATAGTCCCATAAATAACATATATGAAAATTAAGTATGAGAAAGTAAGTGAAGTTCATTTATTTTTTTAGATGCTTCATGTCTGGCAGTGCTGAATATTACTTAATAATAATGTCTGACAAAGTATATATAAAAATCAGCTATGCTATAAGAAATTAAGTCTTGGTTTTACTTACCTTTTCTACCTGGTATCTGTAAATCAGATTACTATCCAAGTTAGCAGGCATTGAAAGTACATACATAAGCTACTGAATGGTCCAAGTTTTGTCTTTGAAAAATATAGGTATTGCCTGGCAGCTCTGGGACCTTATATTAGAATTAAATACTTTAGACATAAGTATACTTATATTTCAGATGTGTGTTATCATCTGGAAGTTGGAAGATGTTGATTTTCATAAAATTGTATATCTGTTGCTAATGTACTTCATGAAAGTATTTTGTTTCACAGCAAAAAAAGATGACACCAGTTTGCAGAAAAAAAGGTCTTTGTCACCAGTACCGGAAAATGAAACTCCTGTTAAAAGGATATGTATGTCGGAAGATGATTTATCAAAGAAGCAGACAGAAATTACAATTGAGGGATCCAAAGAAGTTCGATCTTCTGAAACGAAAATTAGTGCTTTACTATCATTTCAAAAGTTTATGCAGAGTAAAAAATTACAAGATAAATTAACTCGATCTGACTTGGAACAGCTTTGTATACAGAAGATATGTGAGGCAATCATACACAAGACTGAAGTAGGAGAACTGCACCAAACAGTCAAAAAACAAGAACATTTGATAGAAACTCTACGGAAAGATATGCAGGCACTCACCAAACAGGCTCGAGACTTGGATATAGTAAATAAAAAACTGATGAATGAGTTAAAGATACAAAATAACGGCAAAAAACCAATAGTCCCACTAAAAATTACAAGATCCGTGGGATTGCAAGTAAAATTGAGTAATGGTGTGGAACCTACTAGAAGGAAATCCACCTCAACAGTTGCTACTAGTTCCACTCCACCAAAGACAGCCCCCTCGCATGTAGTCAATCGAGCAAGGACTGTCCAGTCAAATCCACCAGGAAGCAGTGTTATCAGAACAGTAAGCATTCTTTCATTGCCTCTGCTCGAATTTATAGTATGCTTAGAAACATCAAGATTAGACCAGTACAGAGGCTCATATTCTCATACGTCATTTTGTGTCCATTTTGGGATGTATGTAGTTACACAAGTATTGTCAGTAATGTCCCAAATAACTTCCATAAAATCAGTAGAATGATTGATTATGTAAACACTGCCAACAGATTTCAAAGATAGAATGTTGTTAATCTTAATGTTACATGTTTAGACAATGTTGAATGTTTGTGTTGGGATCAGCTGTCATCTCAACATTTTTCCAACATACTGATCTCGTAATGGTTTTCTAGTTTTCTCTCTCATAATGAAATATCAGCTATCTTTCTGCAAATTTTCAGAATTTGAATAAAATGAAGGGAAGCGACTTAGCGCGCGACAGGGTCACTCTTCTATACTGTCTCCTTCCGACCATATTGTCGTTCTTGATATCTTCGCATGACAACTCGCTTCCCTTAATCATGGTTTTTTAATGTAGTATCAGTTATTAATACAATGTACCATAACACATAATGGACTGACTTAGCTAAACATAGTAATATCCATTACAAATCTTTATTGTGCCTTAGAAACCCATGTTTGCTATTTTCAGATTCTTCCTGCTTCCAGTCCCGTTCGTAGTGCGGGTTCGCCAGTAGCAACCCCCATATTGAGCAAAGCATTGACTAATAGTCAAACGGCTTCGCAACGATCGCCACTTGCAACACATAGTAATCCAGCTACACCTATGAAAGCAAAAGCAGTACGAAAATCTCCTGGTATGTCGGATTCTCCCAAAGTGCTAAATAGCAATTCACCTATGAAACAGCCTCCCAACAAGGTAAAATTTTTGTTGTTCCTTATCACTCAGATGATAAGACTGATATGAAATATTAAGTAGAACCTCTCTTGGTCAATCAGTAAAATTAGGCAATTAAATGAACAAATTACAATGAAGACACATCACAGTCATCTTTCTATGTTCTCAAAAAAATACATTTGCATTTCAGTTTGGAAAGTGTCACTTTTCCGCAAGGTACGCGGCAGCTAAAATGTCACCGGGTGTTGAATTTAATCGTTTACATGAATGAAATGGAGCTGACACATTTTGAATGCTGATTGAATTTGATACTTGTTTAACTTGATAATCGAGAGATAAGTACCAGCACTAGGGCTATGAAGCAACGACGAAATTATACAACATGGCACCACCGGCCTACTCAGGACTTGGTCGCCCGCCATAAGTCTTCAAAATGCAAGCAATTGCTTTTTTAATAATAAAATTCAATTATGATTGCATTTTTTGTTATTAAAGTATACTACTTAAGTTGTTACAGTGGTTTTTCTTGTTATTCGCTGGTAGAAAAAATAGTCTTTCCCGCATGTGACTGCTGTCGTCCGGATAACTGCAGTCGCGTGCAGAAAAATATCAAATTCCCCACTTGCTAAGAAAATATCTGTCATTCTAAGTTTTAAGGGTAAATATGTTTTTATGTATGGTTTAAATCTTGTAGGTGCGTATAATTTACTGGGATTCCAAGCATATAAATATGCTAATGTTAAAAAAATGAGATATACCCAACACAATACAAGTCCCCACCCCCAATGTTTTACTCCTCATAAAGTGTTTCCGAGTGTTTGAACTCTTTTTTGCTTTTTACCCGTGGCTACGCCGCCACCGCCTCTATTTCCACAAACTGCAAAGCTTTTTCGTCCTTGGTGTACTAATAATTTTGTGTCAAAATTTTATCAAAATCTGAGCGGTATTTTAGAACGTATAGAGGGGCCAAGGATCAGCTGACTGTCACGCAGACTACCGAACTAAGAGACAGTTTTTTTGTGATACACATCCAAAAAACATATCTGATTTCTGAAATTTTCGCAATTGCAATACACTGAGATGCGTGGAAAGTAAAAAACACTGTTCATGAACTATAATTGACTTTTCTCGTGCTCTTTTTGGCTAGCGGGGTACATATACATGAGCAAATGAGGTTAAAATAGGGTTTAAATGCTGTTATAATGGTATACCCTATTTCACGCTTCCGTCACGCTTTGACGTCTACTGAGGTAAACAGCTGATTAGCAGGTGATATTTTAGTGTTAGTCTGCAACGTTGGCTATAATGAATCTTGCGTAAATCTAGTAAAAATTTGTTTGCAGCGTTTTGTTTTTTGTATGCATATGAGCTTTTCTGAATAAAAGAGCTTTTAGCAAATGAATCTGTAGCGTACAAAAAACTAAAACAAAATATGGCTCTGTCTACCTGGCATTAACGGATCCTTTAGAATTATGTGTCCTTTGCCGATATAGGGAATTTTGAAATATTACTAGATAATCAGCTGTCATCTACCGTGATGGATACTCGTGAAATAGGGTATACGAGTGTTTGTCCTGTTACCGGGCCTAACATTGTAATATTCTACAGACCACTGCTCAATTACTGGTACTTTATTTATCCAAAACATGTTGCACACTACTAGGAAGTAGTTTACTCAGGACGGATTTTAAACAACTTGCTTGCTAAAAGATGAATTCCAGATCTAATGCCTAAATGAAGCTTTTAAGAATACTATAGCATCTACTGGTGAACGTGAAAAAAATCATTATAATGTCTGACCGCCAAATAACAAGACGTGGTCGAACGTCATTTAGTCCGTTTAAATTGGTATAGTTTATTTGTATTCCCCTTCTAACCGTTTTTGTATACATCTTTGATACTATAGATGATACGGTACAGTAGGCAAAGACCTCAATACAAGTAGATATTCTGTACTACTTGATCACATATTGTCAGGGATTCCGCTCCAGACTTGTGGATTGCTAAATGATAAAGTATGAATCAACCGTAAAACAACTTTATTACGTTATCATTCTTTGCAGGCTAGTCCCATGAAACCGTCCCAACCGGGCGTAATCGACCTAACGGACGAGGACGAACGAATGACGGCCCCAAGAACGGGCAGTACCGTGAAAACAGTGCGGACCATTCCAGTCGTATCGCAACAAGCAAAGCTAAATGGTGCTCAAGCCAAGGGAGCGGTACAGAAGAGCGTGGTGAAAGTGGGGAATTCTGGCTCGTCGCCTGCGAGAACGGTGACGGGGTTGCCCCAGAACGTCAGATTAACCACCA
This sequence comes from Acanthoscelides obtectus, assembly GCA_963669975.1. NCBI lineage: Eukaryota > Metazoa > Arthropoda > Insecta > Coleoptera > Chrysomelidae > Acanthoscelides > Acanthoscelides obtectus. Next base: position 54,100,038 of record CAVLJG010000004.1, read on the forward strand.
ATCAGGTGAGAGGATATTTTATTCATGTAAAGGTTTTCTCACAGTACTAGTTCGCAATTAACGAAAAGAAGGGGATGGGGGAATGTGGTCGTTAGGTAGCTTGAAGCTTGCACGCTAACAGTGGTCCACACAATGATTACATAACAGTGATTCTATTAGATTCCTATTTTTGTAAAATCAACTAGCTAGTAGCGGCTTGCACAAACTGTGTAGCGTCTACTTTGAGATTTTTGCCGTCTGTGTTATTTGTTTGGATTGTTTACGCGATACAATAATAATGTTTGCATATCAGAATCAGTGATCAAATAGCACTGGACCTCTACATATGCCAGTTGTTGCACAGACCAGCAGCTAACTGTGATCCCTATACTCGATCGTAAGTTATTCCAAAAAGCATTCTACATGGTAGCGAAATTCGACTTGCAGTGATTTAAGCAAATAACAATAGAACGGCAGTCGCCTCATTGCTTCATAGCCAGCATTCACGACGAGCCATAGTACCTCGTGCGAATTTTGCAATCGTAACTGTCGGATTCCGATTTTTTACGCTACGCATGTCAATATTGCCAGATTCAGATACCATTTTTCTCATATATCCAACTAAAAAGACCTCTCATATGGTCAGTGATATTTTTTCACGATAAAAAAAAAGAAATACAGTGCTACTATGATACAGCAGTGAAAGAAAGACAGCAAGAGCCACTGAGATGGAAGCAACAACGGTAATATGAAGTATTATATTTCACCTTAACATTCATTTCAAGGTCAGCAAGCGTTTAATCGAGTCGAAACTGTCCAATTTTGCTTCCACTAGGCGGCGCTTCAGTAGTTGGAGGTCAAACTGTCAAAATTACAGTATATTCAGATAAGAGATAGATCGGATGTAAACAAAAGGTTCGGGTGATTTCCACGCTAACGCCGCCGTCTCGACGTAAAACAGGAGCCCTCATTGGTCAATTCGCAATTAAATGCCTATGCCGAGCGGCAGAGCAGTCGTATCAAGGCAGAGTCACATTCAGGTTCAGACGTGTTACGTATGTCGTGTGCATCATTGCAATTTGATATTTCTTTGGACGTTTTCGTTTGTTATCTTATTAAGTTGTTGAGTTTGTCGTTGTTATTGTTATACCTTGTTATTGATTGTTATTGTTATCAACTGCTTGCGCAAAATGCCCAGTAGTACAGATACTGCCGATGAAGTTGTAAACTCCTGTAGTCCACCTAGGAAACGCTCTAAAAAAAGACACCTGAGTGCAGAAATGAAAGAGGTCATTTTGAATATATATAAGATCGAGCGCGAGGAGAACGAGGCATCAACCATCAAAGAAATTGTTGTGAAGGTTTCTCACAAAGTTGGGGTGTGTCGCGCATCAGTGTTTAATGTGTTAAGACAATACAAAAAAAATCACACCTTTTCTGAGCCAATGACCAGTAAACATCGCAAAAGTATTGTTAAATCATTGGATGAAGCTGATAAGCATGCGATTAGGAGGAAAGTGCATGAATTCTTATTTAGGAATGAAATACCTACTATAGATAAAGTACTGCAGGAGGTAAATGGAGATACAACGTTGCCAAATTTCAAACGATCAACTTTCCATGCGTTACTGAAGCATTTAAATTTCAAATGGAAAAAACGGGGTCGTAATAGTTTACTACTGGATAGAGAAGAAATTGTGCTATGGAGGAGGGATTATTTAACAAAAATTGGGAAATATAGAAATCAAAACAGGAAGATTTATTACCTTGATGAAACGTGGGTAAACGCAGGACACACTACAAGTAAAGTATGGGTTGATGATTCTGTAACTTCATCCAGGAGGGCCTTTCTAGATGGACTGTCCACCGGATTAAAAAATCCAGCAGGTAAATACGAGTAATAGACAACAATCGGATGTTTTTCAAACCTTGGGAACAAGGTTCTAAACATTAATTCCAGGGGGCAGATAAAACATATTACAAGTAACAAAACTTTTATAACTTTCGAGAAAATGCGTGGATGTTTTATTGTCATTTTCATTTGTTAGAACTTTTTTAAGCCATGTTTTTATGTGTTTTCGATATTTCAATAATTTTTTAATATAATCTTAAAATATGTCGAATATTATAAACTTAAAAAAAGTTACTAAGTTTTATATTGTGTACCGTTCCTAATATTTCTAATCATTTTAATTCATACTTTAAGCTTTATAAAGTTATAATTTGTTAATATTAATATTTGCGCGTATTTCAGGTTCCTGATCATTCATTTTTTAAAGGTTTATAACTTTAAATTAAATTGTGAAGCGCTGAGTAATCATACGACGTTCAATATTCTTTCTTTCAATATGACTAAATAATCCCAATTATAGCAATCTGATACTCATGTCTCAATGTTTTTTCGCTGAATGTGATGAAAACATTTGAAAAAGGTTCGCTTATTGAAATAAATCTACACCAGTTAGTACTTCGATTTCCAGGTAAAGGGAAAAGGCTCATTATCTGCCATATTGGCAGTGAGGATGGATTTGTTGTTGACGGTCTGTGATGCTTTGAGTCTAAGAAAACTGGAGATTACCACGAGGAAATGAATGGCGAATCGTTTGAACAGTGGTTTTCAAAAATTTTACCGAACTTAGAGGAAAACGCAGTAATTGTGTTGGATAATGCGCCTTATCATTCTCGAAGAATGGAGAAGGTCCCAACAACGGCTTCAAGGAAAGTTGATGTTCAAAATTGGCTCCGCTCGAAAAATATCAACTTTGAAGAAGCAATGCTGAAAGTACAATTATTAAGAATTGTCAAGGATCACAAGGCGGAATATCAAAAATACGCCATTGACGAAATGGCAGCAAGTCAAAATAAAACTGTGCTCCGTTTACCTCCATACCATTGCGAGCTCAATCCCATTGAGCTCATATGGGCAGAGGTTAAAAATTATATAGCTAAGCACAATACAACTTTTAAATTTTGTGACCTCAAAGGACTTTTCAAAGAAGCACTAGAATTAATAACAGCGCAAAAATGGGAAAACTGTATTAAGCACGTGAAAGACAAAGTTGAAAAGAGAATGTGGGAACTGGACAATATTTTAGAGGAACAAGTCGAGCCATTCATTATTGACGTTGGTGCTTCAGGCAGTAGCGATGATGAAAGCTCATCAAGCTCATCTTTCCAATAAAAGATGTCGTTCATCAAATTCGGTAAGTTATAAGTAATTATAAAGCTACTGTATTTTTTAATTAATTATTGACATTTTTGAACCCATTTTGGCAAAACCTATTCAAGAATCTACTTTCTGACAATGTTCAACCATGCACATTTTTTTACGTTTTGAACGTTTTAATTTGGTTACATATTTACCTAGAAATCAAAAAATATACTAATCAATATTCTAAAAGCAATTTTAAGAGATATACGATTATTTTTAATTTAGGCTAATTTAAACGCCATTTTGAGATTATATTCGACTGTATTTCACCAAACATCAGGCGGCATCCGAAGCTGGAAATCGAAGCGAAAATTTTGAAACCCTTATGTATATTTACATCATTATATATTTCTTACCCCACCCCCACATGATCCTATATCCATCACCAATCGTATACACATCGAATTGTGCTAATTTACTACAAAGTTACGCAAAGCAGCATCTACTATCTAAAATATGTACTGCGTGACTCTTAATACGTCCCTGCCAAATGTTACAGCGTTCGATGATCACGTGGTCTTGTTTATGTCCGGTCTATCTCTTATCTGAATATACTGTAGATGGAAAAAAAATAGATTTGATAGAAGGGTAACATATTTCCATGACTTCGTCACTCTTGGACGTCCATTGACGTGAACATTTGATCATAAAGTGACATCTTTGTCTGTTTATAACCTCCTACTTCTAGCTTTCCAAATCTGGGGCAGTCACCCCCATTACGAGAAATGTTCTTGAGTAACCATTGTAGACCAGTAAGGATAAAGCTTGTCACTGTACACATAGATTGTTGATGTTACAAAAATGCCACCTTCACCTTAAAAAAGACCTTTTGATGTCAAAATCAGTCCCATTTATTATCCTTGATCATTAGCTATGTTACAACTTTTGTATGTAATATTACTGACTGACACAAAACACTGGTTGAGCTTAGCTGCTAAATATCATCAAAATGGGCTGACTATAATTTAATTAAACTTGATAAAGTATGTTCTCCACAACTCTTTGATTTAGCTGCTGAGTGCTAGTAAACGAACCATTGAATTATTCAATAACCTCAGTTATACTTATGCAACTTGTAGGGTGACACATTTTTAAATATTTTTTCTAGGTGAAGAATGGGATAGCAATACCTGTAAGTACGGGTTCAACAACACAGTTGATGTATGTTGTACAGCCCTCATCTACAGCAAACGGCAATCAAAAGACCCTAACCCTGGTCAACCTGCCCACTCAACAAGTCTTGAGTAAGTTTAGCATAATATATAAATTTAGCATTTATCAATTTACCATTATGGTGCACGTTCAGCGTCCACTGATCCGCACATTTCGCACTAACCTGGTTTTAGATTACTTCGAATGTTGTTCAGCACGAGTGCTTCACATCGGACGAATTCTATACAGTATTTACATTTTAATAAGATTATCGCTGATCGCAATTTAAAAACTACAAAATTGGATGCTGATCTATGGACGCGGATACCTTTAGAAAGTTCTGCGTTCCATTTTCTCCATAGTGCTTAGATTGTTTTTTATATCTTTATATGAAACATTTTTGTGTATTTTTCAGCGTCTTCACTGAATGGCCCGACAGTGTCTATGATCTCTTCAAAATCGCCCGGTACGATGCAAGTGAAGCAACTGGCAATTCGGAAACACCCCGCCCCCTTGCCTTTGCCTCCATCGACGCCGCTTAATTCCGGTTTCAAACCTGTCCTGCCCAAACCTCATCTGAGCATCCGGAAAACGGATAAGGGGATCATTCTTCAGTGGAGAATGCCCTATAACCTGGATCTTTACGAGAGCATCGCCAGTTATCAGCTTTTTGCCTACCAGGAGACGAGCGCTCCGCCCAGTACAGAAATGTGGCGAAAGGCAAGTATTCAGAATTTTCTTTGACATAGTTTATACCATGACATAGTGTAGTTAGAGGCTACATTTGCGTTATTAAACTAACATCATGTCATTACTAATTTCGGGTATCTGGGCTCCACGACTCGCTAGGGAAATCAGGTTCCATTCACCTTTTGGAGTAGTCGGGGTGTATATTTGTAATAATGCAACAAGAGTTGGTTGTCAAAGCGTCTACGGTCTGTTTTTTACATACTTCCATAGAAAATAATCGATAGATCAGTCGATTTTTGTTGAAAATGTTCTCAGTTCCTATTTGCTGGGTGCGCCATGATAGCGCCACCTTACATTTAATCGATTTGAGGCTAAGGACATCTGACAAACGTTGACAGCGAAATAGTTGCACCATTGCTACTGATACCACCCCTATATTGCACTATCTGACTGACGAAGTTCCTGTTTTGTGCACTGCATGCGCGTGATCGATTCAGTTACCCCTAATATCACTTCGCTACCAGCGAATACGAGGAATGATGTGCGTTCGTGGGTTATCTGGAGCCCTTGAAGTATTACGTAAGCAGATTTTTTTCAAATATTCTCCCCCCTCCTTGTTGAAAGTATGTAAATCTCTTGCCCCTCCATGCTTATGTAAACATTTTGGTACATTTTACAATTTGAAGCAAGTGGCTTCCATGCACATGTTCTGGATAACATTTAATGTTTGGAAGATCAGGTGCGCGACCCATCGTACTTTGTAGTAAGATGATAACCGTCAATTTCTATTGACTCGCATATGGTATTTTTCTTGAGTATCCATTACGTTTTGAGGTCTACCGACGTGAACAGCTGGCCACAAGCGCGACATCTTTGTATTAGTCTGTAATGTAGGCAATAATGAATTTCATGACCGTATTCAGAGCTGTTGTTCACATATCTGTGACAAAAATGTGACAAAATGTACGAAGTACAGATATAAAAATGAAATTATTATTGTACATCTGGGATTTACTGATTACAATGTAAGTCAATAGACCAGGCTGTGTTGTCCTTTCCAGAAGCTGTAAAAATAATATAGACACGTTGTTCTGGATTATTGTCCGTCGTCAGTGTAACGTAATTCAAATACAGGTGAAGTATGTGCTGAATATATCATAAAAATTAATTATATAGTTGTATATTTTACCTACATTTTTTTAATTTCTAACTTGTTAGAATTATCTGAGTAATGTTCAGACCTAATTCAGGGAATCGAACCTTTATCAATTCGGACATATATATACAGCCACACATTCTGAATTAATTGTATGGCTGTTTCATTGCCTCTTAAAGTCATAAC